>OY992896.1:57720629-57933129 GCA_963921405.1 Cepaea hortensis
ACGAAGAAGAAGAAGTGAAGGATGCGCAGCTAACTTTTTTTGTGAAACTTGCCACGCGGCTTTAGTTGTTACTGCCATTGTTAGGTGTTACTATATTTAATAAACATAATGTGTCACTTTTTGTGTAGAGGTAATTATCACAAGTGGGACAGCTCGCGCTCAACTTTCAAATTCAGTTTAAATATTCGTGCCAGCTTAGTTAGTGACACCACACTTCCTGCCATCATCACCTTTGGCTTTGTTTTGTCTGCCCTCGCGGAATGTGTCAACGCCAAGCGATTGCGAAAAGGACAATACGTTTGGGAATCACCGTATTTCGTCCTCTTCGCTTTATATTCGGGGGTGGGTTGGTGTAGTATGTGCCTTACATTTAATAGCGTGTATTATTATTGTATGATTCAGTGCCACAGTGCCATTACACTGCACAAGAACAAGGGAGATCGTAGCCATTGTAACAACTATAAGGTATCTCACTTCTGTGTATTGTTGGGAAAGTATTTGCCAGAATTCAGTCAGTTATCAGTTATTAGTTGGGGTATCTTCGTTGCACTCCGGACATGTCCATAGGTGCTCAGATTCTCCCCCCAGCATATTCATCAGTGTCCGGTGGCTAATAGTGCCAGTTCTGTGTTGGTTGACGAGGCGCTTTGTTTTCCCGATGTACCTCTCACGTCTGGCTGTGCCGATTCTTACTCCCAGGTCTTTCATCCTGGACAGCGATGTGGAATCACTGACGTCAAAGTCCTCTGTTCTCGCCATATCTTTAAGGACGTTAATAACATCGGCACGATCCATGGGCTGGCCATCTACAGGGGGTGCAGAGCCAGCCAGTTTGTCAGCTCGTTCATTTCCCTCGACTCCCGCATGTCCCGGGACGAAGATGAAGGTGACTTTACGGACAACAGACTTCCGCAGCGATTCAGTCCACTGTCTACGTACAGATCCAGCTTCGACCTTCTGAATCATGCTCATTGAATCACTTAGTACACACACGTTGGTATAATGCTGTGATTCCAGCCATATGAAAGCCTGTGTAACTGCCATCACCTCCATCGTCATGCTGCTCGTGGTCATAGAGTGGGCACCACTGGATTCTTGAACGGTTCGGCCCGCCGAATGGGCTGTAAATGCCCACGCACTTCTCTGCTGCTTTACAACAGATCCATCTGTATAGATGAGCACTTCGGGGCTATCTGAGTGTTCATAGATGAGCGCGTTAACCTCTGCATTGACAGCGGCAGGGTTCTGCTCTCTGCACCGTCTGTCGAGTGTGATAATGCAGGAGAAAGTGCACTTAAAAGCTGGAGGCACCGGCACCCATTCCTTGCCGGCGTTGATACTGGTAAGACTGCAGACCTGTCTGACATCTTCCGCCCGACCCATCCATGATTTGCCCCTCTTTAGCCTGTCACTCTTTTCTCTGAATATAGCGTCATGCAGAGGGTGCTGCTCATCTGCACTTATTTTTAAGTATGCACGAGCTCTCCAGATCTTGATCCTGTGTTCCATTGTCGGGAAGTCAAGGAGGTATCTCATTGCTACACAGCTGGTGTCTCTCGTGCAGCCCAAAATGATGCGCATGGCTTCGTTTTGTACCTTTTCAAGTCTTCCAATCTGTGTAGGGCTGACAGTGAGGATGGCCAGGGCATACTCGATGCGTGAAAGCACAAGTATTTGCCAGAATTGTTCTGCGCAGACTTCAAGTCTTAGGAGATCAGGTCTGCCCCGAATCACAGTGCGGCTTCCGACAGAACCGGTCTACCATTGATATGATATTCTCATTGCGACAAATGCAAGACAAATGCCGGGAACAAAATCAACCACTGTTGATTGCCTTCATCGACTTCACAAAGGCATTTGATTTGGTCAGTCGTGAGGGTCTGTTCAAGGCACTAAAGAAAATTGCTGCCCACCAACTCTTCTGTCCATTGTGGAATCGTTCCACACAGGCATGAAGGGTATAATCAAGTTTGGTGGTGCAACTTCAGAAGAGTTTGAAATCAAGAGTGGAGTTAAGCAAGGTTGTGCACTACCCCCAGCCTCTTTGAAATATACGTTTCACTTCTGCTGAAATATGCCTTTCGTGATCAGGATGTCGGTATATACATTCACTCACGTTCAGATGGCGGCCTCTATAATGCTTAGAGATTGAAGGCCAAGACCAAAATTAGGAGGGTACTAATCAGAGAGTTTGTTTTTTTGTGCGGATGGTGGTGCAATTACAACCCACTCATAGGAAGAATTACAACATCTACTTTCTGCATTCTCCAATGCTTGTTCTGAATTTGGTTTAACAATTAACAAAAATAAGACACAGATTATGCCACAAGGTGCACATGGGGATCATCAATCTTTATTGATGACGCGGAACTGGAGATAGTAGACCAGTTTACGTATCTAGGATCAGAGGTAAATAGCAAATTATCCCTAGATCAGGAAATCAACATCAGGATTGACAAGGCAGCAACAACAATGAACATGTTAGCAAAAAGAGTCTGGGAGAACAGGAAGCTTACAGCCAAAACAAATGTCCTTGTCTACCAAGCCTGTGTCCTTAGTACTCTTCTTTATGGCAGTGAAAGCTGGTAAACTTATATACACCAAGAGAAACGTTTAAAACAGCTTTCATTTGCAGTGGCAAGACAAAATGACAAATACTGAAGCATTGGAAAGATCAGGTTTTTTGACGGTGTGTTCGATGCTCAGTCTTCGTAGACTTAGATCAGGGATGTCAAACTCAATCGCTCAGCGGGCCAAAACTCAAATCACACGCAAGGTTGCGGGCCTGACAGGATAAACATTCAATAAGCCGAAAATTAAACCTTTTTAAAATATTAATATAAATTAAAACAGAAAGAAAGTGTTAATAATAAAACATCATTGGTATACACATTTTCACTCTTATGTCAATTTGTCAGAGTACGATGTTTGGCATCTTTTCTTGGCTACAAGTTCGTTTATGTTGGGAGTAATGTTCTGTGTTATTGAGATTCTCATGTTGGACTGCAAGTGTTCATCAGTGAGACGACTCCTGTGTGATGTTTTGTTAATCTTCATCACAGAAAACAGCTGCTCACACAGATATGTGCTACCAAACATGCCCAAGGTTCGAGCCGCATGTAGACGACGCCGGGGCATCTCTTCAGAAATGAAACGAGTGAACTGTTCAGGTCCCACAGTGTCGTACTTTGCCTTTAGTGTCCCATTACGTTGCAGCTCTAGTAACCCCATCTGCAAATTTACAAGTGGAGTTTTTCAGCAAAGTCTGCATTGGAAAACACCGTAGCGTTGACTTGGTTTAATATTGCCTGGCAACAAGAAAAGTGAGACAGGTTGCATTGGTGCATTTGTGTCTCCCATAAGCTCAGCTTCACTTGAAATGCCTTCACTGCATCATGCATATCAGTGATAATGTGATCCCGTCTCTGGAGCTGCAGGTTCAAGTCGATGAGATGAGTGGTTATATCAGACAGAAACGCCAACTCACATTTCCACTTTTTATCACGAAAAACTGTGGAATCTTTTCCTTTACTGTCCATGAATTGACAGATTTCCTCGATCAGCTGGAAAAAATCTACGGAAAACTTTCCCCCCACTTAGCCACCGAGCCTTCGTATGATAAGGCATGTCACTGATCGCCGACTCTATTTCCTGTAAAAAAAGATTGAAACTGGCGGTGATTTAAGCCTTTGGCTCTGATAAAGTTGATGGTTTGTGTTACAATGCTCATTACATCTTCTATGTTGGAGACTTTGCCACACAACGATCCTTGGTGTATGATGCAGTGATATGCTATCAATTCACCAGCACAGTTCTCCTGCATCTTTAACCGCATCCTTCCAACTAGTCTACTTTTTTCACCACACATCGCCGGCGCTCCATTTGTTGTAAGTCCAACCAGTTTGTTCCAAGGCAGGTTCATGTTGGTTAAACTTTGACATACGTTGTCAAACATGTATTTTCCTGTCGTTGTCCCATGCATGGATTTCATGTTCAATATTTCTTCTGTAACATTCAAACTGGAGTCCACTCCACGGATGAAGATGGCGAGCTGTGCAGTGTCAGTCGTGTCATTGCTTTCATCGACAGCAAGAGAGAATGCAACAAAGTCTTTGCCTTTTTCGACCAGCTGTGTTTTCGCATCAGTGGCCATCTCACAACCCTGATCAACAACCGTATTTCTGCTAAGGCTTAGCTTTGCAAACATCTGCGTTTTGTCTCAGCACAAAAAGTCACACTTTCATCATGCAGCGCTTCAGAAACTCTCCTTCTGTAAATGTTCGGCCTGATTTTGCGATCTCCTCCGACACAATAAAACTTACTTTGACTGCAGCATCAATTTGTGATTTTACTTTGGTGAAAAACATCTGCTGTGATGTTAGATGCCTCTTCGATTCTTCTACATTCTGTAGCTTCTGCTCTGCATTCAGACTGATTAACTTGTCTTGATGTTTAGTCTCGTGGTGCCGTCTCAGATTATATTCTTTGATCACAGCCACATTATCTTCACAAATTAGACACACAGATGTACCGCCAATATCAGTAAACATATATTCAGTCTCCCAGCGGCTTTGGAAGGCTCTGTTTTCAGAATCAACTTTTATCTTGGCCATTTTAAAGGCTAGCTTTAATTTTAAAAGAGTGTGCATCTACCGACAAACACTTGATTGACACCAGGTTGGCCGTAGCGGGAAAAGGTGATGTAATATCCGGGCATTACACTACTTTAATTTTTTATGAGCCAATCCAAAACAAGCATCTGAACGTTGCTAGGTAACTATAACGATGAATACTAACTCTAGCCACTTTAGTAATATTTTCTAAATTGCATTTTAAGCATATAACGTGCATAGTTGGATACCTCCTGAAAAAAAAAAACAAATCCAATGGTACCTTATTCAAATCTGTAGGTCATTTCTAAGCTAAGATATTACAGTTTGTGTGTCAGTTTATCATTTAACAAAGACATATAGAAGAAAACGGTTTTGACCTTGTTACTTTTTTTTTTTTTAACTACATCGGCCATGTACTCAGAATGGACAAGACAAGACTCCCCTACCAAACCCTCATATGGTCACCGGTAGGGAAAAGAAAACGGGGAAGACCAAGAGAGACCCTGCGTAGAACCATCATTAGAGAAGGCTCATTCAATGGCCAAGTAAATATCCAAGATCTACAACAGGTAGCAGCGAACCGCCAGGCATGGAGAGACAGGACTTCTGCCCTATGCGCCGCCTTAGGCTCAAGAGGAAAGACTAACTAACTAACTAACTTTTTGTGACCCTATCTACACACACAACTGCTGGTTGCACTGTCGTCAAGGAGAGTAATACTGGCGCTCTCTAACTCAAGAACAGATAACTCTGCCAGTTTATATATATATATATATATATATATATATATATATATATATATATATATATATATATATATATATATATATATATATATATACACACGCGCGCGAGCGCACATAAATATATACATCTCGACGTCATTGATGACTAACACGCGCGGTCTTGTCAACAACGCTAGACCGCCGGCGTAGATGCATTTTGACAAAATAAGTCCTGTTGGAAAGATGCAAAATTATCAATGATGTGGTCCATGTAGAGTGATAAAAATTAACACGTAAATTGTATAATGGGTGTTGAATGCAATTGCTATGAATATTCCATAACACTATTAAATGTTCATAGTTGGATGGCAACTTCCATGTCCCGCCATTAAAATACCACCATATACAGCATGCCATCTTTATATCTTCAGTTTGATATGGGATTGCCAACTCTAATAGTCGAAAACTACATAATCATAAGTAAAAAAAAAAAAAAACATACTAGAACAATGCACAAAGTCTAGTTAAAACAGAATTGACGGGTTTAATTAAGTCTTATAAAGTCAGTCTGTACTTCTGTCCAGGACACGGATTTGAGAAGACGAGAGGTAAAGATTCGTAGCTCGTGGAGGCAAACATAATATTCAGTAATCTTTTTCTGTTTTAGTGCGATCTTGAAATAATTGGGCGAATTTAACGTCACCAGTACTCTATATATCCTTAAATCGGAGAGC
Organism: Cepaea hortensis; assembly: GCA_963921405.1. Taxonomy (NCBI): domain Eukaryota; kingdom Metazoa; phylum Mollusca; class Gastropoda; order Stylommatophora; family Helicidae; genus Cepaea; species Cepaea hortensis. The sequence continues at coordinate 57,726,702 of OY992896.1, forward strand.
CAAAACCAAGAAACCGATATTTAATGCAAACACATCTCTGGTAAAATATGGCAAAACTAAAACGTAGTGCCTAACTAACTCACTACACAACTTTTATTTTCGCTTATTTTGATCGAAGCGAGAAAGCTCTCAGGTAGCTTATCATTCGGAAGGCTGCTAATTAGGGAATTTGATTTGCAATTTATATTATGACCATAAATAACTATTTTTGCCTAAAATTCTCTCTTGGGCCGAATATATGTGTACGTCGGTTGAGAATTCCCGGGCCTGCTATGATTATACTTCGGGCCGTATGTGGCCCGCGGGCCTTGAGTTTGACACATATGACTTAGATGGATAGGACACGTTAGGAGGATGGATGATAGCAGAATACCAAAGGACATCTTTTTTCTTTTTGGTGAAGTGTAGACGGGTAGGAGATCTCAGGTTCGGCCACTACTACGATACAAAGATGTGTGTAAGCGGGACATGATTGATACATGCATTGATAATGCACATTGGGAGCAAGTCGCCGCTGAATGTGTTGCATGGAGGGCAACTATCAGAAATGGAATAAAGACAAAGGAGAAAATGATTGCAGATAAAGCACACTCAGAGCGTGAGAGACGTAAGATGGTGCATGATAGTGGAAATGACTATGTTTCCACATGCATCCACTGTGGACGAACATTTACAGCACGAATTGGCCTCATCAGCCACATTCGCTAACGCCATGGGTTGTAGTCATTATGATTTTTTGAAGCACAATGTACCAAACTATCGTCTGTCAAGACGGAAAGGTGCCAATGAGTGCCATAGAATAATATATCGACAAATGTGACCTCCTTTCGGACAGAAGGACGATATATCACCCTACCAGAGTATTACTTTTTTTTTTTTTTTTTTCGTGGTATTTCCCGCAATTTCAGTGAGCAGTGAACGAAGATTTACAGTATAATATAGGGTGTATTTTTGTTGACTGTGCAGTGTTTCTTCTTCTGCGTTCATCCGAATTTTTTTTTCGGACGTGATTGCGTTGTGCCTGTTTACAGCAGAGCTGCGTTCTTGCGCCGTTAGGCCGACACATCCGACTTCTGCGGGCATTTGTTGACCGGGTTAACTTTCCCGGGGGTGCAGTGTTTGAAAATATTGCCAGTCCAAGTTTTGTATTCACCGTCTGTAAAGTTCATGCAACATAATAGGTAAAATCCCGAAACAACCACATAATCAAATAATAGGTAAAGACAAAACTTGGACCGGCAATATTTTCAAACACTGCACAGTCATTAAAAATACACCCTATACTTCTTTATTTATTTGTGTACTGTATTTGGTCCAAACGTACTTAATGGCGCCCCGGTAACGCAGTGGCTAGTAGGCTTGCGTGTTGGCCCACAGTCATGTTTTCGAATCCACGTTGAGTCCAAGTTTTATAAATGTACTTGGGCTCCCACTTCAAACTAGCCTAAAAGGGGTATCGAGGCAATGTCTTGGGAAGTAAAGTCGACCGCTGTGATACTGAAGGCAGCACTCCAGGGCCACTATTGTTTTATCTCCCCTGCTGCCAAAAAGAGGAATCATGATATTTTAAGGGAATCTGAGGCGCAAAGACAACTTATCACAAACAGCAGAAACAGGCGGTCCTCGTTTTTTTTTTTTTTCTGCCACGTTATGAGAAGACACCAACTAGAACATGTTGTGACAACCGGAAGGATTTGCGGAAAGAGAAATAGAGGAAGACAGCGTGAAAAGATTATTGACAGTCTTGTGTCATAGCACGGAAGTGAGTCAACACAGGAATTGACCCATGACGTCGGAGATCGTAATTTGTGGAGAGGGATGAGCGCTCATTACCACATGTGACCGGATGTGACACCATCTTTAACCACTCGTAACCAGTGGGCACGTTGTCTGGTTGTAGTCATTACACATGCAAGCGGATGCAGCACCATATTTGATCGGATGTGATTGTTACCCATATGTTATCGAATGCAGCGCCACCTTTGACCGTTTTAGTCAGCGAGCACGTGGTCTGGTATTGCCATTAACCACGTGTGAACGGATGCTCCGTCATCTTTGATCGCTCGTAGCCATTACCCTCGTGGTTCCACTCACCCTCCCCTTACCAACGAATCTCACTAAAAATACCCACTACATCTGATAATACCGGCCATCTCTACCTTTTTAAGGTTTTCATTTGAAGCTCTGAAAACCGTATGATGATAGTGTTTGGAAGCACTTATCTAGCTACTACTTCACTCACCCACCTCTTACCAATGAATTTCACTAAGCCATACCCGCTACAATCAATAATATCGGCTATTTTTACTTTTTTTTTATGTTTTCATTTGAATCTCTGTAACCCGTATGATGAAGATGTATAGGCCACTACATCCCTCTGCAAATCATAAAACTGCCACATTTGCATGCTTACCTATTACGGTTTTCATATGACACCCACCACGACTCGAGGGTTCGAACTCCCTCACCCCACCCCACGAGCCCGCACCACCACGCCCCACCTTACGCCTTCACCCACCGTTTCCTCATGTGCCATCCACCCTGCCATAGACACACACACACACACACACACACACATGCCGACCACCACACCCGCTACTAACCACCATCTTTACTTTATTAAGGTGATCATTTGCCCACTCAATAGTTATCTGCCCTTAGAAACATAATTCTTAGAATTATCACCCTTAGATATTACATAGTTATCGCCCCTTACCCGCCGAACTGCAGGACCGAGGAGGAGTGACCTCAAACAGCCGAGGTCAAGGTCATCGGTGAAATCTCCTCCAAATCCTAACCGAAACCTACGTCCCTAACTACTGACATTTACGCAAAAAAGAGCATACCCCAAACTGTTCGGTAAACCCCAGTAGCGGGTTGTCTTTTAGGACCCTTTGAAATCTCCCCGGGGAAGTGATTACGATGCCTCGTGCTTCGAAGGTTGTCAGTTCAAATCTACTTATGTCATTCGGTTTATGAGTGCAATTTCCAAGAGTCATCGCTGAAGCAATGGAGTTCGTGATCAGTGCGACACTTTTGACAGGCCGCCCTGCGAAAAGAGACTTGGCCATATGGGATAAAACAAGGTGCAATGAAGATGGTCGTCTTGCCTTGTAAACCCATTTTTAAGGACCCTTTTTACACGTAATAGGCGTGAATGTTATATTTTGCTGGTCCCATATTGTTAAAGACAAATCGACACTTTTGTCCGTTTAGTTTAGTTTAGATTAGTTTAGTTCAGTTTAGTCGACGGATCAACATCACGACATATGGGTGTAATCCATAAGTGCTCCGTTCTACTCCTAACTCAAGCCTGAGTCCGGAGAATCTCAGCCCAGTGCACGAACTCCGTAGCACCGGCGAGGATCCTGAAATACTCTGGGTAGATTTTTAACTCGAAATTTTGCCCGGGCAGCGCCATTAAGCTACTCATTTTCGATTTCCAACTGCCACGGGATTGTTTACGTGCGCAACGATACACACGGGCGTCCGATCTCACTACCCTGAGACCAGGGGAAATTTTGTTATAAGAAGTCCACGTGAAAACATCCCGGCCCTCACCGGGGCTTTAACCCGGGACCTCCAGCACTCGACGCGGACACCATACCTTGAGACTACTCATCCCCCTCGTTATATACGTTAGTGATTGATATTAGGGAAGTAAAGAATAGTAACGCTGTAACTTACTATGCGTGTTTTAAGAGGCAACTAATGAGGATTGGTGTTTTTTCCCATTCGCTCGCTCTGAACACAAGCGTTGTCCATACACGTGTTACTACTTCTAGTATTAAATAAAATGTTCGCATATCCTTTTACAGGACATCGCTGTCAACGTCAGCATCTTTCAGCTGAGTGTTGATTTCTTGGCAAGATTACGCTCAGTAGTTTGCCATTGCTTTCTGAGCCACCGGCTTCTATGTTTCTAAGGGCAGATAACTATTGAGTGGGCAAATGATCACCTTAATAAAGTAAAGATGGTGGTTAGTAGCGGGTGTGGTGGTCGGCATGTGTGTGTGTGTGTGTGTGTGTGTGTGTGTGTGTCTATGGCAGGGTGGACGGCACATAAGGAAACGGTGGGTGAAGGCGTAAGGTGGGGCGTGGTGGTGCGGGCTCGTGGGGTGGGGTGAGGGAGTTCGAACCGTCGAGTCGTGGTGGGTGTCATATGAAAACCGTAATAGGTAAGCATGCAAATGTGGCAGTTTTATGATTTGCAGAGGGATGTAGTGGCCTATACATCTTCATCATACGGGTTACAGAGATTCAAATGAAAACATTTAAAAAAAAAGTAAAAATAGCCGATATTATTGATTGTAGCGGGTATGGCTTAGTGAAATTCATTGGTAAGAGGTGGGTGAGTGAAGTAGTAGCTAGATAAGTGCTTCCAAACACTATCATCATACGGTTTTCAGAGCTTCAAATGAAAACCTTAAAAAGGTAGAGATGGCCGGTATTATCAGATGTAGTGGGTATTTTTAGTGAGATTCGTTGGTAAGGGGAGGGTGAGTGGAACCACGAGGGTAATGGCTACGAGCGATCAAAGATGACGGAGCATCCGTTCACACGTGGTTAATGGCAATACCAGACCACGTGCTCGCTGACTAAAACGGTCAAAGGTGGCGCTGCATTCGATAACATATGGGTAACAATCACATCCGATCAAATATGGTGCTGCATCCGCTTGCATGTGTAATGACTACAACCAGACAACGTGCCCACTGGCTACGAGTGGTTAAAGATGGTGTCACATCCGGTCACATGTGGTAATGTCTACAACCAGACCACATGCTCACTGGCTAAAACCGATCAAAGAAGGCGCTGCATCCGATCACACATGAGTAATGGTCACAGACGATCAAATATGGCTCTGCTTCCGGTCGCCTGTGTAATGACTACAACCAGACCACGTGCTGGCTGGCTACGAGTGTTCAGAGATGGGATCGCATCTGGTCACACGTGGTAATGGCTACAATCAGCAAACGTGCTCACAGGCTAAAGCCGGTCAAAGATGGCGCTGCATCCGATAACACGCGGTAATGGTTACAACCAGACCACGTGCTCAATGGCTAAATCTGGTCAAAGATGGCGTCGCATCCGGCCACATGTATAATGATACATCCGAGACACGTGGGTAATGGCTACGACAGATCCACGTGAGGCGCTGCTTCCGGTCACATGTATGAGGGTGCATCCGAGACACGTGGTTAAGAGGGATACTACAGAAAAAGATTGTCCTGTTGGTTTTTTAGCCAGGGGACCTAACTCATGATGATCACCATATGTGTGATCACCACTAAATCGTCAACATTGCATCTGAAAGGTAAAATGGTCGCCCTTCTCTCTCTCTCTCTCTCTCTCTCTCTCTCTCTCTCTCTCTCTCTCTCTCTCTTGTATATATCCGTTAGGGTGGTCCACAAAGTAACACCAAAGAACATCCCGACATCAATCAACATAGGACACTTTCGATTGTAATATACACAACTATATCCAAGTATCACAGTGTCCGACTAAGCCTTTATCATACTTATGATGCAGAGATGTGATCACCAATGCTAGTCGGGGAAGACTATCTGTACGTAACAGCTGTCGGGTCATACAGCGACGAGTGGCTACTGAATGATAACAGATGCATAATATTACACACCGACGAGTGGCTGCTGAATGATAACAGATGCATAATATTACACACGAACAAAACAAACTTTCCCGACTCAACCTTACGCAATGCATGTAACATGACATGTTACGTGTCTGCTGTAATAACCAGCGACGTTATCACGTAGCAAATTAGACATCTACACTTGCATTACCTCTCTATGTGTCCATACAGGTCTTTACATCTTTCTCCAGAAACTCATTTCCAAGACCAATATTTGTTTTTCAGTGTGCCTGCTCAGTACCACATTTCACAGCCAGACAAAAGTACAGCTTCTATGTACCACTTCAACAGTCAAATAAAAAAATATGTTAGACAAAGTATTAAATATATTGGTCAAATACAGAAATAGCCCGCCCAAACTTATAACAAATAGGAACAATTGTTAACCTATTGGAAAAAATAGCAACCGAGTAGGAAAATTTGTTAGTCAAATAGGTAAACAAAATATTGACCACGTAACGAAATATCTTGTTTAAACTTATGAACAGTAGGAACATTTGTTAGCCAAATGGGAAACAGATTGACCAAGTAACGAAATATCTCAAACAAACTTATGAAAAGTAGGAAACTTTGTTAAGCAAGTGTGAAAAAATATCAGCCAAAGAGAGAAATATCTCAGCCAAACTTATAAAAAGAAAGAAAATATGTTAGCCAAATTGGAAAAATGTTGGTCAAATACAGAAATAGCTCAACCAAACTTATAAAAAATAGGAACATCTATTAACCTATTGGGAAAAATATCAACTAAGTAGGAACATTTGTTTGTCAAATAGGCAAATAGGAAAAAATATTGACCACGTAACAAAATATATCGTCCAAACTTATGAAAAGTAAGAAAATGTGTTACCCAAATGGGAAAAATATAGACCAAGTAACGAAATATCTCAGCCAAACTTCTTAAAATTAGGAAACTTTGTTAACCAAATGTGAACAATATCGGCCAAAGAGAGAAATATCTCGGCCAAACTTATGAAAAGTGGGAAAATGTGTTAACCAAATGAGAAAAATCTAGGTCAAGTAGGAAAATTTGTTAACCTAATGGGAAACATATGGTATACATAACGAAATATCTCGGCCACACTTATGAAAACTTGGAAAACTTGTTACCCAAATACGAAACATATTGCTCAAGTTAGAAAATGTGTTAGAAGAAATGGATTGGAGAACTTAGTGACAACTGGCAAGATCGAAATGAACAGACCAATAGGAAGACCGAGAAGAAAATACCTTGATGGCTTAGCCACATGGCATGGGCGAGACAGGAACACTGAGCTGAACCACGACGCTGGTGATCAAGTGAAATGACGGGTCATGTCCGCCCATGCTTTCCGGAATGGCACATGATTTATTGATTGAACGAAATATCTCGGCCACACTTATGAAAACTAGGAAAATGTGTTAGCCAAATAGGAAATATATTGGTCAAGTAAGAAAATTTGTTAGCCAAATGGGAAAAACCATAGTCCAAGTAACGAAATACATCGGCCAAGCTTATGAAAAGTAGGAAACTTTGTTAATCAAATGTGAAAAAAAAAACAGCGACCAAAGAGAGAAATATTCCAACTAAACTAATGAAAAGTAGGAATCTTTGTTTCATAAGTTTGGCCGATGTATTTCGTTACTTGGTCAATGTTTTTTTTTTTTTTTTGTTTTTTTTTCATTTGGCTAACAAATTTTCTTACTTGGCCAATATATTTCCTATTTGGCTAACACATTTTCCTAGTTTTCATAAGTGTGGCCGAGATATTTCGTTACGGGTACCATATTTTCCCCATTTGGTTAACAAATTTTCCTACTTTTCATAAATTTTGCCAATGTATTTCATTAATTGGTAAATATTTTTCCCATTTGGCGAACAAATTTTCTTACTTGTCCAATATTTTTGACACACATATCCCGACCACTATACCCGCTACTAACCACCATCTTTATTTCATCAAGGTAGTCATTTGTAACCCTATGATGATAGCGTTTAAACCAATACGACCCTCTACGGATTACTAATAACCGCTACCCACCCCTTAACACCGATTTTCACTAAGTCAGATCCACTACGACCGATAATACCGGCCATCTTTACATTTTTAGGATTTTCATTTGTAACCCTTATGATGACAGTGTTTAAACCCGAACCGCCTAGCCCCACCCCAGGCACCTGCTTCCCACCCCCGTTCCCTCACCCCGCACCTGGTCGATATTTATTTTTATTTATTTTATTTTTATAATTAATTAAAATATTATACGCCCACTCAATAGTTATCTGCCCTTAGAAACATAATTCTTAGAATTATCTCCCTTAGATATGACCTAGTTATCACCCCTTACCCGCCCAACTGTAGGACCGAGGAGGAGTGACCCCAATCAGGCGAGGTCAAGGTCATCGGAGGAGGCTCCTCCAATCCTAACCGAAACCTACGTCCCTGTCAATGTTGGACAGTGAGTAGTGAATCTTTTACGTGAATGTCAATGCTGGACAGTGAGTAGTGAAAGACATGTAGTATATGAGATGACGGCTGAGAATGTCTCTGCAACTAAGTGTATGGTCTCGTCCTGTTAATCGCTAAATGTTTTTATTTGTGCATTAGGTGTATCTACTTTCTCTGTATTCACCGCAGTGTCTTCCCCGTGATTATATGGTGTGTTCTGTGTATGTATTTATTTAATGATAAAGGCTCTTCTCCGTAACGGATGATGATGATGACGATGATGATGATGATGATGATGATGATGATGATGATGATGATGATGATGATGATGATGATGATGATGATGATGATGATGATGATGATGATGATGATGATGATGATGATGAAAGCTGCATTAGTTTAGTGTTATCTTATACTGTCTGAAGAAGAAGGAACGGTTCGAGGATCTTATGCGTAAATAAGCAAAAGACCCGTTTCTGTTCTTAAAGCGCAATTGACATATGGTTCTATTCGATTATACAGGGTGTATTCTTAATGACTGTGGTTTTTGTGGTATTATAAACCAGAAATGGGAGATCGATGTTCCAAATTATCAGTGGACCCCTATTGTAGAAAAACCCGGAATTGGCTCGTGAGATCCCCTACTGATAAAATATGTTTCCTGATAGGAGGCCCAGAGAGCCCAGGGAAGTCACTGCTTTAAAGAAAAAGTAAGATCACTCTAATTAGAGGGCAAATGAGTTGTATCCCTGCCACCGGCTTTCTCTTGTTGGATCTGGTAGTTAAGTGAAGTAACCTTATCACTCTAATATTAATCAAAGGAATTCACATATAACACTAATGAAATTACAGAACGCTGTAGGATACGTTTACATTAATGTAATAAAAGAAACGGGTTGGGGGTATGCACCATGGGCAATACAATTTACATAAATATTACACACTTGATATCTTTATGCCTAATTATCTAACAAATATTACAAGAACATCCAACACAATTATAACACAATTCACTACATATAATTGTTTGTATGTCTCTAGCTAAGATAAATACTGCCTATAAATGTTTATTTCCTGGACATATCTGGCACTAGTTGATCTTGACACTATGTATTCTATGGTTCATCATTAATTGTAGAATGATCTCTGTAGGTATCAATAGAGACTAATTGGATATGAGTAAAAGTTGTTGTTTAGTTATTGAATAGTTGTTAAGTAGTTGTTGCGGAGTTGTTACATAGTTTAATAGTTGTTGGCCGCTGGACTTAAATGAGGATACATGGGGTGGTAATGCGACTTAGCTTCATCCTTGTGTGGCTGAGTGGCAAATATAAGGGCGCAGATTTTCCTCCTAAACTGAGGAATCGCTCCACTTCGGCCAGGGATGATTTCCCTTCCATATCTCTTTGGTTCCAGGGATTCTGTATATTATCCACTGAAATATCACATCCAGTTAGAATCACTTTTTCATGAGGACTACACTTAAACTGAATTCGCTACTCCCTATATAAAATCTATTATGCCCCCTGTCACGTTAATTGCGCACTTAGTCGACACTAGTAGGTCGGATAAACATGGTTTTTCGGACATCCTTCATGTAAGGTAAATATCCACGGACCGTCTCTTATTCTTCTTCTTCTTCAGCGTTCCGAGCCATTGAGGTTCTTTGCTGCAGATACAATCCGTTTCCATTCGTCTCTCTGGTGGACCTTCTCTTGCCAGTCGTTAATTCCAAGTGCTTGTAGGTCTGTATATGTATTATCTCTCCACCGCCTTCTTGGTCTACATCGGGGTCTTTTATTAGTTTGACGTATTTAGTATGCATTCCATTGAAGCACTAGAAAGCAAGCAGAGGCCACACCCAGCCAAGAGCACCACAATAAATTCCAGCATGCAAAAGCCAAATTTCAAAGGGCCAAACTGCAGGCTAGACGGAAAAGCTGGCAGGAGAAAACGGAGTCTCTGAACTTTGAAAGAGACACAAGGAAATTGTGGAAGCTAATAAAACAGCTTAATGACGAGGGCACAGGGAGAAACTCAAAAATTGCACTACATAAAGATGGAAAAATCTTAACAAGAAAGCAAGCAGCTGACCATTTTGCGGACTCGTTCGCACAAGATAGCAATATCAAAATTAGTCCAGAGAAACAACAAGAGATTCGAGAGAAACGACAACATACAGGACAGAAGGAAATAGTACATGAGGTTCTGGAGGCACCCATCACAATCAGCGAACTGGAGCTAGCCATATCAAAACTGAAAATGAGAAAGTCACCAGGAGCTGATGGTATCTCCAATGAAATGATCAGGAACCTAGGAACAGAGGCCAAAACAAAGCTGTTGCAGATCTTCAATAATAGCTGGACCTTAGGCAGTGTTCCACAAGCCTGGAGAGAAGCAATCATGATACCCCTCCTAAAATCAGGGAAAGATGGTTCCATTGCCTCTAGCTACAGACCAATTAGCCTCACCAGCTGTCTCTGCAAAACACTGGAGCGCATCAGCAATCACAGACTGCAGTGGTACATTGAAAGTAAAAACATCCTTGTGCCACAGCAGGCTGGCTTTAGGCAGTGCTACTCTACGGAAGATCAGACAACCTACCTCTCTCAAGAAATTGAGGATGCATTCCAAGAGAAGAAACTGGTGCTTGCGGCATGGATAGATCTGAAGAAAGCCTTTGACAAAGTCTGGAAAGAAGGTCTGATGAAGAAACTGAGAAACTGCAAAGTCAATGGAAGAATGTACAAATGGGTGAAAGCATACTTGCACAACAGAAGAGCCCGAGTACAGATAGACGGACTCAAGAGCAAGAAAGTACTACTGCGTCACGGTGTCCCCCAGGGCGGAGTCTTGTCCCCCACACTTTTTCTAATCTTCATCAATGATCTTGTTGCTCACCTACCGCACGGAATTAAAGCGGCAATGTACGCCGATGACCTGGTTCTATGGAGCACAAATGAATATGCATCAGTGGCCACCAGATTGCTACAAAGAGCTGTAGATACATTTGCTGCATGGGCAAATAGATGGTGTGTCAGCATAAACACTGACAAGTGCAGCACCACCCTATTTACCCTCTCTCCAAAACAAAAGGCAGGGATCATCCAGATAAATGGAACACCCCTAAGAGAAGATAAAGAACCAACATACCTTGGAGTAACATTTGATGGCAAGCTGACATGGAGAAAGCACATCAACAAAGCAGTAGCAAAAGCCAGAAGGAAAATAGCCATCCTGAGAAAGCTAAGTGGAACCACATGGGGAGCCAGTACGAAAATACTTAGCAAAGTTTACCAACAGAGCATACGACCACACCTGGAATATGGGTCAACTGCGTGGTGTTCAGCATCAAATACCACACTACAAGAGCTGGACAAGGTGCAAAATCAAGCACTTAGAGTCACCACAGGAGGGATGAGATCAATCCCTATAGTGGAAATGGAGAAGATGGGGAGGACACAGGCACTGAGTGAGCGCAGAGATACGAAAACGCTAATACAAGCAGAAAAGTTCCTCAGCTTGCCAGGCCACCCTATGAAGAACAGATTTGAAAACCTAGCTATGGGGCGGTTGAAAAGAAGTAGTTTTATCCACCAGGCCAAACGACTCTGCAGAGAAACCACTGATCTGCCCACAGTTGGTATCCCCCTAACAACTATTCCAGAGCGAACTCCATGGAAAGATGAGCATAGACTATCGTTACAAATCCAGACAAAAGTGAGAGGAATATTTGACAAGGAAGAACAGAACAGTGTGCAGCGCAGAACAGCCACTCTCAGCTTCCTTGATGAAGAATACCCACAGGACCTCTGGATCCGAGTCTTACACAGATGGGTCAGCACAAAATGCTGTTCGAAATGGAGGAGCGGGAGTGTACATAGAATACCCAAATAATACTAGGGACACAGCCAGAGTACCGACAGGAAAGTACTGCCATAACTATGATGCCGAAATTGAGGCAATCAAGATAGCAACAGAGAAATTACTAAATAACAGCAATGGTACACAACCTGTGGTGCTACTAACAGATGCAAAATCAGTACTCGAGGCGCTCCTCTCTGGGAAATTGCCAGTACTAGGGACACTACTTACTGAACTTAGCAGTCAGCATAAAGTCACCATACAGTGGATACCATCCCACTGTGGAGTACCCTGAAACGACAGAGCTGATCAATTGGCTAAGGAAGGAGCCAAAGAGGAACAGCCTGATGTGCCCGTTACATACCACCAAAAGAAAAGAATGATCAAATCAGTCAGAAAGCCACCAAAACCTGCTCAAGATGACTACCACATTATGGACAGACCAGAACAAGTCATTATTCTGCGCCTCAGAACAGGACACAATAGATTACGCAACCACATGTATACAAAATTCAAGATTGGTGAAACAGCCATGTGCACATGTGGATTGGCGTCGCAGACAGCAGAGCACATACTCCAAGACTGCCCAAAATATAACATATCTAGGCAAACCTTCTGGCCTAGAGAGACGACAGTGGAAGATAAACTCTATGGACCACTGTGTGAACTGAAAAAAAAACAGTTCAATTCATGCAAGAGACGACATTGCAGATATAGACATATTTCAAGCGAACGAAAGAAGAAGAAGAAGAATTGAAGCACTATCTGCCGTAAAATAATACTTCATTTGGGTTAATGACAACACACTTTGGAATTACTGGGCGTAATCTGTTATTCCAATTAATAAATCGCCGGTCGTTGTATTTACTGGGCATTATGAATTTCCAGACGTAGGTGTTTTCACAACCATCGCATTTGTAATATCATCAGGCGTTGTTCAACATATATTGAGAAAATGCTGTGCCTTTTCGACGGTTCTCAAGCTGTAGTTATGGGGAAATTGAAAATGTCACAGTTTTGTTATTTAAATATTGCCGATTCAAGTTTTGTATTTACCTATTATGTTGCATGAACTCCCCAGAGGGTGAATGCAAAACTCAGAAAGGCAATATTTTCAAACACCCCATGGTCATAACAAATACACCCTATACCATTACTCCTACCCCGTTCAACATCAGAAGAAAAGTTATATTAGGGTCCATCCCTGGCTCAGATTAATAATCATGTGACTCTGGTGATCGAGTGAAATGGCGAATCATGACCGCCCACGCTTTCCGGCATGGCACATGATTGATTGATTGATTGACTGAGTCAACCACAAATAGGATATTATTTTGAAAATTATTGTTGTCCAAAGAGGGTAATGGCATGATATGGACTATTCTCCATCCATCCATCATCATCATGTTCTATGAAGGTAAGCGTGGGCGGTCATGACTCGCCATTCCACTCGATCTCAAGAGTCGTGGATCAGCTGATTGTTCTTGTATCGACCATGCCACGTGGTCAAATCATCCAGGTATTTACTTCTCTTCTTCCCCGTGTTCTGTTCCCCTCGATCTTGCCAGTTGTCACCAAGTTCTCCAATTTATTTCTTCTCATAAAATGTCCAAAAAATGTTGACTATCTACGTCTAATTTCTTTAATCAATTTACAATTTTCATTTGTTTCTTGTAGTACTTGGTCATTGGTTTTTCTGTCTGTCCGTGGTATTCTTTGCATTTTCCTCAGAAACCACATTTCCACAGCCATCAGATGTTTTTCAGCTTGACTGCTCATTGTCCACGCTTCACATCCATACAAAAGTACAGGCTCTATGTAGCACGTGAACACTCTTTTTTCTCGTTTCAATTGACATCTTTTTATTGGTCAGAATGTTTTTCATCTTGCTAAAGGCTACTATCGCCATGGCGATTCTTGTTCTAATCTCTTCAAGGCATCTCCCATAGCTATGCTACTGGTGTCACAGTTTTTATAGACAATCGTTGGGTGATGTGGTCTGACTCACGCCAGTCGTCTTTGCTTCCCAAGACATGACAAATTAGCCAATTTAGGCTGGGTCGCCCTGGGATCCCAGGTTAACTGTCAAAATGACCCCGGTGTGGAATCGAACCCATGTCCATAGGGTCGGTGAGTGAATGTTCTATGTGGTATTAAAAAAATTTAAATGTTTGCATATCCTTTACAGGACATCGCTGTCAACATCAGCATCTTTAAGCTGATTGTTGATTTCTAGGCAAGATTACGCTCAGTAGTTTGCCATTGCTTTCTGAGCGGCCGGCTCACATACCCCGTAAGTTACCGAAGCGATTCGAACCACTGCTGATTCTCACCGTCGTCACGTTACCTACGAGAGTATACGAGATTACGGAGAAAAGATGCTAACCTCTAGGCCAGGAAGCCGGCCTATGTGGTATAGGGTATGTAAATAAGAGAGGACAGGAGTTAGTAGAATTGTAACTTGAAAACTATCTTTCAGTTACAAACACCCTGGGTAGACAGCATACAAGAAGGATCTACACTTGAGTATAGATACAAGACCTAACTAGAAGGTAGATGGAGGAACTCACTAGACTATAGATGGAGAAACTCACTAGAAGGTAGATGGAGAACCTCACTAGTAGGTGGTTACAGGAAACACTAGAAGGGGAATACAGGCCCTCACTAGAAGGTACACCCAGGACCTCACTAGATGGTAGATGGACCTCACTAGAAGGTAAATACAGGACCTCATTAGAAGGTAGATGGAGGAACTCACTAGAAGATAGATGGAGAAACTCACTAGAAGGTAGGAGCAGGACCTCACTAGAAGGTAGATGGGGAACCTCACTAGAAGGTGAATACAGGGAACACTAGAAGGTACACCCAGGACCTCACTAGACGGTAGATGGACCTCACTAGAAGGTACATACAGGACCTCACTAGAAGGTACATACATGACCTCACTAGAAGGTAGATTTACCTCTCTAGAAGGTAAATACAGGACATCACTAGAAGGTAGATGTACCTCACTAGAAGGTAAATACAGTTTCTCCCCAGAAGATAGATGGACCTCACTAGAAAATAGGCGCAGGACTTCACTAGAAGTAGAAGATTGATGAGGAGAAATAAACATAAAAACTTAGTGGCAATTGGCAGACTTAACGAGTAAAGAGCAAGGGGAAGACACAGTTAAATTTCATTTGGCATAATCAGAACAACGAGTGTCAGGTCTTAGTGAGATATGACTGAGCTACCATATGACAGTAGAAGGTTCTACCTGCTTTCAATTAGCGCCAAATGTTGGGCGGCGCTTACCAAACCAGAAGACACAATGTCATGGCAGGGCAAACCGGGCAATAAGTCTTGGTTGGCAGCTGGTCTAGGATCAAAGCTCCGACAAGCGCACAGTTAGAGCATTGCTTTGCTGATCCGGAATCTTCTATAGCTTGTTCTGTTCCAGGTGTATTGGTGTTACCTTTCCCCTGGAGTGAACTAGGCAGGCCGAGAGAGGGATCATGCTGCATGGGCAATACATAGTCTCTATATTTCAGCCCAGGCTTTGTGCTTTGGAGAAATATAACCCCATCCCTGGTCTTAACCGGTCTCAGAATCAAAGCGAGAGGTAGCAGTTACAATCAGTCACATTCGCTACCGCCATGGGTTGTGGTTATTATGACGTTTTGAAGCACAGTGTAACAAACTATCGTCTGTCAAGTTGGTAAGGTGCCAATGAATCGGAACAAGGACACAGATCTAGTCCATGACTGGTTATCGTGTGATATGGCGAACCGTGATCTCGATGCCTGCCAACAGGGCGCGTGATTATGCCTCAGTTACAATTCAGAATGGATGAACATGATATTGTTAGTATATATCTAATACAACTCTTCTGCACACACACACACACACACACACAAACATACACACGCACACAGATATATCACGCACAGACTCACATACACTCACACAAATACATACACATACACACACACAGGGACGCACACACGCACAGACTCACACGCATACATATGCACTCTCACACCGCACGCGTGCACACACGTGCGTGCTCGCACACACATATCTAAACTTTCTCCTGTCCTTCACCTTTTCATAATTTTCTCCAGTATTCGTATCCGTACAGAACACAGGCGACACACAGCTTTTCAGTTCAATTAAATTTTGTGTCTGTCATTGTATTTATTTTTCGGGACGTTACGTGAACAATCTAGTGCGTCCTCTGCTTTTTTGTTTTAAATGAGAAGACAAAAACTGGAACATGTTGTGACAACCGGAAAGATTTGTGAAAGTGGAAGACAGCGTGAGAAAATTCTTGACAGTCTTGTGTCATCGCGACATGGCACGGAAGGAAGTCAACACAGGAATTGATCCATGCCGTCAGAGATCGCAAGTTGTGCAGAGAGATGATCGCCCACGCCATCTGGCAAGGCACTGAATGATGATGATGATGTTGACGATGAATTCCAGTTAACACCTCAAATTTACTGCCCCATTATTTCAATACCCCCAAGGAATAGATTTTTTGTTGTAGAGAGACTGAGCCCTGAACGAGTTACTCCCAGCGCCGTGTGACGTCAGTGACAATAACAGAAGGGGAGTCACTCTAACAGTCAACCATTAGACGACTGCATGTGACGGAGGCCAGCGCACGGCGAGACGGGAGACGCACTGCAAATCAATTCTTTCACCCATCGCGTATGTTCGCTAGATCTCACAGCAAACATCTCACAAGGAATTGTGACAGCTTTATCGGATTCTTGAAACATTGTCTGGTTTATGTTGTGTATCGGAATGGTCGAGTAAATGGAGGAATCTGTGTTAGCAGTTGTTTCAGAAGTTGTTTATCAACTTCGGCGTGTCGGTCCGCCATCTACTATTCAGAACAGCGCATCTTTGATTAGGTAAGTTATTTGTTGTTTAATGTTTTGCGTGTGATTTTGTAAATTATTGTTGTTTTGTTTTTTTGGCGTTTAGAACTGCAACACCGGTTGTAGAATGTCGATTTGTTTGTGTTCTTGTGAGTAATGTCTGTTTTTGCGTGGTCTCTCGCGCTTCTCAATTTTTCTGTGTATTGCGCGTGGTCGTTTAAAAACTTAAAATTAACTTAACAGTTTAGCCACGCGCTAAAGCAGTTTACGTTGTCATATTAACACAAAAGTTAATAACAAATAGTACTAATAAACAAACACACGAGGGAATATAGAGTAGTTTAATGTATGCGCATTTATTATATTTATCATGTTTGCGTTTTTAAGTTGATCCCACTGCCATTTTTCTTATTTTTCTGAGCTTTGTAACTTTTTGTTTCTTCTCTCAGTAGCTTTCACTACGTTAAATAATAATAGTACACGTGTTTGTCCTATTTGTTACTGTTGTGCTATCTCTCTTCCCCAGCATAGATTTGAATATAGTGTTAAGTTAATGATAATGACCTAACTACTACACTACTATCATTGTTTTGTATTGATATATGATAGATAAGGCTGGAGCCTCATTTTCACTATCGTCTCAATTGCGACCACGACGAGTGTCTTATAACTGCAAGTTGTACACGTAACCACTTGCGAATGGCTGAAATACATTTCTTTGTGTCTTAATAACTCTTCTGTCCCAGGCGACCATAACTCGAAAATAACAAACCGTCAGATTAAGAGGGAGGTTATAGCTTACTTTAAGTTATTAAATATATGGTATAGTCTGTCTGGAAAAGTGTTGCAAAGTAACAAGCCGTAATCAAAGTGTTCCAGAGTAGTATCAACTTTCTGAGATAGAATGGAATAGCACAACTGTCTGGGGTAGAAAGAGTTAAATCTAGCCAGATCAGGGTAACAGTGGTTACCACACTTTCTGAAACATGTGTCTGGGGTGGTGGGAACAGATTAATGCAACAACTGTCTAGGATAGAAAGAGTTAAAATCAAGCTAGATAAGTGAAGCAGTGGTTATACCACACTTCTGAAACAAGTTTCTGGGGTAGTGGGAACAGATTAATGCAACAACTGTCTAGGGTGCTTCATGCAGAGTGGCTTGCTTCGCTTCGGAGGTCACAGGTGGCAAGCATCGCCTGGATCTTTTCTCTGGGGCATGCCAGTGTGCTGAGGAATGAACAGGTGGACAGATTGGCTGGCTCTGCAAAATTTGGTGGGGTATTGATGCATGACAAGGCAGACGTGATTGCGGCCTTGTGGTAGCACTTGTACACCTCGGAGGAGCAAATGGATCATCATAGTCTGGCAAGAATGAGGCAGCGAGGAATGACGAGGGGATCTGGTCGACGCTCAGAGGAAAGGAGAGACGGACATATAATTAGATTGCTACTGGTACTATTGGTGTTGGAACTCTTCGCTGGCTGCTGAGGATGGGGACGGAGCGCCTACAGGAATGCCCCGAATGCTGTGATGTCAGTTCCTAGATCAATTAATCAATCAATCAATCTGTCTAGGGTAGAAAGAGTTAAAACTAGCTAACTCAGTGAAGCAGTGGTTATACCACACTTTCTGAAACAAGTGTCTGATTTAGTAAAACTAGCTAACTTAGTGAAGCAGTGTTTACCACACTTTCTGAATGAAGTGGGATAGTTGGAACAGATTAACGCAATAACTGTTAAGGGTAGAAAGAGTTACATCAATCTAGCTTAGTGAAATGGTGGTTAGCACTGAGGCAAGAGTCTGGGGTGATGAGAACAGACTATTGTGGTAGTATGCGACTGGCTTCTTACACCATTGAGAAAACCATGATCGGACATACAAAGGTCTTGGCTTGTGTGATTCTGGGCCTGTACTCCACTGGGAGTCTGGCACATCCAGACATGAGGGGCGCATCAGGAGAATGAGGGGACTCGTCAACCAACACAGAACTGGCACTATTAGCTGCTGGACGCTATGTTGGAGAGAGCGAAGTGCAAGGAAGATGCACCAACTGATAAATGACTAACTCTACCAGGAGTCTCAACAGCAAAAGAATGATAATTCAGTAATATAATTAATTGCATGTCAACTCTTTTTGTCCCAAACAGATGCTTCAATAAAATAGCAGCTGTTAGTGTGAGGAAGTATAAACTATCAAAGATAGGAGTTAGAGTAAAATAGGTAAAATTATATGTTAATTTTTGGAACAATCACATTTGCTAAGGCAGCATACCATTGTGGGTAATGGAGCAATTCACAGTCATCAAGGAAAGAAAATTGGGGCTTTTGAACTTAAGTATTTCAGGAATGTTCTTATAATATCACGGATCCAGACACAGAAGAATACCATCTTCATAATCTGAACGTCGAAGAAAACAGGACCATAAATGGCATTATATCTTGGAAACAGAAGTAGTTTGCTTATATTAAAAGTGACATTGGTTTACAAGAAACTAACGGTGAAAGGCATAGTTCCTGATAGAAGAGACAGTGGTGGACCACAACATGAAGATGGGCACCGGAATGTGTAATATTGGCTGTACGCGCATGTGGGTCTTCCTAGTTTGCTCGTCGCCCGACCCACCAGCCCAGTATCAGGGATTGGTGTATAACGTCCGTAGGTTCTTTGTTGAAAATGTCAAAGGAAGGTGGAACAGTGCTTCAGCCTGATATAGACATAACCTATGATGAGGCTAAGAGAACGAACGAACAAACACACTTTATTTTACACTCTCGGTCCTCTCATACATTACTTCATTCAACAAGAGATTTATCAGAAGCTCTTAAATAATCAAGTGGAAAACAGCGCATCCAGGCCACCAGAAAGATTATGTCAGCTTGACCAAAGGGAACACATATCTATTGTTAAATGCTGCCCAGAATATAACAGTCTGAAATACCACACATTCAATAAACTAAAAATAGGTACCGATGAATGTAAGTAGAATAGGTAAAATGAGGGCCAAACATTTGCTGCAGAGGTGTCTAACATATGCAATACGGATAAAATTTAATTGCTTTGGCTTACATACTCTCCATTTGAGGACAAACCTTATGCAGATGTTAACAAGGTCAAGTTGACTGCTGCTTTCTTTAAATATATTCAGGTTAATATCTGAAGGTGTATGAAAACGAAGAAGTAGTATTATTCATTCCTTGTCAACAGTACCAGAGCCACATACACAGGCTATGCTTCAATGTATAATGTAACCATACACAAGTAAATAAGTCAGGGACCCAGTTCACACGCCTTGGGGTGTGTTGGATAAATGGTGATAACACCACATGTTTTATAGACTATATGATACTTGAGGTGTGATGTGTTCAATATCACACCGGGTGTCTTTACTTCCCCAGACATTTTCTGGGACTTTCAGGCTGGGAGCCCATGTAAAAAAATTGTTTTTTGGCGTCCGCTTTGAACTCTAGCATAGTCCTACACACTATTTATAGAATACCACATGATGAGAACAAAGAAGAAGAACCATCTGCAAATCTAACCATTAGAGAACTCCTGTTTGCGGATGACCAAGCACTAATAGCAACATCAGAAGCTGAATTGCACGACCACATGAATAGTCTAAACGAAATGTGTAGGGAACATAACATGAAAATTAACACAAGAAAAACAGAGGTAATGACTATAACTAAAGAAGAAAAAACAACAACAATTCACCTAAACAAACATCCCTTGAAACAAGTAAAGAGTTTCAAGTACCTAGGAAGTATAATATCATCAAATGGCAGATCAGAAGACAAGACTGAAAATAGATGCAATAAGGCAAACCAACTCATTGGACAAATGGCACCAATACTAAAGTACAAACATGTATCAATAACTACTAAGAAAGCACTTTACAACACAATCTTCCTACCAACTCTATGTTACCAATGCCAAACCCAGACAATGACAGAAAAAGAGAAAAAAAAAATCACAACAACAGAAATGAGATTCCTGAGAATACTCAACATATCAATCAGTTATCAGTCAGTTATCAGTTGGGGTATCTTCGTTGCACTCCGGACATGTCCATAGGTGCTCAGATCCTCCCCCCAGCATATTCATCAGCGTCCGGTGGCTAATAGTGCCAGTTCTGTGTTGGTTGACGAGGCGCTTTGTTTTCCCCGATGTACCTCTCGCGTCTGGCTGTGCCGATTCTTACTCCCAGGACTTTCATCCTGGACAGCGATGTGGAATCACTGACGTCAAAGTCCTCTGTTCTCGCCATATCTTTAAGGACGTTAATAACATTGGCACGATCCATGGGCTGGCCATCTGCAGGGGGCGCAGAGCCAGCCAGTTTGTCAGCTCGTTCATTTCCCTCGACTCCCGCATGTCCCGGGACGAAGATGGTGACTTTACGGACAACAGACTTCCGTAGCGATTCAGTCCACTGTCTACGTACAGATCCAGCTTTGACCATCTGAATCATGCTCATTGAATCACTTAGTACACACACGTTGGTATAATGCTGTGATTCCAGCCATATGAAAGCCTGTGTAACTGCCATCACCTCCATTGTCATGCTGCTCGTGGTCATAGAGTGGGCACCACTGGATTCTTGAACGGTTCGGCCCGCCGAACGGGCTGTAAATGCCCACGCACTTCTCTGCTGCTTTACAACAGATCGATCTGTATAGATGAGCACTTCGGGGCTATCTGAGTGTTCATAGATGAGCGCGTTAACCTCTGCATTGACAGCGGCAGAGTTCTGCTCTCTGCACCGTCTGTCGAGTGTGATAATGCAGGAGAAAGTGCACTTAAAAGCTGGAGGCACTGGCACCCATTCCTTGCCGGGGTTGATACTGTTAAGACTGCAGACCTGTCTGACGACATCTTCCGCCCGACCCATCCATGATTTGCCCCTCTTTAGCCTGTCACCCTTTTCTCTGAATATAGCGTCATGCAGAGGGTGCTGCTCATCTGCACTTATTTTTAAGTATGCACGAGCTCTCCAGATCTTGATCCTGTGTTCCATTGTCGGGAAGTCAAGGAGGTATCTCATTGCTACACAGCTGGTGTCTCTCGTGCAGCCCAAAATGATGCGCATGGCTTCGTTTTGTACCTTTTCAAGTCTTCCAATCTGTGTAGGGCTGACAGTGAGGATGGCCAGGGCATACTCGATGCGTGAAAGCACAAGTCCTTGGAACAGAAGTATTAGCAGTCTTTGCTCGATATTGGCAGTCGCCATGACTCTCATTGCTGATAAACCTTTTCGATTCGTTATGACATAATCGACATGATCTCTGAAGGACAGGCTACGATCAAGCCTCACACCAAGATATGTCATTGACTGGGTTCTACTCAAGCTGCTTCCATCCATTCTTACTGCCGACAGGTCACTCAACATATCAAGATATCAACATATCAAGAAGAGATAAGATCAGAAATGAAATCAGGACTAAAGTAGGGGCTATTGCAGCACATTAGAAAGCAGCAAGTCAAATGGTTTGGCCATGCAAGTAGGTTACCATTCAACAGCATACCACAACAAGCAATGATGTACAGACCAGATGGAAACAGAGGAAGAGGCCGATTGCGTAAACGTTGGACGGAGGGAATAGCAGAGTCCATGGGAATATCGATACATGAAGCCCATAATCGGGCACTCTCACAATGTTTATACTTCACCTCGACTCTGCAAGGTGCAAGAGGAACATGATGAGATGGACTGAATATTTATTTGCATGTGGATTAGCTTTCCCTATTAACAGTGTCCCTCGCCATCAGACGAACACACTCTGACTTCAGAGGTACTTTTAATTTACGTCCCCAAGTCAAGGACGACAGGTCACCATTTTAGTCCAGCTGTCCGGTGGAGGGTTTGAACTGCTAACCTTGGCATCAGCACAATGGATGTTTAAGAATATGCGTTCTTACCCATTCGGCCATGCAGACCTGCATGTCAAATTAAAACGCCTTAATGTGAATTTGAGCTGATGACTATTGGGCTACAGCCAAGTATTCTAGCCAGTGCACTGTCATGGCTTCCTGAATCACATACAATGAATATTCTTTTTTGTTACTATTGTAAAACAATTTTCCCAGGGCAATGGCTTTTTAAAATGTGTAATTGGTGAACATCTGATTAATGTTTGCAAAAGTGTATGTAAGTCAAGCAAAAGTTGCGTCATAACAAAGACAAGTATATCAAAACTATTTGAAGTAAATTCAGGTGTATGGCAAGGATGTGTGATTTATCGCCTAAATTTTATAACATTCATTGACAATATATGCCGAGAAGCAGAGAAAAAAAAATTTGAATTATTATTTGCAGACAACTATGTGTTAATGTCCTCTAAAAGTACTGGAGAGATTTGGTCATAGACCATAACTTTAGGAAGGGAAAATCCCAACTGCACCTCCCCGTGGTAGAGGATGGGAAACACACCACGGTGTGGCTAACGCAATCCTGGGGTCCGAGTATCCACCGGAATAAGTGGACAACTCTGCAGCTGAGCAGAGCAGGGCACTCACTTGTCCTTACAGTCGGAAATGGCTGTCAAAAGCAGAGGTAAAAGACTACCACGTGGATGTGGAAGTCAAGGGGAAACCACCACATTATCTTCTCAAGACTCCATGGCAAAACATATTTCAGAGTTGGCGAACAACGTTAATGGCTCTCTTAGGACATCCTCATCTGGTAGGGACAGTCATGGGCCACAGGTGACACCAGACCATCATCCAGCTACTGATGGCAAAATCATAGCTAAAATAAATAAATTTAGAGTAGGAACATGGAATGTTAGGACATTATATGAGCTAAGAAAGTTTAACAATGTTCTAAGAGAGATGGATAGCATGATAATGAATATACTAGGCATAGGTGAGATGAGATGGAAGGTATCTGGCAAATTTATAGCTGACAACCACACACTAATTTATTCTGGAGAGGATACACATGAAAAAGGTGTAGAAATAGTATTTGACGAAAAAAACAGCCAAGTCAATTAATGGATACTGGTGTCTTTCAGATAGAGTTATTATGGTCAAAATCAAATGCAGACCAATAGATATAAATATTATACATGTAAATGCACCATCAACAAGCAGTAGTGATGGAGAAATAAAACACTTTTACGATGAAATAGAAATAGTGATGGCTCAAATTGGATCACAAGAAATAAAAATAATACTTGGAGATTTTAATGCAAAAGTAGGAAAGGGGAAAATGGAGGATGTAGTGCGAAATTATGGTTTAGGTACCAGAAATGAAAGAGGAGAAAAACTAATAGAATGGGCAAATATCAATGATATGATAATTGGAAATGCATGGTTTAAACATCATAAAAGACAACTATACACATGGAAAAGCCCTGATAAGAAAATACGCAACCAAATTGACTTCATACTAATTAATAAAAGATTTAGAAATGCTTTAATTAATGTAGAGACAATGCCTGGTGCTGACTGTAATAATGATCATGTACCACTATGTGGACAAATAAAAGTAAGATTAAAGAGAGGGGAAAAAATGGTTAAGAACATGAGACTTAATAAAGAAGTCCTGAAAGTAGATAAAGAAATTCAAGAACAATACAGAGTGACTGTGAAAAATAGGTACAATGTAATAGCTAAAATACTGAGTATAAATGAACAATGGGAAATGTTAAGGGACTCCATTCATCAAGCTAGCAAAGAAATATTACCAAGGAGAAGCCAAATAGCTAAGAAAAAATGGATGAGTGAAGAAATATTAATGCAATTTTGATGGACAAAAGAAAACAGAGTAAAAATTACAAACAAGAATATGGTAAGGTAAATAAAGAAATAAAAGATAAATGTGTGAAGGCAAAAGAAAGTTGGTTAAACAAGCAGTGAAAAAAAAATTGAATTAAATTTCATTAAAGATACAAAAAATATGCACAGACAAATCATAGAAATAGAATAAATATAAATATATATACATATAAATAGAAAAATAAGAATAAATACAGAGTGTTTGAAATCAAAAACAGGAAAGATATTATTGGAGGAAGATGCTATAATGAATGTGTGGAATAAGTATATATAAGAGAATTATATGATGAAGAAAGGAAAGAATTATCAGAAGAAAGTTACTTAGTAGGTCCACCTATTCTAAAAGAAGAAGTTGCTGACGCTGTAAAACATATGAAGAAAGAAATAACAGCTGAGCCAGATGAAATTACAATAGAAGAATTAGAAGTATTTGGGATAGATATATTAACCAAAATGTTGAATGATATTTACAGCAGTGGATATTTACCCAGTGATATGCTGAAATCTATTTATAGCTATACCAAAAAGACCAGGAGCAATTGAATGTGAAGATTTTCGCACAATTAACCTTGTCACAGGATAAATAAACTTGTTAGTTGCGACCGATGATAACCAAACCCGACATTATTTTGCTAACACAATTGACTCTTTGATGGTGAACTAACTGAGGAAAATACGTCGGTACAGATTCTCGGCACCTGGTCAACAGTGTGTATGAGATCAAAGGGAGTCACGTCGAGTTGTCTACACATATCCGACAAGTTGATGACAGGATGTTGTTCAAGAGGTGTGTACTGGCGACATTTGTCTACAAAACGGAAGTTGGTCGTTGCAAGTGATAGACAGAATGCCTGCTAGAGGTCAGACGGATTCTGTAATGAAAGAAAGGTCTCTGGCTTACAGACAACCCGGATATTTGTTGGATGAGACAAAGAACTCCCCAGATGAAAAGGAAAATTGACATCTAATTGACTCTGGTTAGTCTGGAAACAGTAGGACAAAGCCAGATTCTGGACTGATTGGCGTCTGGACTTCCTGGTGACTCACTCAAGCACCCATATAAAACCCAGTGCAGTAAACAGGTGGATGGAGTCGAGGAAAACATTCTGAAGTGTTAAAATTGGGGATAATTCCGAGTTGTGTTATATTAGAGGGACTAGCCTATCTTAGTAGTGATAGTTATCCACGGACATAGATCCAATCGGATTGCCTAGTTTCTCGAGTAACAACAGGAATAGACATATGGTTCCATGTACAGTTCCCCTTGAGTGTTCCACGTGAGTGTGCGAGGATTTACTACGAAGAAGCAGTTTCAAAGTTTGATACAATGATGGCTCAGCATCTGTAGACAGAGGTTGCTGAGAGGCCGCTACATAGGGCTTATACCCAAGTTGGTTTGCGGGAACCTGGCTTCTGCTGAGTGGAATTGTATGAACAGAAGTGTTGTGTTTAATGAGTGATAAGCTTCATCACCGAAGATTAAGAACTCGCATACTAAGGACATATATATATATCTATATACACATCTACCTAACAAACATTAATAGGTTGTGTTCTAAAAGAGGGGAAAATGTTATAACCAGAAACTAATAAACAGTAGAGTTTCCCCCAAGTGACATTTCAGTAATTGGAGGACTATCAGTTCAAACAAATATTAGGAAACAGAGTAACTTCACCGTGTGGTGGAGTGAAGACCAAGATCAACAGTGTCTATCGGATTACCAGCATCCTGTTTGTTCGAGTGATTGGAGAAAGTCGTCATCTTCTGGGTGAGGTTCACTGTCCGGAAAAAATGGTGCTGTTGTGTGCTAAGCACTATGATGTTACAGACTTTGCTTCTAAATCACTGGTTGTCGTGTCCTCCTTTACAGTGTCGTCCCTGGAGTGAAGAGAGTCGACACCCACATTATAATATTTTTCTCCTTTTTAATATTCTGGAGAATCCACCAGCTTGCGTCCAACACACTCCATCAGCCCGTGGACACCTTTTCCTGTCACTCTCTCACTGTCGTACTATGCCCCCTCTCATACTTCTCCAACGCAACATACTCAACAATTCTTGCTTCTAAAATACATGAATATAGCTTAATTTATTAAAAAGAAAAGTGTAACGTGTATGAGACGTGTATGCGAAGAAAATGTGTGACGTGTTCTATAAAGTGTGTAGCATCGGACTCTCAGACCACAACCCAGTCAGCTGATCCCAGCAAGGATAGACCACAGCACGTTACGTCAGAACATGTACATCTCACCCAGTGCTGAAACCATCCTGCTGGATACTGATTTGCCTCTGTAGACCTCTGGTAATCCCATTTCATGATCTTCCGAAATAGACACCGGTGGTATTCACCGTTAATCATGGACCGGTTGCACCCTACACAATGTCCGTTCCTATCGTTCCTAAAAAAATTCACAAGTCCTTTGTAGTGTGTACACAGTTATTAATGTTAATTGTTAATGTACTTGATCCTCACTCGTGTCTATCTAGCCTCAAGTATCATGTCTTGTGTTCTATTACACGAGCTTATATCACACTATGTAACTATTATAATTAATGTTCTCGGTTAGTTACTACTGTCTGATGCTGTGTGGTGCATCAACAATCATCACCCGTCTTTGGTGAATCATCTTCCTTCTAGCTTTAGTTACGTTCTGTACGAAACTTTATTGACTGTTCAACTGGTGTTCTTCCGAATGGGATTTGAACCTTTCCTAAAACCTTGTTGAGTTTCCTCGGATCTGGTAGGGAACCTTATGCAAAACCGCCTCATTCCCGGGATGGCTACTACACTTTGCCATAACGGCACATGCTAGTTAATCTTAAATAAATCTAACACTGTAGAGCTCTCCCACAAACACGTCCATCATAATCCACGGTTTTTGTCAACTCTTTTTCTCCCAATCATGGTTTATGGCAAAACCTAAAATTGGTCACGTGATATGGGTGACGTCCTGCAGGTGTTATTTGCTCATATCATCCATTGTCAAGAATCGATTTTCTCCTGCCTAGTCACTGTCAAAGTTGTCATCACTTGTTTCGACTCCCCCAACAAACTAACGAGTTACTGTATGATCCCAACAACAGTTTTTCCCAACAAGCTGCCAGTCTTCTTGATGTTCCGGAAACTAAGAATTGACAGAGGTACTGTTTACTTCCGTGCTGAGTACTTCCGTTTTCCCTCTGATATGTTATTGACTTGTCAAAGCGATGTATGATTCAGCGCACTCACTTCCTCTATACATCTGCCACTGTTAATTTTGTCCGACAGGTGATGGCCAACATCCGATTGCCCCTATGATCCCACGGCTTCCATCTGTATTCAAATGTTGACAAACTGTCAAAGCGATGCCGGGATCCGTCTATACTGTTAGTTAAAATAGTTGTCGCTGGCAGATAGTCCGTTTAATCAGAAAGCCTCTATAATAATCAACTGGTTAAACCCAAGGTTTTATTTTGTGACACTGGTCTACCATTAGAATACACGTCACACATTCTACACCTTATACACACATACACTTCTCCTACATATACTCTTTGCTTTAATAAATTTCTTGTTTTTATTTGTTGAAGCGAGAGTTGTCAAGTATGTTATGTTGGGGAAGAATGAGAGGGGGCATGATCCAGGGGTGAGTAAGAGTGAGAGGAAGGTGTCTTCAGATTGAGGGAGTGTGTGGACGGAGTCTGCTGGATTTCTCCAGAATAGAGATATAAAATTAAAAATAATGTGGGTGTTGATTCTCTTCACTCCAGGGACGACACTAAAGTGGTAAAGAAGAACAAGTAACTAATACGACAGTCATTCTTTACACACACACGACAAACCTCATAAACCATATCACTAACCTTCTACTCAGAATCATAATGAGAAGAACCAGAAAGAAAATAAAAATGGAAATAGTGAAGAACAGTATGGATTTGTGGAGTGAAAGGGCACAAACAATGCAATATATACATTACGGACACTAATAGAAAGGCCAATAGAGAAACAGAAAGACATATTTGTGCTTCATAGATTATACAAACGCATTTGATAAAGAAAAACATGATGAACTGATTAAAATGTTGGACAGTATCAACATTAATGGGAAATATTTAAGAATAATAAAGAATATTTACTGGAACCAAGTAGCAGCAATTAAAATGGGAAATAAAGAGGGTAGTTATGAACAGATAAAGCTAGGAGTACGACAAGGGTGTATCTTGTCACCAGATCTCGTCTCCCTATATAGCGAAGTAATAATGAGAGAGATCAAAGAGACACCAGAAATACTAGTTGGAGGTTATAATATAAATAATATACACTATGCAGATGACACAGTATATAGTGGCGGATAATTCAATACAACTACAACAATTGTTGGACATTGTAGTAACAGAGAGTGCAAGGAAAGGACTCTCTTGAATATCAAGAAAACAGTAACAATGATGATATAAAAGAAAATGGTGACACTGAAATGTGACATAGAAATAGAAGGGAAAATTCTTAACCAAGTGGATATTTTAAATATCTAGGGGCATTTATAACATCAGATGGAAGATGCACAACAGAGATTAAGAGCAGAATAGGGCAAGCAAAAGCCGCTTTGTAGAACCAGTTTTGCTATATGGCAGTGAATCTTGGAATGTAAATGGACAAGTTAAGAAGAAATTAGAAGCAACAGAGATGTGATTGCTGAGACGAATGTTGCAAATTCCTTGGACTGCCAGAGTAACTAGCAACGACTGCCTGAAACAGGCTAATGAAACTAGAACATTATATACAACAATAAGGAAGAGGCAAACAGCTTTCTTCAGTCATGTGATTAGAAGAGAGGCATTGGAAGACATGGTGACAACTGGAAAGATCGAGGGGAAGAGAGACAGAGGCAGACCAAGAGAAATGATGCTGGATGGTTTGAGACGGTGGCATGGAAGAATATCATCAGCAGAGTTGATCCAGAACACCAACGACCGAGATCTGTGGAGAGCAATGAACGCCTACGCCAGCTGGCAGCGCACTTGATGATGATGACGTGATTATAGCAGAAGATGAATTGTCTCATTTAAATCAAGTCAGTTTAAACTGTGAGAAATGTAACATGAAAATAATCATTAAAAAGGCATAGACAATGGTGAAGACAGACAGTGAGAAACCCTGTCAATAAAAGTAAAGAACCCGAAAATATAATAAATCAACACATTGAAATATCTAGGGTCACTTGTAACTTCAGATGGGGTAATGGCTCACATTATATAAATGCAAATCATATACTGGTACAACTAGCGCCATTTCTGTCATATACAAAGATACCTGTTGGTACTAAAATAAATCTCATAAGAACTATTTTTTGGCCGACATTATGCCACCAATGTCAGATATGGACGCTTGCTGCAACGGTGCAAAATCATACTGCCACAAAGAGCCACATTGGAGAAATATAATGGATACTGAGCAAGGGGAAGACCACACAAAAGATGGAGTGATGGTATCAAGAAGAACCTTACAGAAATGAATACCAACTTAAAAGAGCATTGGAAAGAGCACATTAAAGGTCTTTACATCTCCTCCCAACACTTTACTGAGGTAAATGGTGGAAGACGAAGTTGCAGCTTGTTGAAATTCCAAAACATGTCCACCCCTTGTGCCACCAAGCTCTCACAAACAGGATAGCCTGTCCCAAATGTCTGTTATAACAGTTGTGAAAACCTGTCATGCTGGGCAGCCATCATTACCCACTTGTGTTTCCTGAATGTCGACATTGTCAACAATATACACACGATGACCCAGCCAACTGCATGTATACATGAAATGTCATTAACCCGATGTAAACAATTATAAAACACAATTTATAGAGGAAGAGAAGAAGTGGAAGAAGAGGAACAGGTTTGTTTGGCCAGTGTTTAGAAATGTCCAGCTGCAGAAAAGTGTTTAATTGGAGTAACGCACATGGGTCTTTCCAGTTTTCATGGCACCCAATTCACAATTCCTGGATCAGCGAGAGGTGTAACATCCTTAGATTGCTTGTTATGCCAACAGTCAAAATCGACACCATGATTCACATGTGGTCATCTTGGATTAGAAGGCAGAAGCTGTGTCTTGTGGCCCCTTTGCTCCCTTGTTAGAGTGAATAGCGAAGGGTGAGAAGATCAAATATAACTTAAATTACCAGGAAGAAGTGGCAGGGGTTTGAACGACATGAAGATGATACAAGACATTGAAGAAATCTTGGGCAGTAAATGCACAAGGCGGGGGAAAGGGCAAATGCTTATCTTGTTTGGCGGGCTGTGATGAGAGTGATATGCTGTGACCTGCTAATGATGATGATGTTACTTAATCTAAAGACTGAGACAAACAGACTTGCTTGTTGGCCCAGGGTTCAAATCCCCATCCAAATGCATTGCTTAAATTGACTTGTGCTCACAGGTCAAGTTAGACTAAAATGGGTAACAGAAAAGACCTGGGATGTAAAGATGGCTGGCATATTAATGATCACATTACCATTCGATGGTCACTTATCTCTGTCGATTCTTGTTCTAGTCTCTATAAGGCATCTTCCGTTAGATGTTTTTTCCTGCCTCAAGATAGCTGTTCTCTGTAATTTGTTTAAGAACTTCCCATTTACTTGGATTATTTTTTGTGGCATTTCTTTCTTCTTTGGGACGGCCATAATTTCTGTTTTCGTACAATTTAATTCCAACCCGTGTCGCTCATTGTACATTAACAGCATCCACTAAATGCGAAGATCATGTTCATCTTCTGCAATCAATACTGTGATATATCTATTATTAGACAGTAAGACAGTTTACCCCGAGCGCAGATTTCATTGGGAAAATACCGCTGTACATTCAGGAGCAGAGGCACAGTTTAGTTAACATTTTACCCACAATATACAATGACCCCAGCACCGGTACCATACAGTATCTCTTTGTTTGGTGAAGGTATGTGTGTGTGTGCACCGTATATGGAAAGCTTACGGCGAGTACTTCAATGATCTGCCAGCGGGGAACAAAAAAAAAAAAACACTCGCGATGCTGGGATTACTTTTTATAGAGATATTGATTTGGACGATGCGCGTTTGTCATACCGTGTGTAAGTACCTGGGCAATTATATGCAAATCTCTGCGTAGTTGTCAATGTGCGTGCGAAAGCCTAGTGACGATACAACTGCAAGTGGCAATTGTGTAGCGAGTATCTCAAGCTGCACCGACAATGAACTCATAGCTAAAGGTGGTATTCTTGCATCGGCATCTTGATGTGTCTGTGCACAAGGCTGAACGCTCCTTGACAGGCAAAATTAGTAATCTAAATGTTATGAAAAGGAATAAGACACGAAGACAACTTATCACAAACTTCAGAGAGAGAGAGAGAGAGAGAGAGAGAGAGAGAGAGAGAGAGAGAGAGAGAGAGAGAGAGAGAGAGAGAGAGAGAGATACATTGGCCACGAGAATTGAACACAACAATGGGACAAGTGACAACGGGAAAGATTTATGGAACGAAAGATATAGGAAGACACCGAGAGAAGATTCTTGGCATCCTTCTGGTAGTTAAATGCACACGAATCTATGCATGCTATTATAGATCACAAGGCGGGGAGAAGCACGAAGCCACGCCAATCATCAAGGCACTTGATGACATATACTTGTCTTCCTCTTTCTGATCTGGAGCAATCTTTGACGGTGACGATCCCCCATCCCTCCGTGAATACGATTTTGATATAGCTCATTAGATTTTGTATCTATAATTCGTGGCCGACCAGTTGATAGCATCACTCTGTCTTTTATGTGGTCCTCTCCTTCCTTCCTCTGTATCCATTATATTCTTTCAGTATGGCTCTTTGTGGCAAATGATACCAGGATATACTTGTGAGATAGCCAGACCATTTAATCTGCCTAGTTGCTTGAGCTTCCCACTTTAACACGTCTCCCTGACTTACATTGCCTCACCTTCCTAGTTGTTTTCGGCCTAAAGCTAACGTCTTCCCCCCCACCATTACTGTGGGTATTTATTTACCGACAATGCAACCGCCCGGACATTGAGTCAGCTCACGAAGTATCTAAGAACCCAACCAGTTAAAACAATCGCCAGACAGAAACCAGTTTGTTTGGCTAGAACCGAACGTTCATTCCCCCCTTGCGCTATCGTTTGGGAACCGCTGTGTGTTTAACCTATTAGGGATGTTAGTGGGACAAAAGGTTGGTGATGCTGGGATAACAAGGATATGTTTTTATTATTATTATGTTGCAACATATGGTGCTAATGAGTGTTTATGTATATACATCTATGTAGGATAGCTCGGTTGGCAACATTTCAAGCCACGGAGCCATAACATGTGTGGGGTTTCCCTTGCAATTAAAGCAGAATTGCATGCAGTTAGCACACAGAGGCTGCAGCTCGGAGTAGTTACTGTTTGCTGTAGAAGAACTTGATTGTTTTGAATGTCGGAAGCCAAATACTATACCGCGTTATTTGCAAATGTGCAGCACGCGCACACATACAGAGGAAGCCTATGTAACGCAGTTAAAAAACAAAAATTAGTTGCATGTCCTTTACTGGACGCAATAGCTGCAGCATTTTGTGATTCCTGGGCAAGTTTATGTTCAGTAGATTGCCATTGTTTTCTGAACAACCGGCACTGGTATCATTGTATGGAAACCAACGTAAGCCGGTCTCTTTCCAAATCTCCCGCAGCTGTTTCTAGCGCAGTGTGCGGTATTACGAATTGCATCCGTAACACCCTCGTCACGGAGCCGGCTTCAATCTTGCCAGTTATCACCAAGTTCTCTAGTTTATTTCATCTCATAACTTCACTAACAAATCTAGTTTCTCTAATTTAAGGTTTTCATTTGTTTCTTCCAGGACTTGCACATTGGTTTTTTCTGTCTGTCCACGGTATTCTTCGCATTTTCCTCAGAAACCACATCTCCACTGCCATAAGATGTTTTCAGCCTGTCTGCTCATTGTCCACGTCTCACATCCGGGGTTTTTCTGTCTGTCCATGGTCCACGTCTGTCCACTTTTTTACTTTAAAGATACAACTGAATATTCCAGAGCATTCACCAGCCATGTTGGTGTGCGCGTGTTGTGTTGGCGCTGTACCAACATCGTCGCAGTTGCTTGCAACATCTCACTTCACTTCCTGAACGCTGAGCACCGGTCATGCCGACGCACCATAATAAAAGCGTATAGCTAACTGCATGTAGATTACCGCATGCCTGACTGCATGTAAATTACCATATCGC
The DNA here is from genome assembly GCA_963921405.1 of Cepaea hortensis. Classification (NCBI taxonomy): domain Eukaryota; kingdom Metazoa; phylum Mollusca; class Gastropoda; order Stylommatophora; family Helicidae; genus Cepaea; species Cepaea hortensis. Next base: position 57,760,515 of record OY992896.1, read on the forward strand.
GACATCATCTTTTGAAATCGACAACCAACTCTGTTATCATGATATCACTCAACCCGTGATGGCGGTGTTGTCGGCGCTGCGCTGACAGCAATGTTATTAACCCCCATTTCAGGCTGAGGCGGTGGTGATGATGGCCCATGTGTTGGTGATGTGTCTGCTGTTGATGATGTTGATGAATCCCTGGCTCCAATATTGAGACAATTTACCACTATGCTTAGTAGTGCTTTTATCACTATTGGTCTGTGGCGAACGAGTTGCCGACGCAATTCGTAATCCGGCATACCGCGTTCGAAACACACCTGCGGGCGATTTGGCAGCAGACCATCTCGCGTTGGTTTTTTACAATGGTATGGGTGCCGGTCGTTCAGATAGCAGTGACAAACTACTGAACGTAAACGCCAAGAAATTAAAGCCACAATATGCGGGGTAGACTGCGACGTCCAGAAAAGGATATGCAACTACATGTAACTTCTTTAACTTGATGTTCCCAACGTGTGGGTCGCGGTACCTCTGGGTCCTTATGTGTTTCCTTGGGGAAACCCTAATCGCCACCCTAATCTTTGGTTGTGATTATTTCTGTAGGGAATTTCAAATCTCATAACTTAATAACATGGTCAGTTAGTTACGTATCCTTTACAGCCCGTCGCGTTCAACCCTAGCATTTCATTAAAGCTGTTTGTGATTTACTAGCCAAGTTTACGTTCAGTTGTTTGCCATTTTTTTTTTCTGAACGACCGACTCTCATACCATTGTATGAAAACTAGCGCATGGCGGCTGCTTCCAATTCGTCGGCAGATATAATCCGCGGACGCGAATAGGTCTGTGAGGAAACATGTTCATGACCTTGACATACAGAGGCGTATCACGTGAGCATTGGAAGGGGGAGCAGTAGAGCACAGGCGCACACATATGGCGCGACGTGAAACACACGGGTCTCGATAATGATGGTGGTGGTTGGTGGTGGTGGCAGTTAATCGGAGATTAGTCCTTACTAGCGATTAATTGTCAACATGATTTACTCCGGACTAGAAGTGGAAACTTCTGGAAGAATCGTCATGCAATACTGAAAAGGGATTTATTTTTTTTGGGGGGGGGGGGGGGGGGTGATGGATTTCTTGACAAGCTCGTCAGTGGAGATGGGTTCCTTTGTGAAGTGGCGGGGAATGCCATTATGTTTATTGTTTTCGTATGTGCGTATATATGTGTGTTGTGCGTGTATGTATTATGTGGTCTCCATGGTGACGTGGTTAAGCTGTCTGCCTCGCGCCGTGAAGGCGGTTGGTTTGTACCCCAGACTGCGTTGTCTAAACCACGAATGCAGTCGTCCCCCCCCCCCCCCGACTCTTGGGGTTGGTTGGAGGGTCATTGTTGCAGTGCCGGAATTCCGTGCTTTGTGCGATTCTCTCGGCAAACGACTTGCCGTTCTACGCAGAGAGAGAGAGAGAGAGAGAGAGAGAGAGAGAGAGAGAGAGAGAGAGAGAGAGAGAGACCTGCTCCATACGGGATAAAACCGTTGCAGTGAAGTCAAGTCTACCCTCTCATCTGTAGTACTTTTGTATTATGACTGTGTGTGTTTATTTTCGTACAACGTCTATATTTATGCATGTCCCGTGAATGTATGTGCATATCTATGCATGTTTGTGCACGGATGGATGCGTGCATATATTAAATTATGAATTATCCCTTTACTCCTTTTGTGCAACGCCAGGATGGCTGCATTGTTCCAGGTCGTCGCCTGGTCAGATAGCGTCTGTGTCACGAGGCGGATCTGGCTATACGAATGTGGTTATTGTGGATGCGCGTATTCTCCAAGTGTGCATTGAACTGTTTTATTCATAGAATAAGTTAAGCAGCTTACGTTGTCCAAACTTCGCTGTCAGCATGTTTTTCTGGGGGGGGGGGGGGGAGAGGTGGCGAGGGTTGTGATTGCCTCTCGTGACTTTTCTAAGTCAAGTGACCTTAATAATAGGAAATAGCACAGCGACTGTTATAGCACAGCGACTGTTATTGCATAGAAATTGTTTTATGCAATATAACCGCATCTGTTGCACCGCAGCTGGGGTTACTTGTTATTTACGTCTCCAAGTCAAGGGCGAAACGTCAACATTGTAGTCCAACTGACCGGTGTATGGGGTCGATCCTGCTACCTAGCCATGAGCACCCAGGAGTTTAAGAGCAATCTTATCCATTTGACCATGCTGATGTCCATGTGTAACCAAGGCTAGAAGAGGTTGATCGAGGTGGACATATTTGTTTTTTTTCTCTCTTGCATACACCATCATGGACATTTCTGTTTGTTTTTTTTCTCTTATATTGGATCTGATTTGATATACTCATATGCCTCTAGGCATGGTAACAGATGTTGCTTTTATTTTTTTTTAAAACCTAACATGGCATAACAAACGTGAATGATTATAATCTTCTTTTGTGTCTTTTCGTTTCAGGTTGTATGACAGTTGGGCAAATAGCACTATGGGCATGACACTGTTGTGTCTTCTCTTTTCAGGTTGCAAGAAGATGGTGAAGTAACAGTTGGTCGTGGACCAGCTGCAAACTATTATCTGGATTCGGCAATCACTTTGCGTTTGATTTCTCGTATCCATGCAACCATCAAAGGGGAACGAGTGCCGGGTGGACACCCACGATTTACCATCATTAGCAGTGGGCTAAATGGAACATACATTAATGATCGCAAGGTATTGTTTTCTAGCATGTAGTTTTTAGATTGTCACTGTTTATATACAGTCGTTGTGCGTCAGAGACCTTACCATCTGCAACTTTGGAATGCCACTGCACATCCTAGGATCTTCTTTTTCTGCTACTGATACCTTTCATCTCCCAATGGATTAAAGCCTTCAACCATCAGACACCTAACTCTGCCTAGACTTGTTTATGACAAGTTGAATTTTGTAGCTTCGGTTTTCTATGAGACAAGGTAGCCAACCTTCCTTAAGCACATCTTATGGCATGGATAATATTAGGTTTTTATTTGAAGATCCTTTCTGATTGGTTTCTTATTGTCCTTGCTGTGTTGTGTTGGTGATCATGTCTGTCTACAGCCTGGTGTACTACCATAATTTCTTATACAGATGTTCCTCCATGCCATGATGTCAAACTGTCCAGCTTCTTCTATCTTGGTCTACCCCGGCCTCTCGTCTCTTGGTCTACCCTGGCCTCTCCTCTCTTGGTCTACCCCGGCCTCTCTTCTCTTGGTCTACACCAGCCTCTCTTCTCTTGGTCTACCCTGGCCTCTCCTCTCTTGGTCTACACCAGCCTCTCTTCTCTTGGTCTACCCCGGCCTCTCTTCTCTTGGTCCACACCAGCCTCTCCTCTCTTGGTCTACCCCGGCCTCTCTTCTCTTGGTCTACCCCGGCCTCTCTTCTCTTGGTCTACCCCGGCCTCTCTTCTCTTGGTCTACCCCGGCCTCTCTTATCTTGGTCTACCTCGGCCTCTCTTCTCTTGGTCTACCCCGGCCTCTCCTCTCTTGGTCTACACCAGCCTCTCCTCTCTTGGTCTACACCAGCCTCTCCTATCTTGGTCTACCTCGGCCTCTCTTCTCTTGGTCTACCCCGGCCTCTCTTCTCTTGGTCTACACCAGCCTCTCGTCTCTTGGTCTACCCCGGCCTCTCCTCTCTTGGTCTACACCAGCCTCTCCTCTCTTGGTCTACCTCGGCCTCTCTTCTCTTGGTCTACCCCGGCCTCTCCTCTCTTGGTCTACACCAGCCTCTCCTCTCTTGGTCTACCCCGGCCTCTCTTCTCTTGGTCTACCCCGGCCTCTCCTCTCTTGGTCTACACCAGCCTCTCGTCTCTTGGTCTACCCTGGCCTCTCCTCTCTTGGTCTACACCAGCCTCTCTTCTCTTGGTCTACACCGGCCTCTCTTCTCTTGGTCTACCCCGGCCTCTCTTCTCTTGGTCTACCTCGGCCTCTCTTCTCTTGGTCTACCCTGGCCTCTCTTCTCTTGGTCTACACCAGCCTCTCTTCTCTTGGTCTACCCCGGCCTCTCTTCTCTTGGTCTACACCAGCCTCTCTTCTCTTTGTCTACACCAGCCTCTCCTCTCTTGGTCTACCCCGGCCTCTCTTCTCTTGGTCTACCCCGGCCTCTCTTCTCTTGGTCTACACCAGCCTCTCTTCTCTTGGTCTACCCCGGCCTCTCTTCTCTTGGTCTACCCCGGCCTCTCTTCTCTTGGTCTACCCCGGCCTCTCTTCTCTTGGTCTACCCCGGCCTCTCTTCTCTTGGTCTACACCAGCCTCTCTTCTCTTGGTCTACCCCGGCCTCTCTTCTCTTGGTCTACCCCGGCCTCTCTTCTCTTGGTCTACACCAGCCTCTCTTCTCTTGGTCTACACCAGCCTCTCCTCTCTTGGTCTACCCCGGCCTCTCTTCTCTTGGTCTACCCCGGCCTCTCTTCTCTTGGTCTACCCCGGCCTCTCTTCTCTTGGTCTACCCCGGCCTCTCTTCTCTTGGTCTACACCAGCCTCTCCTCTCTTGGTCTACACCAGCCTCTCTTCTCTTGGTCTACACCAGCCTCTCTTCTCTTGGTCTACACCAGCCTCTCTTCTCTTGGTCTACCCCGGCCTCTCTTCTCTTGGTCTACACCAGCCTCTCCTCTCTTGGTCTACCCCGGCCTCTCTTCTCTTGGTCTACACCAGCCTCTCCTCTCTTGGTCTACACCAGCCTCTCTTCTCTTGGTCTACACCAGCCTCTCCTCTCTTGGTCTACACCAGCCTCTCTTCTCTTGGTCTACACCAGCCTCTCTTCTCTTGGTCTACACCAGCCTCTCTTCTCTTGGTCTACACCAGCCTCTCTTCTCTTGGTCTACACCAGCCTCTCTTCTCTTGGTCTACCTCGGCCTCTCTTCTCTTGGTCTACCCCGGCCTCTCTTCTCTTGGTCTACCCCAGCCTCTCTTCTCTTGGTCTACCCCGGCCTCTCTTCTCTTGGTCTACCCCGGCCTCTCTTCTCTTGGTCTACACCAGCCTCTCTTCTCTTGGTCTACACCAGCCTCTCTTCTCTTGGTCTACCCCGGCCTCTCTTCTCTTGGTCTACCCCAGCCTCTCTTCTCTTGGTCTACCCCGGCCTCTCTTCTCTTGGTCTACCCCGGCCTCTCTTCTCTTGGTCTACACCAGCCTCTCTTCTCTTGGTCTACACCAGCCTCTCTTCTCTTGGTCTACACCAGCCTCTCTTCTCTTGGTCTACACCAGCCTCTCTTCTCTTGGTCTACCTCGGCCTCTCTTCTCTTGGTCTACACCAGCCTCTCCTCTCTTAGTCTACCCCGGCCTCTCTTCTCTTGGTCTACCCCAGCCTCTCTTCTCTTGGTCTACCCCGGCCTCTCTTCTCTTGGTCTACCCCAGCCTCTCCTCTCTTGGTCTACCTCGGCCTCTCTTCTCTTGGTCTACACCAGCCTCTCCTCTCTTAGTCTACCCCAGCCTCTCCTCTCTTGGTCTACCCCAGCCTCTCCTCTCTTGGTCTACCCCAGCCTCTCCTCTCTTGGTCTACCCTTGCCTCGCCTCTCCAACTTTCCTGTTGTGATGACATACTCTCGCTTTCAGCTTCTTATGACAAGCTTAAAGAAGTGAGTCTGTCTGTTGTGAGTACCCATTTCTCTTTGTGAGTTAACTTCTTTCAAGATATCTTTGCTCTTTTTATCCACCAACAATGTTCTCATCATTCTTTTAAAAAACCACATTCCTGCTGCTTGCATAGTCCCTCTCTTATCTCTTAATTGTCTAAGATTCACTTCCATATATCAGGATTGACTATATAGATCTTGTTAACTCTTTTCATGATCAATTGGCACAGATAAATTACTGAAAATAGTCTTAATATCATTTTCCTAGTCATTCATCATTGCATGACAAATTACTTTGGGGGTTTCTCCACAGGATCGCAATATAGCAATTTTGATTCTTTCATATTGCTCTACTCTGCTACAGTCAGAAATTTAGTAATCATTGAAATCCCTGTCAACGCGAGAATGAAAAAAACATTGTCCTTTGCTCATTGTCCACTGACCTAGCCTAAAGATGACCTCCAGAACATGTGCTGGGAAGTGAAGATGGACAGAATGATATTGACAACTTAATTTACAAAGTTCTGATTGGTCTAAAATATGGGGCTAGCACTGTAAATCCACTTCCCCTTTCCAGTCGACAAGGCACTTGTTGATGATGGTGGAATAAAAAAGTTAAAGTAGCAACTGTCTGAGGCAGAAAGAGTTAATATAACTGCACGTTACAGAAATAATGTATAGTAAAAGAGTAGCTTAGTTTCTTCCATTAACAGGGAATCATACATGACAAGAACAAGGATCCTTTGCTTCTCTTTGTTTTTACATACCTGATTTACTCACCAAAAATTTGTTTTCTACAGTATGCAGTTGTGTTGGTCCACTTGCTCCCCATTGTTACTTAAACAGCCGATTGTCCCATACATGTATTTTACCACCTTCAGGTGTTGATGTTTAGTATTACAAATTGCAACTCCTTGGGCAGCCAAAATGAGCGATCTAAATGCTTCAGAAGAGGTTAGGACACAAAGGGAACCCGACACAAACATCAGAAAGAGGTAGTCACCATTTGTCGGCCATATTATTAGAAGACAAAATGTATATATGTGTCACATCTGGAAAGATCCATGGAAAGAGAGATAGAGGTAGATGAGAGAAAACTCTTGACAATCTTGTATCATGTCATAGGAGGGTGTCAGCACATGACTTGATAATGCATTTGGAGATCACAAGTTATGGAGAAGCATGACTGACCATCCCAGTCGACAAGGCACTTGATGATGATGGCGGAATTAAGAAGTTATAGTAGCAACTGTGTGGGGCAGAAAGAGTTACAGAATTAATGTATAGTAAAAGAGTAGCTTAGTTTCTTCCATTGATAGGGAATCATACAACTCTGTGTTTCTTCTCATCAGATGGGAAATTATCCCGATAACCAGCAGGTCCTACTGGAGGGAGACAGGATTACCTTTGGACACCCTGGCTGCTCATCCATACAGCCAGGAGAGTACGCTCCCCAGCTGGACTCAGAGTTTCAGTTCATTGTAAGTGCTTGTATTTCTCTGTGCCATGTTTTGTGACGAGAATTCTGCATCTAGAAAAGACTAAACTTGTAGTCACTTGTGTTTCTTGTTACATTATATTGTGACGAGTATTTACATCTATAAAACACCATAATCTTATAGTCACTTGTACTTCTAAAAACTACAATGGAAAAACACAGTCTTGAAAAAGATATGCAAGAGACCATTTCATCTTAAAAGTTAATTGCATATCCTTTACAGGATGTCACAGTCAACCCCAACATTTTAAGATGTTTGTGATTTCTGGGCAAGTTTACTTTCAGTAGTTTGCCATTGCTTACTGAATGACCGGCACTCATACCATTGTATGAAAACCAACGTAAGGCATCTGCAGCCAAATCACCCGCAACTGTATTTCGAACATGGTATTGCGGGATTACAAATTGCATCCATAATCCCTTTGCTACAGGGCACATTAATAAATAAGAAAAGCAAGATGTCCATCTGCACTGTAATAATAAGAGACATAGTTCTGGAGATCCATTCCAGAAGACATTTGATGTTATGAGAGCTTATTTGGTGGGATTGAAACCACCATAAAACCATTCAGTGCAATGTGGCTAGCTAGCCACAAGTGGCTAAAATGGGTGCTTGGAGATGTCTTGGTTTGTAAAGGCAGCTGATGTGATATGGACCTCATCATCTCTCTGGTGCTGATTGTTTGACTGGCACCTTGTCATCTTGATAATGATAGCACAAAACCTGGGCTGAATTTTAGAGACCATGTGATGTCAATTCAGCATGACCCCTCTCTTGGTCTGCCTAGTTTAGTTTAAATAGACAGTAAGTTACATTTGTTAAAGAAATATGAGGAATCCTTGCTTTTTTTTATGTTGCACATCCCTTACAGGACGTTGCACTATCATCCCTTACAGGACGTTGCAGTCAACACCAGCATTTTTCAGCTGCTGTTGATGTACTAGGCAAGTTTTACATTCAGTAGTTTGCCATTGCTTTCTGAACGACCGGCTCACATACCCCAGTAAGTTACTGGCGAGAACCGCTGCCGATTCTCGCAGCTGCTGTTTTCCCCACGTGGATATACAGGATTAGAATTTTATTGTTAAGTGCATGGAAGAGTTAAGGACAGTGGATATTCCTATTTCACAACGCAAATTTCTATTTCGCACTATTGTAAAAAAGTTAATTGTAAATTTCCAGTTACTTAATGATTTCCCCTTGTAAATATTTATTGGTTTATAACATGACAAACTTAAATAATTTCTCATGCTTAGATTTCATAGAAATATATCATTAATATGCTTTCACCTTTCCATTTTTTTTTCACTACACAGTTTGAATGTGTTCGTGCCTCAAAACCTAGCCAGTGTGGTGACAGGTACAGAAATCACAGCAAATCTCTACCTCTCAGCGGAAACCCACGCCACTATCATCTCCAGAAACACAGCCCACTGTTCAATGCAATAACTTGCTCTCGAGTAAGTGACTCACCCCTGAGCAATGCTTCAACATCTGAAAAGGAGAATGAAGTTACTAACTTGGTGTGCCAGGATGTGAAAAATATTCTGTCTAACGGAGTGTCTACACGGTCGCCGTCCAGTAAATACCATGTTGCCCAGGAAAATTGTCATCTGGACTCCAAACTGAGCAAATTAATTAACAATGGCCAAAACACAAATCATGTTCTTAGCTTGGAGAACAATAAAAAGCTCAGTGTGGTCAATGTGGGTGACGTGCTGTCAGATCCAGTTTTTCCGGCACACCTGGAAAATAGTGATCCGAACTTGTCATTTTATGAAGCTAATGGTGATTTAACTCTCTGTAACCCGAGTGAGTTTCTGAGTTATTCTGATATTGTGAAGACTTGCAAGTCTCTAGATTCATCTCATGGAGAATCTTGGGACATTAATGAGGGTGAGAATACTGCTGTGCCATCGTCACATGTACAAAGCTTATCACAACCACAGTTGTCGAGCCAACACGAGACTTATCCTTCTGATAGTCTTACTCAGTCATATGCCAAACCTAGCAGAGACATCTTCAATGGGATTGAAGTTAACAGTACCGTGATTATTTTAGGTGATGAGGTAGATGATGATGATGACATCGAAGATGATAATATTGATGGTGATGATAATAGCAGGCATTCAGATAATGAATGCGATGGTTCTTCGGTTGAGTTTATAAGTGAAAGTGGGCCTACTTTGCCAGCTGGTATCATCGATAAATCTGACACTGAGCTGTTGAATGATGCTTCTAGTGTCAGAAGTGAGGATGTTAATGTTGCTGACGTGGAATTTCCAGATAATGCTGAAGTCAATTTTGGCATCGAGGATATAGTTGAAGTTACGGTAACTACTGAGAACGCCATTGATTCTGTGAATGAAGACAGTAATGGCAGTGACAGCAGGGAAAAGGATGCAGATGATGACAGTGATTCTATGCCTTCATTGAAGTCCATAAAGGATGGTGTGCAGCTGGGTGATTCTGAAGATAGCATGCCATCTCTTATACCGATGAATGATTTATCATCATCAAAAATGCACACTTCAGAAATGAACGAACACGACTCTGAGCTTTCATACGATGGAGATGTCAACATTTCGTTAAAAGACTCACATACGAAACAGGGAGACATTAGAGCTGCAATTACCAATAAAGCACTATCCTCAAGTTTAGTAAAGGCATCTACTTTTGAACAGAGCAAGGGTTCAGCAAATCTCCGATCTTTAACCAGTCTTTCAAAGGAACTTATAAACTCTCAATTTGAGCATGGAAATGTAAACAAAGAGTCTGTGATATGCATGTGTGGTGATTTTAAAAGTGCCAAAAAATCCAAAACATCAAAGTCTCTAACAGTGAAATCACCAGCTGAGACAAAATGTGCCAAGCATAATATTCTTTTAACAACTGATTGTGAGAGTTCCAGACATGGAGTATCAAATTCATGTGATAAGAGATCACATTCTGAACATAGATCAGAATTCACCAAATCAAAGACTGTTTCACAGGTTGATTGTACTAGTGTTATATCTACTAAGTCATCAAAGACTTACAAAGAGAACGGTGATACTAAAAGTGGTTCTGTGGACTTAGTTAAAAAGAGCAAAAAGACACCCATGCCTGTGACCGATTCAGCTGCTTTTCGTGATGCTGCCTTGAAGCTGAAAAGTGTTTGCAGTGAGGTGGTGTCTAAACCACCACTGTCAAGCCTATCATCATCAAAATCACCATCGTCATATTTATTTCAATCAAAGTCACCTTATTCAAATTTGCTCACGTCAAAGTCACCAGCGTCGTATGTATTTACATCAAAGTCGCCACCATCATTTTTATCCCAGTTGTTGACACCATCATCAATTTCACCACAGTCAAGGTCACCACTGTCGGATTTGTGCCAGTCAAAGTCACCACCATATTTTTCTGCATTGAAATCATCAGATTTACATCACCCGGAGCCACCATCACCAAACCTGTCCCCAACCAAGCCAAAGTCTTTAAGCCCTGGTTCATCCTCAGCATCAGTGTTGTCTAAAGAAGCTCCATTACCTAGAGCCAGACTGCCCATAACAAACACCACCACCATAATACTATCCTCAGGCAATGAGCGCAAAGGAAAGTCCAGCAGAGGTCATGAAAAGCCCAAATCTAGAAAGCATAAAGACAGCGTACACAAGCAATCATCTGCGTCATCTTCTTCCTCGAGGCCATCCTCAAGATCATCTAGTCACTCAACTTCATCAGGTGCTTCACTCTCAAATTCAAGTTCGTCCGCTAGTGCAGCAGTGACAACATCAAAGTTACCAGATGTGTCGAGCTCGAAATCAAGATCATCATCAGGTGGATCAATTGCAAATTCCATATCTTCAGACTCTTCTTCACATTCCAGACCACCTTCCGGGTCTGCCGAACATTCCAGAACATCACTTGGGTCTACTGAACATTCCAGAATATTACCAGTTTCTACTGAACATTCCAGAACATCCTCTGGATCATCTTCAAAATCAAGATCATCCTCCAAATCTTCCAGCCAGAACTCGATGCAGTCTTCGAGATCAACGGACAAGAAATTTTTTAAAGACACTGTGCCAAACTTATACTCAAGTTCAGATGAGGGAGACACAGTGCAAGAGAACAAAACAGAGATTGTGAAGAAGATATATTCCCCAAAAGGGAAGCAAGAGGATGCTGCAGGCAAAGGAAAAGTACTTAGACGAAGTTCCTCTTCCAAGACTCCCAAGCAAAGGTAAGAGTTTTACTTTTAACTTCAGTTACTTTAACTTCCTGTTGTCATTATGAGAGTGAGTTTTTGATTGGGCATTTGTCTAATCTGTGAAATATAGAGACATACGGGTATGGAAGGTTTTTGTTTGTTGTTTGCTCATCTATTAGAGGTTGGTTTTATCATAAAGTGAATTGTCATGTGCTATTTTGTCAAGCCTGAATCTCAAGACATATGGCTTTGATAAGCATTTTATCGGGTTAGCTATCCTACCTGCCTACATTTTGTCTCTCTTTATCTGGTTCCTATCCCTTGACCAGTCTGACATGGGAGACCCTACCAGTGGCTGTGCTACTCTCAGCTTAGCTCTTGGGGTCATTGGAACACTCAAACCTTTCAACCACTATAAAGTGGAGACACAACAGAGAGGAGATGTGGGTTTTAACAGAAACATATTATTGCCTGATTTCCAGTGTCGGACATTACTCAATTACACTGGGCTGCCTGATTTTGAGTGTTGAGGTGTTGTATAGCCAAGGTCCTTTAGCACTTCCATTGGTGTATCCTGATAACGTCATCTACCTTGCAATATGGCATAGGCATTCATGTCTGTCCACAAATCTCTAGCCTTAGTGTTCTGGATCAATTCTCTGACGTCATTCCTCAACGCCATCACCTGAGATCTTCCCGTATCATGTCTCCTTGTCTGCCTCCACTTCATCTACAGTGTTCCCCAATGCCTCTTCTTCATTATACAACCAAATAACACAGTTTATCTCTTTCTTACAGTTGTGTATAATGTTCTACTTTCATTGAGCCTCTTCTGGTTACTTCTGTTTAGTTGCTCTGGCAATTCACTGTATAGGCAACAATATGTCACCAGCCTCCAAGCTCTTCCTAGTAGCATCATTATTAACTCATTCTGTCCAGGTATTGTACCATGTGTAGTAGTCAGCTTTGCCCCTGTGGACCAAGCAAACCATCATGTAATCTAATGGGCCATAGCAGCCTTCAAAAGCTGCAACTCTGTAGTAATTTCCAGCTCTGTGGTGAAGGGATTACGGACGCAATTCGTAATCCCACATACCACATTCAAAACACTGCTACAGGTAATTTGGAAGCAGACCGCCTTGCATTAGTTTTCATACAATTGTATGAGTGCCAGTCGTTCAGAAAGCAATGGTAAATTATAGAATGCAAACTTACTAAGAAATCACAAACAGCCAAAAAATGCTGGGGTTGACTATGACGTAAAAGTTCTGCAACGTTTTGTGGTAATTGCATAAAGTAAAGAGCCATTTTCATGCCATCAGGCTATTGGGTATGTAGTGCTAACCCGATATATGTTAGAACCATCATCACTTGATGGGTGGTCAGATCAAAGTCACACCGGCCACTGTTACTTTCTGATACCCTTGATAAGCTGCGTTAACCTGGCAGCCCAAGTCAGTATAAATACCCGCCTCGAAGGGGATTCGAACACAGGGCAACTGGACCGACAGGCCTGTGTGCAAGGTACTGCTCAACCGCGGCTCCAACCGCTTGATAGTGTCTCGTTAAATTGAAAGACCTGGCACGTGTCCACATGGACAATGTGCAGCAGTTGCTCTCCAACTTGCGTAGCTGTTGCACACTTGGTGATGCAAATTTCTGCCGTGATGCACATCTGGAAGTTGGTCCTGAATGGGACATTTTCAGCTGGATGAATCACAATCAATAGTTAGAGTGCAAACGTTCAGTTAGAATGCAACCGTTTAGATCTACTACCTGCTGTGAAGTTGGAACTGCGACTAACTAACTAACTAAGATCTACTACCTGCGTGTAACCAGGACCACCCTTAAACGAAGTAGGAAATAGAAAAAAGCAGAAAGTTAACCTACTATGCACATCGTAAGAGGCGACTAAGGAAGGGTTGGAATGGAACTGGTTATCCCATCCCGTAAGAAAAATGTTAGTTGCAAAATTCAGCCAACCATGAAGAAGTCTTAACATAAATATAGGACAGCTCGTCGGGAGTTTGTCGAGGGCCTGTGCGTAAAATGGGGATGAAGGCCAAAAGAAGAATGGAAGACGGGAATTGTCAGAGCAGGACAGCAGGGGCAGGAGGATAGGTTAGTTAACACCGGACTGGTCAGTTAATATACCGTGTAGGCACAGTTAGCCGCTGACCGCTGGTGGATATTTTACGGAGAAAATTGGGGGGGGGGAGGCTGTGGATAAGGTCGGACTAGAATGATGATTGCCGGTGCTAGCTAGGCATGTGCTTCTAAAAAGCGGAGAGTGTGTGGTATTTAACAGTTCACATGGATCAGAAAGGGAGCCGCGGTAGTGCAGTGGCTAGTACGCATGCCTGCTGCCCGACAAGCGGATTTAAACAACAAAAATTGAACTGGGCTCTCGGATAAAAAAAAAAATGTGACCTTAGGTTGACCTAGTCAAAAAATACTAGGAAATGTGGTTAAGTAAAGACTGTGTGATATTGACTATACCACTTAATCACGAGCCGTTCGGTCTATAAACATATAGAGCTAGCACTGTATACCTAATACGCCGCAAGGTGCGTAAACACGTGACTACCGGACCGGCTGTCTAGTGTGCTAGCTACCACGCAGGCCTACTGACGCCGTCCTATATGTAACAGTTTCTGACGGCGGGGTTGTGGGTTCGTTTTATACGCCGGTGAGTTAGGCTTCAGTGTTGACTTCTCGTTCAGGAAGCAACGGCGAACTGCTGAACGTAAAATTGCCTAGACAATTAACAAGCGGCCACAATTTAAATAACCCCAAACCAGGGGTTGGGTGTGGTTGCAACGTCCTGCAATATGAACTTATTGAGCCACTCATAGGGTATTGGTTTCAGCAATGTCGCGGATGTGGGACCGGCACACACGTATAAATAAGAGAGTTTGCGAGAGAGAGAGAGAGAGAGAGAGAGAGAGAGAGAGAGAGAGAGAGAGAGAGAGAGAGAGAATAATAACTGATAACACAAGGGTAAATACAATATTAAATATATGATATCGAAAAGTCCTGAAAAATAACAGCAAGCAAACAGAGATAATAGAGACTGTATTAGATAGAGAAATATGTGACCTAAGCAGTTTAATAATAAGCACCGCTTTGTCATCAAAGAAATATGACACGAATTATTAATGCGAATTTATAGAGCTGTGAAAGCGAAAATGAATGCAAATACTTGAAAAGGACAAGTGAGAGTAAGGGGAGTATGTTCCGACTTGTCACAAAGAACTAAATCTATGGCGCTAGAACACAAACAAGCGCAAGCAGAAATTAAACGACAGTGCTAGATGATAAGTAACCAGTTCATAAATAAATAACCCGTTTGCAGCATCGCCGACAAACCAAGCAAGTGGCAGAACCAAAACATTACCGCCGTAATAACAGCTTGGACAGGATCAATGCCACCTGTCTCTGTGCCTTGCGCTGAAAAGCCTCGCTGTAGCCTCGTGCTGTGGCTGATGTCTTATGTAGAGACATGTCGATAGCTCTCAGCGTTTTTGTGCATTGTTTTCAATATAATGCCTCGTCTGTAGTACCCGACAGTTGTGTGCACATCTACACGGCTGGTTGCTGGATCGAAGACCGGGCTGACAACAGAATTGCGCCGTAGTCTGTTGCGGGTGTTAGCGATTGCTTTATAAACGGTTCTGCTTGGTTTGTTGTGCTGGTATTGTATATGTTTCAGCTGATGCGTAGGCCTTTGGCAAGTAGACTTATTGTTCTGGTCTCACATGCAATATATGTATATAAGCTGCAGTAGTGAAGTGGCTAGAACATTTGCCCATAGCCCGGGGGTCATATGTTCAAATCTCAATTGAAGCAGATTTTAAAAAAAATGACTGGCTTCCAGGTGAACTCAGCCTAAAAGGGGTACCAAAACTATAAAGTGAAGTAAAGGCGGCCTGTGTTATATAGACCACATACCCATCATGTGCTGACAGGTTTAGAGGACTTCTTCGCATAACGGGGGAAACATCTCTCATGGCTTGGAGATTATCAACAGTTTTAGACTCATTGACTTTATGATGGGGATGATGATGATGATATCCTTAATGGGTTCCCACATAGTTTACTCACAAGTGGTTGTGGCCTCAATAGCTGTTCTGACTAGTTCAGTGTTGTTTCTAATCTCAATATCCTTTTTGACTAGTTCACACTTGGTTGTAGCCTCAGTAGCTGTTCTGACTAGTTCAGAGTTGGTTGTAGCCTCAACAGCCTTTCTGACTAGTTCAGAGTTGAGTCACATCTCTTGGATACACAGCAGTGTCCATTTACTTGCCACTCAGGGTTGTCTGGGTCGTGGTGTGAAGCTCATATTTTCAGTTTCTGGACACCCATTTTGGGGTGATATGGTCAGTAGTTCGCAGGCTGCTATCACTATGACTGACCCATCTCTGATACCCCGTTTTGTGAAGAGGATTATGTCCATAGCTGCACTGGTTGGAACAACAATCACAGCTGCGACGTGGATTCATCAACTCCTCTGTAAATGGGAAATTTATAGCATTTCACACTTCATTTGTCAGTATTAGTCTATAAGATTACCTGTTCCATTTATGTTTGTAATATGATTATTGATATATTCCTTTTTAAAATGTGTATCTTGATTATGGTATACGTAATATTATACATGTTATTTGACATCTGTTACATGATCATTGCTCTTGCCTTTTTTCTTTTTCTTTTGGTAATATCATCTTCATTTTCTTATTTTTCTTCTGTTTCCTCTTGATGTGCCTAAACATGACTCACTACTACTTTCTGTCATTTGATATTTGAACACAGTTTTTGTTGCTTATGTTATCATTTGTTTCCCAGTCAAGCTTACCACACGCATATTTTTGTCTTCCTTTACCCCGCTTGCCTTGTATATCCCCACATAAGGGGATATTCTCAATATTATTCTCTGTCCACGATGCTCTCACCATGCTTGTCTGTCCATCGTGTTCTCAACATTCTTCTAAAAACCATATGTACTTTTATTTTATCTTTTAACATGATTATTAATATATTTTTATAATGCTTGTTAACAGCAGTCCAACATCAGCATTAACATCATCAACAAAACCATCAACTGCTGCGACATCCAAGCAAGTGTCACCACCGGATGAGTCAGCAAAGTCACTGAGTCGGGTCATTAGAGGTAAGTTTACAAGTGATGTTTGGGAGGGGGATGGGACACAAAGGTAATTTACCACAACTGTTGGGGTTGGAACTCTTCGCTGTCTTCTGAGGATGGGGACGGAGCGCTTATGGGAATGCCCCGAATTCTGTGATGTCGGTTCCTAAATCAATCAATCAGGTAACTTACCACAAACATTACAGTGATGTTTGGGAGGGGACTAGGACACAAAGGTTTCTTACCACAAACGTTACAGTGAGACTTTGATGCAAACACAACTGGACACAAACATCAGAAATAGGCGTAGATGCAAAAACAATTTAATACAAACAGACAGTGAACAGCTTGTCACAAACATTAGATAGAGGCTTTTATGCAAAAGACAACTATTTCACAAACATCAGGAAGAGGTTTAAATGCACAAACATCAGAAAGAGGCTTAGACTTGAATACAACTTATCACAAACATCAAAAAGAGGCTTAGACTCCAAGACAATTTTACTCAAACATCCAAAAGAGACTTAAATGCATAGACAACTTACACACAAACAAAAAGAAGCAATCAACATAAGTTTAACATATTGAAACAAATGGGAAGATGCACGGAAGGAGGGGTAGAGGAAGACAGTGAAAGAAGAATCTTAATAGTCTTTCAGCCGGACATAGAATAATATCCATCATGACGTAGAAAAATATCCACTAGGACATAGAAAAATATCCACCAGGACATAGAAAAATATCCACCAGGACATAGAAAAATATCCACCAGGACATAGAAAAATATCGGCACACAAATTCCACTCCTTTTCCTTTCAGCATATCTTTTAACAAGAAACCGCCTTTTTTGTATTTTTAAATACCTTAATTGTTGGTCCTTGATCTCATTCAACAACAACCTCAGTTTTTGTAACTCTACTTTGTATTTGTCTTCTCTGTTAAGCATTCCTCTTTTTTGTGTCCCTTGCTATGAGCTTATTCTACAAGCAATATTTGTGACACTCGTCCAATAATTTGACTTGCTTTCTTGGAGCTATGATGGATTTCTGCTATCATTCTTTCTTATGATAAAATTATGCTTGAAGTATATTTTATATGAAACATGTTTCATTTAGTTTTTGGTTTTCAATGATGATGGCGTTTCTATTTATTCCCTTGCCATTGAATAGCCCTAACCTCTGCTTTGTCAATGTTGATATCTATAATTTATTCTGTTGTACAATTTTGACTAGCTCTAAAATATAGGCCGGCCTCAGTGGAAAAGGAGTTACGGACATGATTCGTAATCCCGCAATCCCGCGCTTGAAACACAGCTGCGCATGATTTGGAAGCAGACGGCGTTGCACTTGTAATTTTAGAAAAGGTATGGGTGCCGGTTGTTCAGAATGCAATGGCAAACTACTGAATGTAAACCTTTCTAAGACATCAACAGTTAAAAATGCTGGTGTTGACTGCAAACTTTATCCTGTAAAGGATATGCAACTAACTATAATGTATACTGGAGCCGAGGTGGGGAGACACTCGCCTGTCAGCTCGGTGGTCACGGTTTCGAACCACATCAGGGTGGATCAAAATTTTTATTGATCAGGACTGCCAGGTTGACCCAGCCTAAAATTGGTACCAGGAAATGTCTTAAGAAAGAAAAGGCGCACGTTGTGATGCTGACCACATCACCCACCAAATGTGGATGGGTCTGTAAACATATGGGATGAGCACCATATGCCCAATGTGGGTCATCCATGTAGAAGGATCCTTCACATGACCCTTTTTTTTTTAGTTGCATATCCTTTTACAGGATGTCACAGTCAACCCCAGAAATTTTAGCTGTTTGTGATTTCTCGGCAAGTTTTACGTTCAGTAGTTAGCCATTGCTTTCTGAATAACTGGCATTTATACCGTTGTATGGGAAACTAATGCAAGCAAGGCGGTCTGCTTCCAAATCATCCACAGCTGTGTTTTTAATGCGGGATTAAGAATTGCATTTGTAACCTATTCGCCTCAGAGCTGGCTCACTTTAGCTACTTATAATATAGACAGATCATGATACCAAAGAGCTTTACTCATGTAGTCCAGCACGACACGTATACAACATGGTTTCTTCTGATACAACATTCTCTAAGAATAGATATAATACTACACACAACTACACAGGCAGAATGTCATGCAGTAGTAAATCTGAGATCATTCGTTGTAGCTTAATTAGATGCACTTAACAATTCTGGTTGTTGGTAATCTGGTTTATCTTTGTTCAAAGAGCAACAGCTGTTCACTAGATGGTGCATATTGCTGCGCACATTAGGCTGTGATGATCATGGGCTGCATAACTAATGAGAAAAAGGAGAGAGAGAGAGAGAGGTATACAGGCAGGCAGTCAAACAGAGTATCATGTACTGTGGCAAACACACTACATACAGACACAGAGAAAATGAGAGCAAGTTGTTTGGACATACTATATGAAAAATAGTAGATGGGGTTTTCATTGTTTATATTAGCTGTCAGATTACCTAGTTTTGTTTAAATGTGTCATTTGTTACCAAAATCAATATAAACTCAAGCATGATCTCTTTGAGCATTATTTGGAAGAACAAACAATTGATGAGCAGCTTGCATGTATCACTATTTATCATTGGGATGACCGACAGAAACCAGGTACCACTGGATCAACAGCAACAATTAGACTCGGGAAAAACCTGTAGTGTTCAGTCTACCCACAGCAGAATAACTGTTTTAAGTTAGCTATTTTACCCTATTATAATTGACTTGAAAACAGCCAGTATTGTTAGAATTATAGGTAATATAACGTGCTATTTCTGTCTACAGAATTATCTCCAGCATCATCTGTATCATCAGATCTTTCAGATGTCTCAGGAATGGATAAGAAACCAAAAACCGAACAGCGACCAAAAACTGAGAAAAAGCCAGATAGCAAACCTGTGGAATTGCCACAAGTGGCAGTAAAACCCAAGTTATTAGCTTTGTCTCAATCTGTCATGCAGCTGAACACCAGCAAGCCCAAACCATCTGCCAGCAAACAAGTGCCATCTCTTTCTCTGTCGTTAACTTCTCTGCCATGGATGAGTGGTGCTAGTGAGCCTAAAGACCCTTATAAAAAAGCCAGCAACAAGAAGACAACCTCCAACCAACCAGCTCTAAATCAAAAGAACGGTTGTTCAGCAGCTTCCAACAACAAAAGCACCACTTCATCACCTCGAATTGGCGGATTTGATCCATCAGTGAAAGCGTCCTCATTCTCCCATGGATCATCAACAAAGATCTCAAAAACAGTGTTATCATCAGTCTCCCCTTCTGAAGTAAAGACAGACAAAAAGCCACTATCAAACTCCTCTGGTCACATGCAAGCCAAAACGACAAGTGTAAGAGATAAAGTGGACAGTTCTTTTAAGTCCAGCACTGCTAAAACAAACTCCACCACTGCTAAGACAAACTCCACCGGTTCAGTTTCAAAGGATAAAGGCTTAACTTCAGCACCAGGGAAGACAGATACTGCATGGAAATCAGCAGATTTCAAGAGAAGCTACAGCAAAGTAACAAAGCCAGACGACCCAAAAACTGATCCAGCCAGCAATAGTAAGTATTCTGTCTTACCGCTAGATAGATAACGTAGGCTACTGCCCAGGCTAACGTTAAAATGGGAAAACCTACCCACACACAAAATAGCTTGCCTGGCAAGATAGTGGTCTGGGTTCAATCCCCAGCAGAGGCCTCATTATTTTTTGTTTCTCAATTTGTACAGCGCTGTGATTGATTGCCTTGTGAAATGGGTAGTGGATAATTTTCAGTTTTCTGAGAAGGAATGGGGATGAGGCAATCAACTGGTCACCGCAACTCATATATTGTGACCAAGAATATGTAAAGGCTTAACTCTTCGCACACCAGCGACAGTATCCGTTATTGGACTACCTTTGTTTTTTAACCCATGAAAAGAATGTTTATAGCATGTGTAATTTATAGCATTAGATATATGCATTCTGATTGATCCTAGAGAGTTTGTGCACTGTACTGAGATTTCCATATGTGATCTATTGGAGATTGGGGCACTTTTGGAGGTGTTCGTATGCAGTGAAAGTGTTCCTTGATAAAACCAAAATTAAAGCACATATGAGCCATTGTGGTTTCTAGTTAGAGCACACACCTACACACATAGTGATCGTGGATTTAGCACTTAGTAGTGCTAAATTTGCCGGTCTCCCTGGTCTAGGGGTTACACGACTTTCTCCGTATTCCCGTATACTCTCATGAGTAACGTGGCATTGCGTTAGAATCAGTAGCAGTTCTCTCCGCGGCTGTAACTTACGGGGTATGTGAGCCGGTCGCTCAGAAAGCAATGGCAAACTACTGAGCGTAATCTTGCCAAGAAATCTATCAGCTGAAAGATGCTGATGTCCTGTAAAAAGGATGTGCAAAAAAAAAGTGCTAAATTTGGCTGATTGTACATTTTAATGTTCTTTATATTCTTCTTCTGCGTTCATCCAGAGTTTTTTTTTCGGATGTGATTGCGTTGTGCCTGTTTACAGCAGAGCTGCGTTCCTGTGCCGTTAGGCCGACACATCCGACTTCTGCGGGCATTTGTTGACCGGGTTAACCTTCCCTGGGGTTCTTTATATTCATTGTCATTGCTTGTCTGTGAGTAAATAAGTTATGTGCATACTACTAACCTTGCACTTCAAACATGCTGACTGGATCTTCTCTGTAATAAATCTGTCATAGGAGAAATAAAAAATCTTAATGGGTACACCGCACCACACTTGTTAACACAAGTGACCTATATCCCTGGCCTGAAAAAATCCTTCTAGCTGACACCAAAAATGTGGAAAAAAGGTCCTTTTCATTTACTCTCCACCTTCTTTATAGGGACGTGTGCTGCTATTTGTTTACTGGTATAGTATTTTTTTTGGTCAGTCCTGCCAGCGTATCTTGAAAGCTCGTTGGTAGGTGTCCAGTGGTTTTGCATGTATCACCTTGTACCGGGAGGGCGCGCTTTAGCGATGCTACTCTTGGCTTGCGTGTGCGTGAACGTCTGTCCTGTCAGTCGCCATATGCATTTGTGTGCTGGTGAGGCTCAACCATAAATCGGGAGATCTGTTCGCAACTTAGACGAGCAATATCTTCTGTGGGCAGCTTCTCGCCTCATATGTGTGTGGTCTGTTCTGGCGGTCAGTCCGTCTTCCGCGAAGGAAATCTGGTTGATCCTATCAGTAATCATTCGCTCATCACTTGTCGCTACCTGCCCGAATAATGGTCTGTCCGACAGATATCTGGTTACCCTTGTCTTTAAACTGAAAATTAAAGGAATTGACGGAAGGGCCGTTGCATGAGGCTCTCGAGAGCCAATAGTTACAGGGATAACTGGCCGTGGCAGCCTAACGTCCACTGCATCTGTGTCCGTCTCCAGTCATCTTGCCATGCTCGCCACTGGAACCAGATGGACGCAGACGAGAGAGTGAGGTCGACGGAGTTGGTGACCACTACCTCGCTATAATCCAATCTAAAGCGCAAGTCATTCGTTCTTCATCAAATCAAAAGATGCAATGAATGAATGGTCCTCATCACTACGTGATGGACGAACATCGCACTATTGGGTCATATGTGTTATATAATGCTGTTAGCAGTATTTCATTAAGTAACTGCAAATTGTCAGTATTTTACTTGACAAGAATGATTCCCTGTTTAGGAGTTGTTCTTCATGTGATGTATTGATGAATCCCACTCTGCAGTAGATGTAATTGTTCTCTACACAAGTACATGGGACAACCTGAGGTCTCTGGGCCGCATATTAATTGATTTGTACCATAAGATGATAAATCGTCTTAAGAGACTTCCCATTTCTGCCATGGGTGTATATATTGCCAAAATGTTACCATTGTTAAACGTTTTCTCAGTTAAAATATAAATACAGTAGTTTTCCCTTGGCAATCTGCATTAATTTGATATATAGGACAATATATCTGCTATCATACTAATAACATTTAGGCCATAACTGTGACACACCCCTTCTTCCCATTTTCCATCATCCATTATGTTTTTTGTTTTGTGCAGTGAATCTGTTAAAAGCCACTGAATTATGTTTCGAAGTGTACTGAAATATAACAGAGTAGACAGCATGAGTTTAAACTGTTCAGTTGTTAACATTATGGTTTATTTCAATGTCCACAGGAGGAAAAAGAACAAGATCACATCAAGGTGGTTCCAGTCGTTTAAAGACAGGTGAGAAAGCAAGTAGCAATAATGTACACCTATGTAGATGAAATACAATGTTGAGAGAACTAAACAAATTTCAGTGAACCAGGGGGTAAGGAAAAGACGCTGGCACTGGACAGGACACACTGAGAAAACCTGAGAACAATATAACTAGATACTCTATTGTCCAGAATCGTCAAGGTGGATGAAATAGTGTGAGACCTAAAACAACTCTTGAGAAGAAAATTACAGAGAGAGATGAGTAATATTGGGAGGACATAGTCAGAGCTACTGGGGATAGTAGAAGATAGGATAGGTTGGCATATGTTTGGCTGAGGGCCAATGTCCCAGGCAGGGGATAAAGGGAAGAAGAACCAGAGGAAGAAGATAAAATACACTGACTGTAGACTTGATTATAAAAACATCAACAAGCACCGCCAGACATGGAATTCAGTGGGCTCCTGTGACAAAGCAGCTCGATAATGTGGACTTTTCTGATATTATCCTACTGGTTCACACACAGAATCAGATAGAAGATTCACTAAACACATTGATTGGGAGGTCACAACAATTGGTTTAAACATTGATATGGGAAAGACAAAAATAGATGTTTATGAATAGACGTTGTCTTTTACACTGTCAAACAGATTGTGCTTTACACTGACAAAAGGTGATCATCTTCATCATATGCCATGTTGATAAGCGTAGGTGGTCATTTTTCGCCACCTTATACACTCACCAGAGTTGTGAATCAACTCTTGTGTTTTTGTCTCGACCGTGTGGTCAAGTCATCCAGATATTTACTTCTCTGCCTTCCCCTAGTTCTTATCTCTTAAATTTTGCCGTTTGTCACCAAGTTCTCTAGTTTATGTCTCATACCGCGCCCAAAAAATGTTGACTGCATCTAGTTTCTCTAACATGTTTACAGTTTTCATTTGTTTCTTGTAGGACTTGCTCATTGGCTATTCTGCCTGTCCTTGATATTCTTTGCATTTTCCTCAGAAAACACAGCCACCAGATGTTTTTCAGCTTGACTGCTTATTGTGCATGCTTCGCATCCATACAAAAGTACAGCTTCTATTTAGCACTTCAACACTGTTTTTCTCGTTGCAATTGACATCAAATAGTTTTGATAAATTGTAAATAAACTGCACAATACATTTTTGTTGTTGTATAATTGGTTTCATTTACCAACTAGGTATGAATAATATTATTCAATAATGTGATGATATTAACAGTTATAATGTTAGGTCAAATCTGAATTTAATTTCTCGATTTCCTTCCTATAGATTTTGAAAGCAGTGACTCCGATGATGAACCAGCCAGTAAAAGGAGAGACATGAGACCAGAATCTTCTCGAGCAGCCAGTCAATCAATGTCAAGGTCATTACGGACACCACGTTCCATTTGCAGTGATGAGCCTGGGACGCAGACAGAGAAAACAGTTGGAACTAGAAAACGGAAACTGCTGCAAACTGACGCCTTGCCATCCAAAACATCGGCATCTAAGGGGAATTCTAAGAAAGCATCAGCGTCAAAGAAAGGTGAATAATTTTACATTGTTTGTCATGTTCAAGCCAGCCCTGTGGTGACAGTGTTACTAGCGCAATTTACAATCCCGCATACAAAGTTTGAAACACAGCTGTGGGAATTTCGGAAGCTGACCGCCATGCACGAGTTTGAGTACCTGTCTTTAAGAAAGCAATGGCAAACTATTGAACATAATCTTGCCAGTCAGAATCAACCAGGAAGTCAGCATTGGTTGATTGGATAAAAGCACCCGTTCTTAAACATCCAGTGTGCTGATGATGAGGTAGTAGGTTTAACCCCTACACCGGTCAGTTGGACTAAAATGTTGACTTCTCGTCCTTGACTTTGGGACATAAATTACAAGTACCCCTGAAGTCGGAGTGGGTTCGCCTGTTGGCGAGGGGCACTGGTAATAGGGAAGCTAATCCACACAAAAATATCAGATTAGTGCACAAAATGTAGTAGTACATGTATTTACAACGCTTGATTTCAAAGCGAGTTTCTCTGCCCCAAACATTTTCATGTTCAGGGTGTCTTTTATTGGCTGCCATGATTAACATCTTGGCATGTTTATATTCAGTAGTCCACCGTTGCTTTCTGAACAGTTCCGGCTACTTACTTGGCATCTTTGTTTCTTGTTACAGCCGAAACTCCACTTGACTATCATCTTGTGACATGCCGGTAAGCGTGGACGGTCATGTCCACCTTACACGATCACCAGAGTCATGGATCAGCTCAGTATTCTTGTCTCGACCATGCCACATGGCCAAGCTCACCAGATATTTACTTCTCTGCCTTCCCCTTATTTGTCTTCCCTCGATCTTGACAGTTGTCACAAAGTTCTCCAGTTTATTTCTTATCATAACGTGCCTGGTTTGACCGTTTCTAGCCTAACTAAAAGCTATCAACATTTCAGGGAAATTCCTCTTCCCCTTACCCAATGAAAGGAATTTCTCTGACATGTTGATAGCGTTTAGTTTTTGTTTTAATTGCCTTTGTGACTGAACATATTAATAGCATGTCCTTTTGAGGACAACCAACCCCAGCATTTTTTGTTGTTTGTCATTTACCAGGCAATCTGATGCTTTCTGAATAATTGATGCTCATACTTTTGAAATCAGAGCAAGGCATCACTTCCAAATTACCTGTGGTTGGTATTGAACCCTTGACTCAGATTGTTGGGAAATTGTGAAACATGGTCACATCCCCCAGGCTAAGCCCCAGCGCTGTGTAGCAAACAAACCAGACATCCCTCGTGCATGTATCAAGTATTTGTTTTCTTGATAATTAAACTATTTCATATGTTACGCATTATACTCATTGCCATGTATTCCTCATATTGATTTCACATCTATCATTGTATTGAGACGGACATATAATCAGATTGCTACTGGAACTATTAGTGTTGGAACTCTTCGCTGGTTGCTGAGGATGGGGACGGAGCGCTTGTGGGAATGTCCCGAATGCTGTGATGTCGGTTCCTAAATCAATCAATCAATCAATCATTGTATTTTATCATGTGGCCAAGTTACTATGACATAAAGAGGCATTTTTTACATTCTGACATTTGTTGTTGTTGTATAACAGGTAAATCCTCCAAAACCAAAGGAAAGAAGAGGAAAAGGATATCAGACTCCAGTGATGACGATGATGAGAACAAGGATGACGATGATGAAGATGACTTTGATGACTTGGACAGTGAATCAGAAGAAAGCGAGTCCTGGGAGCTCCCAGATGGTGTCCAGTATTACGATAACTTGTGCAGTGCCAAGAAGTGCTTAAATCCAGAGGGCAAGAAGGTTGACTGGGTAGGTAGTCAGTCGTACAATGTCCTAATCATTAAGATAACATTTATAAGTATTCATGGTCATTTATAATAGACTGGGGAGATGTGGACATAAGGTGACAGTAAAATTGAAGACTGGAGGCACTTGTTCATGCAATTGTCCATTATTTGTTAGAATGCAACACCATCAACTACCAGAACTGGCATGCATCAGAAAAGATTTGCTACGAGAGCAAGAGGATGCCCGAGAAGAAAATGGATTGAAAACATTAGAGACATTGTACAATCACACGGAATGACATTATCCAGTGCCACCCATCGGGCGCAATCAAGCGCTAACTATTCCTCCCCACGATCCATGACGGCTAAAGTGGAAGATGATAGACTTCAAGTGAAATGACAACACTCACTAGGTCACAGGATTTTGTGGTAGGATGTCCAGTACCTTTCTTGCCACCCGCACTCTATCCAGATGAATCTTGAGTGCCATTTCTACAAGATGTGAGTCTGGTTGATCCTAGAGCTTCAGATATTTGGGAGAAAAGCTTGGGATTTTACCCAGACATCTAGGTAGTATGTCATTGTCCAGTCCACTTGATCACCATGAACCATTCCCCATAAGTGGTTTCAAATTAACTGAAGAATTAAATATTGAGCACAACCCACTACTGGCAACGCTGATCGTATTCTGGTATGAACCTAAGGCCTATCCACGTCAATATGGAAGCACTAGACTCAAGTTTTGCTCTCGTTTGAGCTCGTCAGTAATGCATATCCTTGACCGGACCCGGAAACAAACCCCGGATCACTGGCGTGTGAAGCGTGTGTGTAACCACTAGACCACGCGGCACATGCTAAACTGGCCAAATTATCACAACAGAATATTACGACGTCACCCATCGTAGGCTGTAGCTCAAGATTTGCCCAATCGCTGCGACTGACATCCGTCAATCGATGTGGGCCCAAACGATCAGGTCTTCTCACTGGCAAGGCACACCAGGCCGCTTAAGTCCAGCGAGCAATAATCAAATTGATTTATTTAGTTGTTTCGGGATTTGAGATTTAAATATTGAGCACAACCCACTGAAGAATGTTATGGGAGGGAAACAAGAAGACATAAAAGAAGAGGAGAAAAATAAGATATGGCAACATCATGAATACTGATAACACATAGTGGCAGCAATAGGAATGGTGGTAGTTTATCAACTTAGGTGTTTTAGAGGAGCCATAGAGGTATAGTGACTGGTGCGCTTCTTGTCAAGATAATGACCTGGATGCAATACCCAGCAGAGGCAGGGTTTTTTTTTCTTTCTGATGGCCATGACTCTTAAGTTGACCCTTCGTTTTTAAAAAAATGTCGCAGAAGAAAAGGTGGTGAAGCTGATGCTACTACAGCTACACTTATTATGTCAGCCAATACTACTGATGGTAAAGATCATCCTATGCCAGATAACTGCCACTGGGGTGTGAAGTGTTAAAACAAAGTTAGCTGCATATCCTTTACAGGACATAGCAGTCAACTCCAACATTTTTTGGCCGTTTTTGATTCCTGTGCAAGTTTATGTTCAGTAGCTTGCCATTGTTTTCTGAATGACCGGCACTCAAATAATTGTATGGAAACCATTGCAAGGTGATCTGCCTCCAAATTGCTCGCAGCTGTGTTTCGAACGTACGTGGTATGCAGGATTACAAATTATTTGTAACTCCTTTGCCACAGTCGGTGAAGTGTTAGGCCTTCATATATTCTAGGTCTCAAGATATGAGGTAGTGTAACAGTTCCTTCCTCCTCATATATCCTTCCCAGACAATACCCGTAAAATTCTAAAAATTGTCTGGTGCCCATGTTTATAAGGCCGGGATGATCTCAAAGCCTTAGCGATCTGAAATAATTCTGCCTCAGCAGATTATTATACCCTGACTGTTGATTTTGGCATTGATATGCCACTACTATAGTAATAGTAGTACCAACAGTAATATAGCTGTCAGTATGAGATGTAACAATAGTTATAGAAGCCAAACTTAGAGAAAAGTGACACGTGAGGTCATTCAGTGACTCTCTGGTTACAGGTGACGTGTGACCATCATGCTACTGCTATAGTAGTAGTGAAGTTAGTTGCATATCCTTTACAGGATGTCATGGTCAGCCCCTGCATTTTTTTGGCTGTTTGTGAATTCTTGGCAAGTTTACTCTCAGTAGTTTGCCATTGATTTTTGAACAACTGGCAGTCATACCATTTTATAAAAAGCCAAAACAAGGCAGCCTGCTGCTGAATCACCCGCAGCTGTGTTTCAAACGCAGTATTCAGGTTTACCAACTGTGTCTGTAACCCCCTCACCAAAGAGCCAGTACCACAGTAGTGGTACCAACAGTAATATAGCTGTCAGTATGACATGTAACAATAGTTATAGCAGCAAACGCTTAGAGAAAAGTGGCATGTGAGGTCATTCAGTAACTCTTTCTGGTTACAGGTGATGTGTGACCACTGTGAGCAATGGTACCATGTCCTCTGTGTCAACTGTCCGGCTGACGTCCTGAAAGAGGATGCCCAGTTCAATTGTGGACTCTGCTAACTGCTGCCAAATGTTGGATACTCAAGCTGGTTCAGGAGATATGTAGTTCAACAATCAACATAATTATACTCAGGACATTCCCATGTGCTCAATCACCCTTTTAATTATTCAACAAATTGTTCCTATGCTGATGGTACTTGTGACAGCCTGAATGAATGCTGCCTACGTTTTTCCTTTTGCTTCAAGCGTCTACTCACCACTCATGAAATTACACACTCCAGACATGAAAAATTCTCTGTTTTGCTGCACTTGTCACTCCATCTCAGAAAGCCTTCACCACATACCTCTCCACCAAAGGAGCTCATATCAGCCAGCCCATCAGCCTGTTCATTTCCTCGCACACCAGCATGCCCTCGGCAGAAAATCCATGATTTGCTACTGATCTTCGTCTGTTCGTGCTGTGAAATTGAAATTGACTTATTTTATACCAAGCAGATCTCCAGATGTTGACTATTTAACTCGCCCACAGCCCAGAAGGCCATTGCGACACCAGATTTTGCTGCGATCTGTGTGACTTGTTGCTAAGATTGCAGTTTTCACCATCAATCCATTTGAAGAGTCCTTCAGGAACAGTTTAATTAAAATGTAACATTGTAGTTAGTTAGTTGGTTAATTAGTTAGTTAGTCAGTCAGTCAGTTAGTTAGTTAGGTATCTATTTAGTTAGTTAGTTAGTCAAATCAATCAGTCAGTCAGTAGATCATCCTCACTGCAACATTGAACCATTCAGTTCATAAGTGCTGAAACCCTTTCTTATTGTCTCCCTCAGTGTGTGGCAGATGATGACACGAGTTCTGTGTTGGTTTACTATTCTTCTTTGGCCTCCTGTCTAGCTTCACCTTTTCCAGTTTAATGTCCTTGCAGTCTGCTCAAGGTTGCATATTCACATTCATCATCCTCATGTGTCATGCCCAATGTGGGCGGTCTTGGGTCGCCATCTCATACTACCATCAAAGTCTTCAATCAGGTTTGTGCTTTGTCCCAATTAAGCAGTCCAAGTAGTTATTTCTCTGCTTTCTCCTTGTTCTTTTCCAATCAGTTTTGCCAGTTGTTACTATGTTTTCTCATTTATTTCTCCTCTTAGCACAAAATCATGACTGTCAATCTAATCAGTTATGATTTTTATTTGTCTGATTAATTTTTCTGTCCATCCATGGTGTTCTTTACAACGTCCTCATAAACCACATTTCAACTTCCATTAGATGTTTCTCAACTTATTATATTATGCTTATTGTCCATGTTTCACGCAGTGCATCCATGTGGCACTGGTAATCATATTTTCCCACAGTTGGTCGTTTCTGATGCTGATGTTCCTCCATGCCATGCCCAGTTTCTTCCCTCTTGGCCTCTCCTTGCTTCTCCTCCCCTTGCTTCTCCTCCCCTCCAAATTGCCCATTGTCTTGAGGTTTTCTGGCTTCCCCCTTCTCATGACATGCCTAAAGATTGTGGGCTGTCTTCTGATGCGAGCAATTTTCTTCTTCTTCTTTCGTTTCCTGAAATGTGTATACAACTCCGATGTTGTTTCTTGTATGAATTTAACTGTCTTTGTTAGTTCACTCAGTGGTCCATAGCGTATTCTTTCACTGTTGTTTCTCTAGGCCAGAAGGTTTGCCTAAATATGTCATATTTTGGGCAGTCTTAGAATATGTCATCTGCTGTCTGTGATGTCAATCCACACGTGCACATGGCCGATCCACCAATCTTGAATTTTGTATACATTTTATTGCATAATCTATTGTGTCCTGTTCCGATTCACAGAATAATTTGTTCTGGTCGTCCATAAGGTGGTAGTTGTCTTGAGTAGATTTTGGTGGCTTTCTGACTGATTTGATCATTCTCTTCTTTTGGAGGTATGTAACGGGTACATCAGTTATTTCTTTCTTCCTGGAGACAACCATAATTTTTTTTTCATTAACAACATAGCTATCACTTCATTAATTTTAAGTGCTCTGCCCCTCTGAGGGCATATATGTTGTGGACACAACACAAAGAGAGAACATCTAAGAATGAGCGGACTATGTGGTGTTTTAGCGCTTATGTTGAGAAATAAGTAGTAAACAATATCCTCTGAAAATGTATGCTTCTATCATTAAACCTCGTGACCAATGACTGGACAGCCTGTGACTGTTTTGGCAGGCTCAGCTGACTTGATCTCACCTGATCTTATCATCTTTAGTATTATATCTGTCTCATTTTTGCCTTTTCTTACAGATACAAAGAGAGTTATTTATTGTTGGTAACTTTGATGGTCTCAGAATTTCCTAACTATTTTTGCTAAACAGTGTACATATTTAAACATGTATGTGAGATATGATGTATAGTATTACTATGTATGATTTTTTGTCATTTAAATTAAATGTACATTGGTTGTGACGGTTAGATTTGCCAGTTTTATGATATCAGAGTTCCCTCAGTCATACTCTTCTCATAATCTTTGGTAAAGAATATTTGTTTTGCCTGTAAATAAAGATTGGTTTGCAATGTATGATTTCATTTTTTCAATTTAACTTGTTCTGTTTATTTAACTGTGTAATTAATTATCCTGACATGTTTTTCCTTTAAAATTTAAAATGATGCAAAAGTATGTCAAGTTAAAATGGCAGCTGTTTGTAGATCTAATTTGTGGAGAGTACATCGATGTTCAATTTGCCATGCACAATGTGTGCATCTCAGAGTGGGGGTAGCAGGACCCAGTGAGATGCTTTGAAGTGATTCTTGAGCACGTGTAGTGAGTACATCAACACATTCAGAAAGTGGAATCGGTCAGATGTACAAGAACAGAAGTGACAGAATGGGTGTTGAAGCTACAAAACCCTCCTCAGCACACAAACATCAAACATGTACTGATACTACATTTTTAAAAATTACAAAAAATGTCACTTAACTGGAGTCGTCAGAGTCCTAAAACACAAAAATTTTAATTAATCCAACCATTTGAATTTTGGATCCTAGAATTCGGACAACTCCAGAACCTCAGCTCAGTGGCATTTTAAAATTTTTTTTATAAATGTAGTTGCCTTTGTTGAGGTCTTTCATTGTTTTTGTGGCCTTCCGGTCGCCAATATGGCGGTTAGGCGTTGAACCATTTAGGACTGGCGTGTTTATGCTTGCAGCCATGGTTTGCAATCGCATTTTCCTCATGTTGAACTGGTAGTACATGGTTCCGTCGCCCTGCTGCTGAGTGAGTGTGTGGGCGACACTGTGAGCTGTGAAATTCGTGGGGAATGCTTTTACATCTGTCCTGAACAGTGACCTGCATGTTCGGAACAATGGCTACCGGCTGTTGCTGAATAGACTAATTTGCCTTTTCGGTTCACGAGTGCATTTTTCAGGAGACTCCCGGGAGTCGGCGCTGAAGCTGCAGAGTTTGTGCTTTATGCGACACTTTCGGTGGGTCGCCCTGCGGTGAAAGACCGAGCCATGTGAGAAAACCCGGGTCAATAAGGTCTTTCTGGTGACTGCCGAGTCCATTGATGATGAACTGTGGTTTTCGTGGACTAATTTTGTGTTGGCATTCTGGCAGCAGCATTATCCACAGTGTACCTGTGTGTGCTGTTGGATTGTCGAGACTCCTGTCTATTCATTCCACTTTTCACATTGGACAGTGGTGAGCATTTCGTGTGATATTCACTGGCACAGGAACGGAGCATAATGGGGATGACCCGTTGCCGTGAAGTTGGAACCTCGACTAACTAACATAACATTGTTGTTTTTGTTTTTTCTGATTATTGTGTACGTTAAATTGGTGTCTTTTTGCCTTTGATCTGAAGCTCAAGGTTATTTTAATGTTGTTCACAACAAATATGGTGCTGAACTGGATGACTTGTGTGCACACACACACACACACACACACACACACATATATATATATATATATATATATATATATATATATATATATATATATATAGTCAAGGACCCTCTTCCATGCCTATAGGTGTATATGGTATGTGGTGCTAGGCCAATATTTGTATACACCTGTTGGTACTTGTTGGGTTATGTTAATTTCACACAGGTTGCCTTTACTTCCCAGAACATTTCCTGTTACCTATTTTAGGCTGGGTTAACCTGGGAGGCCAGGACAGGTTGAAGAAACATCTCTGATTCTAGGGGGAATCGAACACATGACTATCGGACAAGAATGCTAGTTATTGCATCACTGAAACTCCCTTGGTACATGTATACCCCTATATATTTGCTTACCGAGACAGAGCCCTTGTGGGCTTGTCTGGTGTCAGGGATGTTTGATGTGATAACAGATGAGTGTTACAATATGCTATCCAGGGCAGTGGAGCAGGTGTCTACCCATCTCAGATAAGGGTGAAATATATAGGTTTTCTGTAGCATGACAACATTCTAAACATTAGAAAAGTTTCCCAAAATAATGTATAGCAAGCTCTTTTAAGTCTTTTATGTGGGAGGCAAGTGGACACCACCACATTAATTTCCTAATGGTAATTCTGTTACGTGGAAGTCATGTGAACACCACTACGTGAATTTCGAAAGAGTAAGTTTGTTTCACAGTTTATTGTCTGGCATATTTTTCTGCATCTCATCATGCAGAGTTATATATCACATGAATTGAATAACTGAATCAAACTTTGGCTGAAATATATAACACACAGTGACATATTCAAGTTTGAATGTGAAACATTCACTTCATATAAAGTACAGCCCTGAAGTATTCACCTGGTGATGTGCAACAAACCATGCCAAGCAATAAATTGTGCATACAACCATACAAAAGATACAAATTGAAAACAACAGTTACTGTGGGTCATCAAATCTAAGTCCGTGAGATGCTTCATAGACAATAAACACAGTTAGATGTGTGCACCTCCTGCGAAAACGTGAGAGATACTAAACACACACACACAATGTGCATACCTTACAATGAACTCCACTATGGCAAACGTAAATCACAGGAGGGAAATTTTTAAAAAAATAATAAAATAAACATAAGTATACAACGGCACGAAAGGCGTTAACATTACACTAATCTTCTTCAAGAACAACACTAACAGATCTAAGGAGAAACATGAAATTAGAAAATTTAATATCATAAAAACACAATTGTGTTTTAATGTTATTACATTTTTGAATTTCATATTTTGATTGTTATAAAATTAGTGAACTTCATGTATTTCTTTAGATCTGTTTGTGTTTTTACTGAGGAAGATTAGTATAATCGAAAGGTCATTTATTATTTAGTAGTGTACTTATTTTTATTTAAATATTTTGTTAAATTATTTCCCCGTGATTTATGTTTGCCGTAGTGAAGTTAATGTAAGTCTGTGTTTAGTATCTCTCACTGTTTGGCAGGAGTTAAAAATATCTGACTGTTTTTAGTTCCTGTAGTGAACCTGTTCAGGAAAAATTGTTTATTTTAAACTAACTAACTATTTAAGTTGGATCCGCAGTAGTGATGAATGCTCATCAATAGCTGTAGATTTATATTCAACATTATAACCTACCATGAAGATTTTATAGCAGAGAGCTTTTCTAATTACAGCTTTTCTAGTTGCTTATAGATAATCGCTGTAGATTTATATTCAACATTATAACCTACCATGAAGATTTTATAGCAGAGAGCTTTTCTAATTCCAGCTTTTCTAGTTGCTTATAGATAATCACCTTCCACACTAGAGGGTGAATGTGCTAGCTCTCTGCTATAAAATCTTCATGGTAGGTTATAATGTTGAATATAAATCTACAGCTATTGATGGGCATTCATCACTACCGCGGATCCAACTTAAATAGTTAGTTAGTTTAAAATCAAAAATTTTTCCTCAAGCACGAAAGAAAAAAGCATTATGAGCTTCAGAAACAGACAAGCAATGGGAACGGGAGCATCAGAAACAGATGAGGAATGGGAACGGGAACAGGGGCCGAACGCGTACTCTGTGCGCTTAGAGAAATGTATTCGAATGTATAATAACTACTTATATGAATTTAATGACTACTTATATGAATTGTGAGACGCTACCCGCCAAGGGCTGGGCGAATCCGGGCCTGGTCGTCTAGTATAAAATAAAGGATAGAAATAAAAATGAAACAACACACTGTGCAAATAAAAATTCAAACTGTGTCGATGTATACCTGTTCTTGCTGCTAAGATACTGTAATCTTTTGGAAGCGGCAGGATGAAGTCCCGGTGTTCACATAGTTTTCCATTTTTCTGATGTATGCATGTGATTCTTTTTGTTTCTTGTCTTCTGTGAGTGCCGATAGATAGCTGTGAATTTATTTCCCATGTTATTCCAATGGCCTAAATGAAACCTACAACATTAGAAAACACATGTAGGCCTTGTATGTATTTTTGAAATGAAAATAAGCTACTTTTTTATAATCTTTGGATTGCTTAATATAAAAAATGGCCAGTAACAGATGCAGTGCCAAACAAAAAGTAGGTTGTGATTAAAAAAAAATGGATGGTGGAAAATGGGAAGTGGGGGTGTGTCACAGTTATGGCTTAAAAGTTGTTAATATGTTGTAGCAGACACGTATTATAACACAGTGACATTTGGGCGATACATAATCCCATGGCAGTTATGGGAAGTGTCTTAAGGCAATCAATCATCCCATGGCACTTAATCAGTGACAACACCAGTATCATCCAGACTGCTTGGTCACTTCCTTCAGATCTAGTCTTTCCAAATATGGATACTCTGTTCAGACATGGTATCCACTCAATAAGTTCACACCCATGATCGTGATGTCCAGATTATTTAAACAGATTCAAATTGATCTAGGCTCCCTGGTTGACCCAGCCTAAAATTGGTACCAGGACATGCCTTGGGGTGGCCAGGTGATACTGACCACATGACCCGTTGAGTCTATAACAATATGGGTGTAGAACCATACACCCAATGCACTTAAGGCACGTTAAAGGGGCCATTACTTACTTTTGTCTCAATATATGTGGCCTGTTGTCCAGTGTAATTAGTTCACATAACTGGTGTTACCGGGCCAGCCAGTATGTACTGACCCTCCTGAAGAAACCAGTAGATGCAAGTTTGTTTTTTAAAGTAAACATTAATTTAAATTTTATGTAAATGGTGACCCTCCTGAAGAAACCAATAGATGCACATTTCTTTTAAGTAAACATTGATGTTAATTTTTGATGTAAATACTGACCTAGATTTTTAAGAGCATGCATTTTTCCCATTGCAACATCCGCCTGCGAGACCTTCTAAACAAGCTGAACAGCGCATAAATGCCTTTGAATATAAATGTTACAGACGAGTTCTAAGAATACCTTGGGTAAAGAAAAGAACAAATGCATCCATACTTCAAGAGCTGAATATTGAAGAAGAGTAGCTATTAAAGGCGATAAAACAAAGAAAATTAATATATTTGGGTCACTTGAAACATCACAAAAGTTTGGAGATAACTTTAATAGAGGGGTATATGCCTGGGAAGAGAGGAAGAGGAAGGCCAAACATAAGATGGGTGCAGGATGTAGTGGATGATCTCCAGATGGATGTATCAGAAGCGGGACATCTTGCTTATGGTCGAGAGGTTTTCCGGTAGGTTGTTATGGGAGCGAGGTTCTGCAAAGAACATGCTACTGAATGAATGAATGAAATACTGACCCTCCTGAAGAAACCAGTAGATGCACATTTCTTTTAAGTAAACATTGATTTTAATTTTGATGTAAATATCTGAGGGATGTACATATCTTCATCTGCTGTAAATATGTTATGTTTAAAAAAAAAAAGTATTTACCGAGTGACTGTACATTAAATACAGGTGCAATCATTCCATCAGCTTTCATTGCCTTTTATGATAATTTGTTTACAAACATTGCAATAAACGTTTGAGTTATCGGTGAACAGTTTTCTGTTATTATATACTCTGGTTGTTCGTATGACTGTGACCATGCACCAAATTAAGCTGGCGGCACCTATCAATTTCAGTATGAGTACCAAGCCACCTATATAAAGAGAAGGGAAAGGTAGTTAGGGAATTTAGCAGCAGAACACACATGAACCACAGTAGAAAAGAAGTCTCTGTGGGAAAGGGAGTCTCTGTGGCGAAGTGGTCAAGCCGTTTGACTCGTGCTCTGAAGGTTGTGGGTTCGATTCCGGGCCGCGAGTAGATGTCAATTGGGGGTTTGGGGCCAAAAAGGTCGGGGCACCACAGGAGCGCCAAAAGAAAGCCCCCGGGGACCAAAAGGGTCGGGGCACCACAGGAGCGCCAAAACAACAGCCCCCCTAGGGACCCAACCCCCGGGGGCCCCACCCCCCAGGGCCCCGGGGCGCGACCGAGCCATCGATTTAGAGTATCATCTGCGAACAAACCACAATGTGCACTGCGAAGAACAAGTGTAAGTGGCTACGGCTATATTCAACCGCCCTCTGCGAGCACAGTTGCATGCGGGAGTATTGTAAAGTACATGCAGTTCTGGTGCGGAAAGGGACATGCACCAAGCCGTGCCAAAGTTGTGGGAGGGGGGTCACAAACTATCTATCAATATGTAGGGAGTGTGGTTATAACGCAGCCAACCGCCGAACATGGTACCATGAAAAGGTAAAGCCTTTTAACGCCGAGTTTCAGCGATTGGCCATGATCACAGAAATCTGAAATTCATATTAGAGACATGGAACTATTCGCTGTACGTACACGCCCACTTGTTAGAGAGTGACGGATCTGTGTATTTAGCCATGCCTACGCTGATTCAGTTGAAACAGCAAGCCCGCGAGTGGGAGGAGGAAGGCCGTTCTTGAGGGGGAAATATCCAGAGCGCGTGAGATGGCTCGGGCCACCCTGCTCGAGAAGAACCCCAATCTACAAGGGGCACGACTTGAAGCAGGGATTACCACCGCCCTGAGATTTGTATATGGTACCGCCGCGATCGTCGCCGAGCGACGACACCGCGCCCGGCAGCGTGCTCAACGCCACGCCGACCTCGAAGCAGAGTTCCTTGCCCGAGCTGATAGTGTGCGAGATGAAGTGGCTGAGATGAGGGCCGCTTTAATTCGCAACGCACCCGAATTGAAACTCACCCAGGAGATTGAGGGGAGCCTGAGAAAATATGAAGCAATCGTCCCAGAACGTGGTGGTTATGATGAACCTGCAACATTTATGATTTCGATGGAGCCCGCCATCAAAGCCCTGGTGGTAAAAGGGTTGGGGGATTATGGCAGCGTTAAAATGCAGCTGTATCTCCATCTAAAATACTATCGTACCACCCCAGAAGGCGAACAGATTACGACAATCGCCATCCATGGAAGCAGGAACTATGAAGTACTGCACGAGGGGGATATTGATGAGGGGCTGGACCTTGCCATAGCCAAGATAATCGCTGACAGTGAATGCTTCACTGAACAGGGCTCGGATTGGAGCTATGATGAGTGTGTGCAGCTTGACCTCTACATTGCAAAATACCAACCATTCCGAGGCTCTAGCTACTTCGCGACGCCCAGCTTCATTCCACCACGTAGTGTTGTGAATGTAAAGAATGAGGACAACCGCTGCTTTGAATGGGCCATACTCTCAGCGCTCTACCCAGTAGCGCATGGAGAGCATCCTGATAGGCTCAACAATTATAGCGCCCACCTGGGAGAGCTAAACTTTGAAGGAATCGAGTTCCCAGTGCAACTGACCAGCATTGCTAAGTTTGAAAACCAGAATCCCACCATAGCCATCAGAGTCTTTGGGTGGAACAAAGGTCCAACCATACTCCGAACCAACACACTCCAGCGCAACCAAATCAACCTCTTGCTCCTGTGTAAGGATGAGAATAGGCACTATGTCTGGGTCAAGGATGTGGGGCGGCTTCTATATGGAAACAGCAAACATAGGGGTAAGAAGTATCCATGTCTCAACTATCTCCATGTACACTCCTCTCAGGAAACCCTGGACCTGCATGAGCCACTCTGTCAAGGCATCAACACAGCCAGTCAGGTGAATGTCATGCCTAAAGAGGGAAAGATGAATTTCAAGGCCCTCCAGAAACAGATGAGGGCACCATACATCATATACGCAGACTTTGAGACGTTGAACGTTCCCGTACATAGCGCGGCAATGGATCCAAGCCAGAGCAACACGCGACAACTTGCCCAGCAGCCCCCCTGCGGCTTCGGCTACACCATTGTACGCTGCGACGGCCTCACCACAAACCCTGTCGTATATCGGGGGGAGGATGCTGCCGACGAATTCCTCAAACGCTTGGCACGAGAGCAGGCCACCATCCACCACAAGTTACAGCGGCCGGCTCTGATGGTGCTGGGGCAAAAAGACCATGAAGACTTTGCCACCGCCACCACCTGCCACATCTGTAAAGAGCCGCTGGAGGAGGACAAGGTGAGAGACCACTGCCATATTACAGGCAAATACCGGGGCGCTGCCCACAATGTCTGTAATCTAGCATGGCGCATCAATAGAGACAAGCTGAGGATACCTGTAGTCTTCCACAATCTTAGAGGATACGACTCCCACATAATCATGCAAGCGGCCGGCCGTCTGGACTGGGGAAAAAGAACAGTCTACAAGAAGAAGAAAGACGGTCAATGGCAAACCAAACAAGTAGACAACACAACAATCACCTGCATCCCAAACA
Organism: Cepaea hortensis; assembly: GCA_963921405.1. Taxonomy (NCBI): domain Eukaryota; kingdom Metazoa; phylum Mollusca; class Gastropoda; order Stylommatophora; family Helicidae; genus Cepaea; species Cepaea hortensis. The sequence continues at coordinate 57,799,568 of OY992896.1, forward strand.
CCCTAGAGAAGTACGCCTCCTTCACCATCGGACAGCTGCAATTCATTGACAGCCTACAGTTCATGAATAGCTCTCTAGACACCCTGGTAGGGAACCTCAGCGAGCTGACACACTGTGGCAAATCAATGGCCCTGACACGTAGAGGCAACGACATAATCTCAAGATGTGAGACGTGCAACCCTGAGAAGCATTCCCCCGGGCTGTCTTAATGAGCAAGTTCAGGACCACGCTAAGCCAGAGCCAGTCACATCTCCTTCTCCGCAAGGGCGTATACCCTTACGAATACATGGACAGCTTCGAGCGCTTTGCTGAGGACCACCTACCACCCAAAGAGGCCTTCTACAGCAAGCTCACCCGAGAAGGAATCAGTGACCCTGACTATGCCCACGCCCAGAAAGTGTGGCAGGAGCTCGATTGCAAAACACTCGGAGGCTACCATGACCTATACCTGAAAACAGACGCCAGTCTGTTGGCTGATATATTCGAGGCATTCCGAGACACCTGCATGGAGGTATATCAGCTCGACCCAGCCCACTACATCAGTGCACCCGGCCTGGCATGGGACGCACTCCTAAAAAAGACGAAGGTGCAACTCGAGCTCCTAACCGACTTGGATATGCACCTCCTCTTTGAGAAGGGACTTCGAGGGGGTGTGGCCATGGTCTCCAAGCGGTATGCTAAGGCCAACAACCCCAAGACTTCAGACTATGACCCCACAACACCCAATTCGTGGATCATGTACCTAGATGCAAATAACCTGTATGGGTGGGCCATGATGGAATACCTCCCCACCGGAGGGTTCCAATGGGCCAATCCAACTCTCGAGGAGGTACTCAACACCCCCGACAACGCCCCAGAGGGATGGCTTGTTGAGGTTGATATGAAGTACCCAGCGCACCTACATGAAGCCCACAGTGACTACCCGCTAGCTCCAGAAACCATGACCATCCCAGAGGCCTGGTTGAGCAGCTATCAGCGCGAGCTCCAGAACAAACTGGGGGGGGGGGGGGGGTAAGTTCACGGAGCAAACAAAGCTGGTACCTCATCTCCACAACAAGGAGCGATACGTCGTCCACTACCGCAATCTCAAACTCTATCACAGCCTCGGTCTAGAGGTCACCCAGATCCACCGAGCCATCAAGTTCAATCAGTCCCAATGGATGAAGCCCTACATAGAGATGAACACCTCTCTACGAGCCCAAGCCAAGTCGGAATTTGAGAAGGACTTCTTCAAGCTGATGAACAATGCCGTCTTCGGGAAGAGTATGGAGAACGTTCGCAAACGCATCAGAGTCAACCTTATCAGAGGCACCGAGACTGACCGACTCCGAAAATTAATCGCCAGCCCCAACTACGAATCGTGTAGAATCTTCAACGGTGGACTGGTGGCGGTGCACAGCATCAAGAACAAGGTCCAGCTGAATAAACCAGTCTATTGTGGGCAGGCCATCCTGGACCAATCCAAGTACCTCATGTACGACTTCTGGTACAATCGGCTTAAACCCCAATACGGTATTAGACTCCAGCTCTGCTACATTGATACTGACTCCCTTCTACTTCAGGTGGAGACTGAGGATGTGTACGCGGACATGAAGACTCACCCCGACTGGTACGACTTCTTAGATTATCCGCGTGACCACCCCAACCATTCGACTGCGAATAAAAAGGTGGTCGGCAAATTCAAAGATGAATGCAACGGCCGCTCGATAGCTGAGTTCGTCGGTCTCAGACCAAAGATGTACTCAATCCTAGAGGAGGCCGCCAACATCAAGAAAGCCAAAGGAGTGGCTCGGGCAGTTGTGAAGAAGGACCTCAGACACGAACACTACAAGGACAGTCTGTTCGGTCAGCGGGAATACAAGCACACACAGGTTGCCATACGAAGCAAGGGCCACCAGATAGGGGTTTATGAGATGAACAAAACATCTCTGAGCCCCATGGACACGAAAAAATGGATTTGTGCTGATGGTATCAACACTAGGGCCTACGGCTACCTAGAATCCTGCTAGGGAGTAGCTGTGGAGCTCCTCACATCCACGAGCTGGTCCATCTACGAGGTAGAAGTCCATAGCGTAGAGAACCGAGGGATGCATAACGGGCAGATCGCCAGCCTGGGCCTCATCGCTTAGGGAGGATCCGGTCAGGAGGCATTTGGGTGTCGGGAGGAACAATCATCAGCTCTTCGCGAACGAAGCCCCGCGTTGGCCCATCCTCCAGGTAGTTCAGCGCAGGCCGCCCATCCTGACATACTGTTCTACGAATCTCGTGTACTGTCAGTGACCACGAAGGATCAGTCGCCCGGCGCCGGCCACCTTCAAGCTCATGCTCCCCAGGCGAGCTTGCATACAGATACCGAACTAGAGCCTCAGACGGAATCACAGGCTCCTTGAGGCCGATAGTACGGTGAGCAGGAGCGGCCGGCGAATGGGATACAGAAGTGTCCTTAATGGCATCAACAGGCTTCCGACCCGTCAAACGAGTCACCTCACCGTTAAGAGCCGCGACCACCTGAGGAAGAGCCTGAACCCATTCAGCTGAACGTTCAGAGGACCCTCGAGCCGCCAGTAGTAACTCTTGGGCGTACTGGGCACCGAACAGTCTCTCCGCCAGAGTGCGATTGAACCTCTCGACGATCGCCTGCTGCCGGTGATTCCCAGCTTCTCCACGCCGTATCTGTGTCTTATGCTTTGCTGCCAGCTGGCTCACGGCACCCATAAACTCACGCCCCGGGTCAATCTGCAGAAGCTGTGGCCATTTGAGTGGCCCGCGTTTGTAAATTCGCTCTAGGGCCAAAGCCACCCCTTCACTGCTCTTGTCTGTCAAAGCCTCTGCTTCCTTAAACCGCGAGGCAACATCCGCAACTGTCAAGGCATACTTAAATGCCATCTGCGATGACGATCATGTTGTTATATCCAGCTATCTGGCCAATGCGAAGCAGCATGTCGCTGGGGGCCATATACAACCCCGTTCCAAAGACATAATTAACTTCTGAGCTCGCGTTTTGTAGCACATCCTGATATCTTTTGATGGCCGCCGCGAGATCGACGGGCGCAGAGATGGCGTCTTCTACTAATACCAGGAATTTCTTCTGGGCATCAAACGCCGTTCCGGTTCCCAGAATTCGTGTTCTAGTCTGAGCCTGGGCCCCTAAGATGGCCCACACACAGATTCGAATGCTGTCATTTATTCGCTCAACACCGGGGCGTGTGAAGCCCTGTGACTTGTTAAGAATGAAAGCCTGCCAGCCAGAATCAGCGTGAATATCGTCTTGTGAGATATAATCTATGTGTAGTATGTCATTTGTGGTTTGTTGTGTGAATGAATGGCGCTTTGGGACATATACACCATCATGTCCATCAGGCAGGACGCGATAACCAGTTTTCGTCCAGTAAATGTATACACTCCCCAACCCGTTATTCTTCCCGAGCCGTCTCCAGTTATCATTCTGGGGAATTCCAAATTCCGCGCATATACGCTGATAGGCTCTTACATCGTAGGGATTTTCAAAGGCGTTCCAACCCTGGTCTTGTGGTAGAGCCACACGCATCTCTATGAGGATTCGGCGAATCTGGTAGTAGACATGGAATATGAAGACGGCTCGCGTTAGTGGGTCAGGGTCGGACAGATGCTCCTGCGCAGACACCCCACACCCCGCCGTGGCACACCATACTGCGAAGTTGAGTTGGTTTTGCCAGAATTGCATCGGATTGCTGTACCAGGCTTGCACGATCTGGTCTGACTCCACGTATGGCAACCGGTATTTTTCAAACATGTTGGGGAACTGTGTCGGAAAGGCTCCTTGGAGGTTGACCTGTATGTCCACCTTTGTAAGATCCTTTATTTGAGCAAATGGGTATACACCACCCGCCGGGTATTTGGCGTCCTTATTGAACTCGTAAGCAGTCATTATTATTAGCTGTGCTAATATGTTTTTCACACTTAGCAACGTCCAACATGGGGAACCCATCCCCCTCAACCCGGTCATAGACAATCGCGATGGTGACCTAGAGGTGGCTATCGTGGAATTGTTGTTCTACCCCGCGTGGGTTAATATTTCCGAGAAGCTGAAAAACAATTGGTTCAAACTTGGTGACGAGAATGTTGTTATCCCCGACGGGTATTATGATGTCCGTGCTCTCAACAAGCAATTCTTTGAGCCACGGAAGCTCTCTCTTTCTCTCAACCCCGCAACTGGCCTTGTAAGTCTCGGTGGTATAAAATCGGGAGTGGTCTTAGGGGTCGGAGGGCTAGGTGGGGTTCTTGGGTTCGGCATAGACTACAGAAGTGAGCTGTTCAATGAGGTGTTTACATTGTATGCGGCGAAGTTTCCTAACCTTATCATATATAAGGAGTTGTACATTCATCTCGAGGGCCTATCATCATATGAAAACCGTCATAATTCGCTTCCCTCCACACTCCTCCGGGCTGTACCTGTTAAAAAAGAGGAATGTAATAAAGGAAGACATGAGCTTTTCTCTACGCCTCATTATAAAAAGCTGGAAACTGGAACTGTAGGGGGTATAAGACTTTCAGTCCGAGATGAAAAGGGTGACGACGTGCCACTGGCATATCTAAGCTGTGTACTCCACATCAGACATGGCTGCTCCGTTGGGAATTTACCGTCCTTATGAACTCGTAAATTATCAGGCATGCTAAAATGTACATCACATTAACCAACATTCAGCATGGGGAACCCATCCCCCTCAACCCGGTCATAGACAATCGCGATGGTGACCTTGAGGTAGCTATTGTGGAATTATTGTTCTATCCAGCGTGGGTTAATATTTCCCATGAGCTGGCCAATAATAACTTCCAGGTGGGGGGTAAACAGATTGTTATCCCCGATGGGTACTACGACGTATGTACCCTCAACAAGCAATTCTTTGAGCCTCGCAAGTTTTCTCTGACACTGAACCCCGCAACTGGTCTTGTAAGCCTCGATGGTATATATGACGCCGATATATTGGGAGTAGGCTTATCCTACACTCTTGGGGGTTCTGAGTGGGAATTGTATGATACCGGGATGGTTGGAAAAGAGTTTCCCAGACTCCTCTTATATAAGAAGTTGTACATTCATCTCGAGGGTCTATCATCATATGAGAACCGTCATAATTCGCTTCCCTCCACACTCCTCAGGGTTGTGCCCGTTAAAAATGTGGAATGTAATCAAGGGAGACACGAGGTTTTCTCTATGCCTCGTTATAAGAAGTTGGAGACAGGAACTCTAAACGATATTAGACTTTCGGTCCGTGATGAACAAGGCAAAGCTGTGCCGTTGGCATATCTAAGTTGTGAACTCCACATCAGAAAATACAATGGCTGATTCAGAAGGTCCAGGAAGGCATCGCCCAAGAGCATGCTCTACTCTAACCTTTGCTGATTTGGCCGACACTATTGGGTGGCGGGAGCCGGGTCATAACTACAAGATCTATGGCCTCCAGCTCACTCCCCAGGGGGTCTATGCTAGTGCTGCCATAGACCATCCCGACGACGATGACTGGGATCTGCAGCTTGAGCTTCGCACGGGATATACTCACCTCGAGCCCAATGGGATACTTATTAGGTTAACTAACATGGGCAAGGTGTTTGTGAGTTATCAGGCCTGCAGGACAGTCACACGCCCCAACAAATCTCCTGTTGTGACCTACCAGTCATTTCTGAAAATGCAGTGCGCCAGGGCTCTCTTCTATGCCGTATCGGCGACTGAGGCTAAAGCCCAGGGGACTAAATATTGCCTGAAGGCTGTTACAGAGTGTAAAGCTGACCTTGATATGCTAGGTAAGCCTCCTAAGGAGTCAACCATCTATCTCGAGTTAGCTATTGGGCCTGTGGCACAGACTGAGTTTGCCCCAGTCCTTCCTGGGGTCTCTATTAAATGGAGTGCGTCATCACTCCCCAGGCATGTTGCTCTCGTCATTACTTCCGCGGCCGACGGGACGTGGGCGGCCCGGGCAACAGAGACGGACATTATAGTAGAGCTCGGTGAGGTTGCGGTGGATGAAATCATTTTTAATACCGTTACTGCTTTTGTCCGGCTTTTGTTCACTACAGGGTCGATTAGCACCGTTCGCATTGAACATTTAATATCTCAGTTGAAGAAGTAGTTGAAGAATAATGTCGCTCTATCCTACAATCGATACTAGTGACGGCGGTGCCTATCGTATTCAAGAGCTTACCCGTCTTCGGAAGTCTCTGGAAGATGAAAGGGACAAACGGGCTGCACTGTATAAAAAATATCGGCGTGCCGTTAATGCATTAGACGCTGTGGACAGCGCGATGCTGGCGGCTAGCCTTGGTATGGGGGTGGGGGGTGTTGGGCTTCTTACCACCATTATCGCTGCCCCTATAGTTGTCGGGCTCGAGATAGCTGCCCTAGCATGTGGAATCATGTCCGCTGGGAGCAAGCTAGCGTCCCGCAAACTAACATCAAAAGCTAAGAAGCATGATGAAATTTGCACTCTGGCGACGGCTAAGCTTTCTAGTATAGCCGACCTTGTTTCAAAGGCTTTGGATGATGGGAGAATTACAGACGTGGAGTATAAAATAATTACAGCTGAAGAAAATAAATTTCACCAGTTGAAAAAAGATATTCGGAGCAAGGCGCCGGCGGATCTAGACGAAGAGACAAAAAAGTCTCTCATTCTGAAAGGGCGGGACCAGGCATGGGCAGATTTCGTCAAAGCTATAGGATCGAAATAACCTGTATACGCGATCAGGACAGTTTGGAACCACCCCCCTATTCCACCGAACGATCCACCAGTGGATTTCAGTAATAGGATATACTCCTCGGATAAACAATGTAAAATTCTGAGGTATGTATGAACATTTTTTCCATTCATTGCTTTTCCATTTTTCTCATCCTATTGTCACATGTGAATGAAGAGATCTCCTGTTCTATATGTTTTGTTTGTTGATGAAGGCTAATCACCGCAACGACATGTATCAACACCATACACCATGTGGTGTAATTCTGTTTGGTAAAACTTTATATGGAAGTAATGAATACGAAAGAATACTAAGAGCGGCGGGTTCCCACTACACAGAAGTAATACACTTAACATCTCAAGTGTTATTCTGTCAAAACGCTCATTACACACCCACCATGAAATGTGTTTCAGCTGACTCAATCAAGTGTCGTCTCCACAATGAAGGTTGGCTACACAAAGCTAACTGGCGCTTGCCGTGTGGGATTTTTCACGAGAACAAAAAAATCACCGCGCGGCACGCGTGGGATTTTTTTTTTCGCGAGAAAAAAAATCACGGCGCGGCACGCGTTCATAAAAACTCGTCACGCAAAGACAAATTGATCACGTTTCTTTGTTTTGATCACGGTACATCCGGCGTGATCACTTTTGCCGGAAGTGGCGTTGTCTGGCGCACATATTTGATTATCGGGGCGTGTGTGTATGCGTGCGTATGTGCGTGTATGCGTGCGTATGTGTGTGTGTGGATGTATGTGTGCGTGCGTATGTGCCCCATTATACACCTATTTATCGTTGGTATGGTGGGCGTCCTCTGGTTCATATTGAGGACTTAGCTTCATCCCTTTATAGAGTAGCAGCTTGATGCCGGTCGTCTTTTCAAACTTCCGAAACATCTTATGAAGCACGTCTAACGTGCAACGCTCACACATCTCATATGGTTTCCTAACACCCCTCTCACAGAATATACACTCTTCTATCGCCTCGCCCCGCTTTGCCTGTTCATCGTGCCAAGAACAATAAAGGTCGATGGCTGGTCGGCCGCAGTGAAGTTCTGTATCGAGCTTCGGCCACTCACATCCATAGGTCTCCATCTGTATGTGCCCAATAAGTCAACCTCTAACTCGACGCGCTGCCCGGCGCCCCCTAATATTTCTGGGAGGGGGTCCTGGCTGTTGCAATTTGTGTTGGTGGTGAGCGGTGAGAGAGCGTGCCCGCTCACCGAGTGCTCCCGTGCGTATTCGCATAGCGGTGCCCATCTTGATATGGCTGGTTGGTAAGGCTCTAATTGTGTAACGCAGTATAGTCACCCCTATAACAAAATATAGTTGCCAGCACTCGGGGTTGCCCCGGCGATTTTTGTGCTATAGTTAATCGATGGCTCGGTCGCCCGAGTGGGCTCCGGGATACAGAGGACGGCCCGGTCGGGCGGTCGCGCCCCGGGGCCCTGGGGGGTGGGGCCCCCGGGGGTTGGGTCCCTAGGGGGGCTGTTGTTTTGGCGCTCCTGTGGTGCCCCGACCCTTTTGGTCCCCGGGGGCTTTCTTTTGGCGCTCCTGTGGTGCCCCGACCTTTTTGGCCCCAAACCCCCAATTGACATCTACTCCGCGACCTTCGGTTTACGAATTAAAATGTTTCGGAGACTCCTGTGGGTCGTCGCTAAAAGCTACGGAGTTCGTGCTTTGTGCGACGCTTTCCGTGCTGCGGAAAGAGACCGAGCCATATGGGATAAAACCCGGTGCAATGAAGTCGACCCTGTCGACTTTTAAGCGACTTTTTTTAAGAAAAGAAGTAAAAGAAATCCTCAACAACTGACAAGCTTGAAAGACCCAGCCTGTGTACAGTGGTGTGTCAGCCTTTGTACTGTGATAGCCTTAGGGAATGTGTGTAAATTTTAAACAGCGTGGCAAATAACTTCTTCTTTGCTCCTCTTTTCAGGAGTGTTTCAAACCTAGTTATCTACCTCAAAGTTCAGAATGTCCTTTAAACAGATTGCATCCCAGGTAATGGGTTTCAGTATGTCCTCTAAACAGATTCCATCCCAGGTAATGGGTTCACAACACCTCACTCTACCTATGTATGTTATCTAATTTTGTAGCATGCAACTGATGAGATATAGTGACATATAACGGGCGGTAAATTGTGCATTCTTGTGATTGTGTGTGTGTGTGTGTAACTTGCACAGTAGATAATTGATATACGAAAGATGAGTGATTGGAAGGGGAGAATGTAAGATGGGCCTACATGCCAAATTGTGACCCTTTGGAAATAAAGTTTGTTCACCATTTGTTCGTTCATGGCTGCAGATAATGAAGAGTAACTTGGAAAACTATTTAAAGAAGTGCGACTGCTAAATAAGACTGGTTCCAGTTTAATTACCAGTAATGAATGCCATAATACTTTTCACTAGTACTCATCAAATGAGTCATCATTATCATGTGCCATGCCAGATTTCACAGGCGCTCATGTTTCTCCATAGATCTCGTTTATGTTCTGGATCAGTTCCTCTGCTGCCGATCCCTGACTGTTGATCATCTTTCACCTGTTAGCTCTGATCACATGATCAACAAAGAAAATGTTTTTCGCATGCAATATTTCTCAAATAATAAAAATCCTTAAATTTGCTGAAGCTGCCGAAATACGCTATTATAAACCACCACTGTTTAAGCAGAAAGGCGTGTTATTGAATCTGCAGCTTCCTTGGTAACACGTGCGGGCATGTGTGTGTAGTATTAATGACAATGTGGGTCAGGATGTCAGCCGACAGAAGGATTCATCTATTCAGTTTGTATGTTATCTAATTCTGTAGCATGCAGCTGACGAGATATAGTGACATATAACAGGCGGTAAATTGTGCATTCTTGTGTGTGTGTGGGTGGGTTGGCGTGTGTGTGAGCGCGCGCCTTTGCTCGCTTTGAACTCAAGCGTAGTCCATACTCTGCTACTTCTAGTACACTGGACTGATGTTTGCGTGTGGATTAACTTTTACCAACGTCCCTCGCCACTAGGCCATCTCTATGGATTAACTTTTACCAACGTCCCTCGCCACTAGGCCAACTCTATGGATTAACTTTTACCAATGTCCCTCGCCACTAGGCCAACTCTATGGATTAACTTTTACCAATGTCCCTCGCCACTAGGCCATCTCTATGGATTAACTTTTACCAACGTCCCTCGCCACTAGGCCAACTCTATGGATTAACTTTTACCAATGTCCCTCGCCACTAGGCCAACTCTATGGATTAACTTTTACCAATGTCCCTCGCCACTAGGCCAACTCTATGGATTAACTTTTACCAACGTCCCTCGCCACTAGGCCATCTCTATGGATTAACTTTTACCAACGTCCCTCGCCACTAGGCCAACTCTATGGATTAACTTTTACCAATGTCCCTCGCCACTAGGCCAACTCTATGGATTAACTTTTACCAACGTCCCTCGCCACTAGGCCAACTCTATGGATTAACTTTTACCAACGTCCCTCGCCACTAGGCCAACTCTATGGATTAACTTTTACCAATGTCCCTCGCCACTAGGCCAACTCTATGGATTAACTTTTACCAATGTCCCTCGCCACTAGGCCAACTCTATGGATTAACCTTTACCAATGTCCCTCGCCACTAGGCCAACTCTATGGATTAACTTTTACCAATGTCCCTCGCCACTAGGTCATCTCTATGGATTAACTTTTACCAATGTCCCTCGCCACTAGGCCATCTCTATGGATTAACTTTTACCAACGTCCCTCGCCACTAGGCCAACTCTATGGATTAACTTTTACCAACGTCCCTCGCCACTAGGCCATCTCTATGGATTAACTTTTACCAATGTCCCTCGCCACTAGGCCAACTCTATGGATTAACTTTTACCAATGTCCCTCGCCACTAGGCCAACTCTATGGATTAACTTTTACCAATGTCCCTCGCCACTAGGCCAACTCTATGGATTAACTTTTACCAATGTCCCTCGCCACTAGGCCAACTCTATGGATTCTTCTTCTTCTTCTTTCGTTCGCTTGAAATATGTCTATATCTGCAATGTCGTCTCTTGCATGAATTGAACTGTTTTTTTCAGTTCACACAGTGGTCCATAGAGTTTATCTTCCACTGTCGTCTCTCTAGGCCAGAAGGTTTGCCTAGATATGTTATATTTTGGGCAGTCTTGGAGTATGTGCTCTGCTGTCTGCGACGCCAATCCACATGTGCACATGGCTGTTTCACCAATCTTGAATTTTGTATACATGTGGTTGCGTAATCTATTGTGTCCTGTTCTGAGGCGCAGAATAATGACTTGTTCTGGTCTGTCCATAATGTGGTAGTCATCTTGAGCAGGTTTTGGTGGCTTTCTGACTGATTTGATCATTCTTTTCTTTTGGTGGTATGTAACGGGCACATCAGGCTGTTCCTCTTTGGCTCCTTCCTTAGCCAATTGATCAGCTCTGTCGTTTCCGGGTACTCCACAGTGGGATGGTATCCACTGTATGGTGACTTTATGCTGACTGCTAAGTTCAGAAAGTAGTGTCCTTAGTACTGGCAATTTCCCAGAGAGGAGCGCCTCGAGTACTGATTTTGCATCTGTTAGTAGCACCACAGGTTGTGTACCATTGCTGTTATTTAGTAATTTCTCTGTTGCTATCTTGATTGCCTCAATTTCGGCATCATAGTTATGGCAGTACTTTCCTGTCGGTACTCTGGCTGTGTCCCTAGTATTATTTGGGTATTCTATGTACACTCCCGCTCCTCCATTTCGAACAGCATTTTGTGCTGACCCATCTGTGTAGACTCGGATCCAGAGGTCCTGTGGGTATTCTTCATCAAGGAAGCTGAGAGTGGCTGTTCTGCGCTGCACACTGTTCTGTTCTTCCTTGTCAAATATTCCTCTCACTTTTGTCTGGATTTGTAACGATAGTCTATGCTCATCTTTCCATGGAGTTCGCTCTGGAATAGTTGTTAGGGGGATACCAACTGTGGGCAGATCAGTGGTTTCTCTGCAGAGTCGTTTGGCCTGGTGGATAAAACTACTTCTTTTCAACCGCCCCATAGCTAGGTTTTCAAATCTGTTCTTCATAGGGTGGCCTGGCAAGCTGAGGAACTTTTCTGCTTGTATTAGCGTTTTCGTATCTCTGCGCTCACTCAGTGCCTGTGTCCTCCCCATCTTCTCCATTTCCACTATAGGGGTTGATCTCATCCCTCCTGTGGTGAATCTAAGTGCTTGATTTTGCACCTTGTCCAGCTCTTGTAGTGTGGTATTTGATGCTGAACACCACGCAGTTGACCCATATTCCAGGTGTGGTCGTATGCTCTGTTGGTAAACTTTGCTAAGTATTTTCGTACTGGCTCCCCATGTGGTTCCACTTAGCTTTCTCAGGATGGCTATTTTCCTTCTGGCTTTTGCTACTGCTTTGTTGATGTGCTTTCTCCATGTCAGCTTGCCATCAAATGTTACTCCAAGGTATGTTGGTTCTTTATCTTCTCTTAGGGGTGTTCCATTTATCTGGATGATCCCTGCCTTTTGTTTTGGAGAGAGGGTAAATAGGGTGGTGCTGCACTTGTCAGTGTTTATGCTGACACACCATCTATTTGCCCATGCAGCAAATGTATCTACAGCTCTTTGTAGCAATCTGGTGGCCACTGATGCATATTCATTTGTGCTCCATAGAACCAGGTCATCGGCGTACATTGCCGCTTTAATTCCATGCGGTAGGTGAGCAACAAGATCATTGATGAAGATTAGAAAAAGTGTGGGGGACAAGACTCCGCCCTGGGGGACACCGTGACGCAGTAGTACTTTCTTGCTCTTGAGTCCGTCTATCTGTACTCGGGCTCTTCTGTTGTGCAAGTATGCTTTCACCCATTTGTACATTCTTCCATTGACTTTGCAGTTTCTCAGTTTCTTCATCAGACCTTCTTTACAGACTTTGTCAAAGGCTTTCTTCAGATCTATCCATGCCGCAAGCACCATCTTCTTCTCTTGGAATGCATCCTCAATTTCTTGAGAGAGGTAGGTTGTCTGATCTTCCGTAGAGTAGCACTGCCTAAAGCCAGCCTGCTGTGGCACAAGGATGTTTTTACTTTCAATGTACCACTGCAGTCTGTGATTGATGATGCGCTCCAGTGTTTTGCAGAGACAGCTGGTGAGGCTAATTGGTCTGTAGCTAGAGGCAATGGAACCATCTTTCCCTGATTTAAGGAGGGGTATCATGATTGCTTCTCTCCAGGCTTGTGGAACACTGCCTAAGGTCCAGCTGTTATTGAAGATCTGCAACAGCTTTGTTTTGGCCTCTGTTCCTAGGTTCCTGATCATTTCATTGGAGATACCATCAGCTCCTGGTGACTTTCTCATTTTCAGTTTTGATATGGCTAGCTCCAGTTCGCTGATTGTGATGGGTGCCTCCAGAACCTCATGTACTATTTCCTTCTGTCCTGTATGTTGTCGTTTCTCTCGAATCTCTTGTTGTTTCTCTGGACTAATTTTGATATTGCTATCTTGTGCGAACGAGTCCGCAAAATGGTCAGCTGCTTGCTTTCTTGTTAAGATTTTTCCATCTTTATGTAGTGCAATTTTTGAGTTTCTCCCTGTGCCCTCGTCATTAAGCTGTTTTATTAGCTTCCACAATTTCCTTGTGTCTCTTTCAAAGTTCAGAGACTCCGTTTTCTCCTGCCAGCTTTTCCGTCTAGCCTGCAGCTTGGCCCTTTGAAATTTGGCTTTTGCATGCTGGAATTTATTGTGGTGCTCTTGGCTGGGTGTGGCCTCTGCTTGCTTTCTACACACTTCAACATCACTATGCAACTGTTCCAGTTCACTACTCCAGTAGGGTTTATATTGTTTACGGGCTCCTCTTGGTACTGTTTCTCGCGCTGCCTGTAGTATGCATTTCCCAAACTCTTCAACTGCTTTATTTATGTCTTTCTCAGTGTTCAGGTTTCTGACCAGTATGCTGGTGCGATGCTTGTACATTGCCCAGTCTGCTTTCTTGTAGTTCCACCTCGAGAGGGTGCTGCTTTCACTTACAAGCTCATTTTCTACGGTTAGAAAGACTGGCCGATGGTCACTGCCACCAAGTTGTTTCCCAACAGTTCGTGTAATGTTCCACTCCAGGTCTGGTGAATGAAAAGCCAGGTCAGGTGTAGTTGTAGAGTGCCATGGTCTCGAGTAGAAAGTATGTGGGTCGGACGGCTTGTTAATCAACATGAATCTATTCTCATCCTGCCAGTCTTCCAGTCTCTCTCCTCTCTGGTCCATGTGATCATAGCCCCAGCTCTGCGAGTGGCTGTTGAAATCGCCACACACAATCATTTTTTCTTTTAGTGGTAGAGTGTCCAGTGCCTGTGGGCGGTCACTTGGACAGTAGTAATTGATCAGATGTAGATCTGTATTACCTGTCTTAAGTTTAAGTGTCTGATACTCAGCCCCTTCCATGTAGACTTTGATTTGGGAAGCCATGATGTTATTTCTTTCAAGGGTCAGTATCCCACCTTTTCGCCTGTTCTTTCGGTCAGATCGGTAACACTGGTAGCCTCTGATTTTGAAGGCTATATTTTCATTGAGGTGAGTTTCTTGCAAGCAACATATGCTTACTTTTTCTTGGTCCAAGATTTTTTCTAATTCTATTTTTTTGTTGCTGACTCCCTCCGCATTCCAGTGCATTATTTTAAGTCTTCGTTTAGTATGGCCAGTCGTCCTATTCTCATGTCCCCTGGCTCCACAGGACATCTGAGAAGGACCTCCAGTAGTTGGGGTTGGACCCTTTCGAGACATAGGGCCCGGCACTGCACCTGCCTGGGGGTCCAAAGCAGGGCGAGCACCATAACGATTAGCAGTAGTCGACATATTCCATTTTGCGTGATTGCGTGGCATCCTGATTTCTGTGGTGCGCCTCTTGGCTGGTTGCCTCCGTCTTCAGCACCTTTCTTTGCTAGAGCAGACTGTGGTCTCACTCGAGTGTAGATGTGTACGCGCGCACACACCTGTCTGCGCATGCATGTACGTGCATACACATCTAGAGCATACTGGTTATTTTCCGGCGCCAGAGACTCGCCGTCGCCCCTTCTCCTGTTAGTTTAAACAGGCCCGCCACGTGAAGGCCAGGAGTTGGACTTTTGCTGCATAGGTTATGTATTCACGAGCCATTGAGGTATTTGAGCAATGTTGGGCGCTCACCCCAACACCGCGCCTCGGCTACATACAGCAACATTTGGAACCCACTCTATGGATTAACTTTTACCAATGTCCCTCGCCACTAGGCCAACTCTATGGATTAACTTTTACCAATGTCCCTCGCCACTAGGCCAACTCTATGGATTAACTTTTACCAATGTCCCTCGCCACTAGGCCAACTCTATGGATTAACTTTTACCAATGTCCCTCGCCACTAGGCCAACTCTATGGATTAACTTTTACCAATGTCCCTCGCCACTAGGCCAACTCTATGGATTAACTTTTACCAACGTCCCTCGCCACTAGGCCAACTCTATGGATTAACTTTTACCAATGTCCCTCGCCACTAGGCCAACTCTATGGATTAACTTTTACCAATGTCCCTCGCCACTAGGCCAACTCTATGGATTAACTTTTACCAATGTCCCTCGCCACTAGGCCAACTCTATGGATTAACTTTTACCAATGTCCCTCGCCACTAGGCCAACTCTATGGATTAACTTTTACCAATGTCCCTCGCCACTAGGCCAACTCACTCTGACTTCTGAGGTACTTGTAATTTACATCCCGAGTCAAGGATGAGAAATCAACATTTTGGTCCAACTGACCCATGTAGGGGTTCAAACCCGCTACCTCGGCACCAGATGTATAAGAACAAGCACAGTTATCCACTGGGCCGTGATGACGTCCCATGTGCAGTCTGTTGTTGGTGGGCTCCCACCAAATGGGTACCAGGAATTGCCTAGGGAAGTAAAGGCATCCTGAATGACATTGAATGCTGATTGGTCCATACAAATATGGGTTTAGCACCAAATGCCCATTACATCTTAAAGCATGTACATGAGTCCCTTACTTTACTTTACTTTCCAGACACTACGTGGTTGTAGAAAAGTTTACTAGTTTAGTTTAGTCGACGGATCAACACCACGGCACACGGGTGTAACCCATAAGTGCTCCGTTATATTCCTAACTCAAGCCTGAGTCCGGAGAATCACAGCTCAGTGCATGAACTCCGTAGCACTGGCGAGGATCCTGAAATACTTTGGGTAGATTTTTAACTCAAAATTTTGCCCAGGTAGCGCTGTTACTCTACTCTTTTTCGATTTCCAACTGCCAAGGGATTTTTTACGCATCAATACCACGGGTGTCCGATTTCCCTACCCAGAGACCAGGGGAAATTTTGTTACTAGAAATCCACGTGAAAACCTCCAGCACTCCAGGCGGACACCATACCTCGAAACCACTAAGCCTCCCTTAAAAAAGTTAACTAATTCATATGACAACAAAACAACAAACCCCTGGCCCTAACTATGGCAAACATAGCTTTTTGCAAGATGGATAAGATAATGGCTGATAAAAAGGTGTCAATTGTGAGAACAAGTGTATTGAAGTGTTTTGCCCAGGCTACATTGTTATATGCATGTGAGACATGGACAATCAAGATGTTTTGGACACTATGAGGAGAAATAAATCTGAAAATGTAGTGACAACTAGCAACATTGATGGCAAAAAGAGCAACAGGAAGGCAAAGATATATATATCTGGATGACTTGGCCACATGACAGACAAGCTAAAAAAACACCTAATAGCAGTAGAAATGTGGTTTCTGATGAAAATGCAAAGAATACAAAGGACAGACAAATAAAATCAATGAGCAAGCCTTACAACAACTGAGAACTGTAAATTGATTCGAGAAATTATATGTAGATTCTCAAGATATTTTGGGCTGAAATACTCCTCAAAATTTATAGCCCTCACCTACATGACAACAAAACAAGAAACAACAGGTCATCATTTTCTTTATTGCCAAGCTGAACAGACAACATAATATAGCAGGTAATAACTTTACAGTGTATAAACACCTGGTTCTTCATGACATATTTAATACATTACACAGTTCATCAGTGAAATGTTTTGAGACAAATAAGTATAAATAGCTTCTGTATTTCCGTCAAAGTTCACCGTCGTTCAGTGAGTGTCAGTAAATTC
Organism: Cepaea hortensis; assembly: GCA_963921405.1. NCBI lineage: Eukaryota > Metazoa > Mollusca > Gastropoda > Stylommatophora > Helicidae > Cepaea > Cepaea hortensis. Next base: position 57,816,412 of record OY992896.1, read on the forward strand.
TATGTACATTGCAAATGAGTATATCTAGCTTCTGTATTACCGTCAAAGTTCACTGTCATACAAGGAGTGTCAGTAAATTATATGTACATTGCAAATGAGTACACCTAGCTTCTGTATTACCGTCAAAGTTCACTGTCATACAAGGAGTGTCAGTAAATTATATGTACATTGCAAATGAGTATATCTAGCTTCTGTATTACTGTCAAAGTTCACCATCATACCGTGTCAGTAAATTCTAAGTACATTGCAAATGGGTATAACTAGCTTCTATTTCCGTAAATGCTCACTGTCATACAGTGAGTGTCAGTAAATGCTATGTACATTGGTATGGTATAATACAAAACAAGGGGGTCTGTGTGGCGAAGTGGTTAAGCTTCCTACCGTGTGTTCTGAAATTTGAGGGTTCATTTTCCAACTCTATTATTCGGTTCACAAGTGAAATTTTCTCAGTGACTCCTGCGGGTTGTCGTTGCAACTAGGGAGTTTGCGCTTGGTGCAATGATTCTGGCGGGCCGCTACTTGGAAAGAGACCAGGGGTTATGGGATAACAGTCAGCATGGCCCAATGAATAAGTGCACTCATTCTTAAACATCCGATGTTCTGATGCTGAGTTAGCAGGTTCAATCCCTACACCTGTCAACTGAACTAAAATGTTGAATTCTCATCCTTGATTTGGGGGTGTAAATTACAAGCAACTCTGAAGTCGGAGTGAGTTCTCCTGATAGTGAGTGACACTGGTAATATGGAAAGCTATTCCGCACGTAAATTTCAGTTCAGTGCACTAGAAGTAGTAGGGTGTGTATGGACTACGCATGGGTTCAAAGCGAGCAAAGGTCTCTCTCACCCACCCACCAACATAGTTATAATGAGGACGGTCCCCTTGCCTTCAAACACCTTTTTAATACAAAACAAATAACAATACATGATAATAAATACATATATTTACATATATTTATGAATAAATATATTCACTGTGAACAATATAACAGTATAACAACCATTTTCGTTTGATTAACACAGCTTTGTGACTGTTCTAAAATACATGCATATGAGATACGGTTATTGTACACAATGAACAATTAGGATTAAAATTCACTTGTAAGAAAACAGAGATTATGGCCGTCTCCAAAAAGAAAGAAATACCACGTTGTCATTTCTAAGTAGACGAAACAACGCAGTGAATCAGTGAAACTATCCCAGAACAGTCAAAACATACGAGTAGAGATTAGAACAAGAATCACGATGGTAAACATAGCCTTTTGTAAGGTGGAAAACATACTGACCAATAAAATGCTGTCAATTGTTATGAGAGAAAGAGTGTTGAGATGCTACATAGACCCTATATTGTTATATGAATGTGAAGCACGGATAAATATATGGTAAGCTGGAAAAACATCCAATGGCAGTAGAAATGTGGTTTATGAGGACAATGTAAAGAATACCATGGACAGATAGAAAACCAAATGAACAAGTCCTACAAGGAACAAATGAAAACCGTAAATTGATTAGAGAAATTAGATTTTGACAGTTAAGATGTTTTCGGTACGAAAAGGGAGGAAAAATAAACTTAAAAATTTAGTGATAACTAGCAACACTGATATGAAAAGAGTAAAGGGAAGGCAAAGATATAAATATCTGGATGGCTTGGCCACATGGCAAAATCGAGACGAGGGCACATACCTGAGCCAAGACAATTGATCATGTTAGATCGCTAACTGTGACTTTCCAAGCTTATCACCAAAGCACTTGATGATGATGCTAGGATAAATTCTGGCATGCTAAATGACAAACGATTAAATCAAACACACCCTACATACTGAAGAATTGGTCACTATACAGTGGATACCGTCCCACTGTGGAATACCCGGAAACGACAGAGCTGATCGATTGGCTAGGGAAGGAGCAAAAGAAGAACAGCCTGATGTGCCCATTACATTCCACCAAAAGAAGAGAATGATAAAATCAGTCAGAATGCCACCAAACCCTACTCAAGAAGACTACCACGTTATGGACAGACCAGAACAGGTCATTCTTCTGCGCCTCAGAACAGGACACAACAGATTACGCAACCACATGTATCCAATATTCAAGATTGGTGAATCAGCCATGTGTACATGTGGATTGGCGTCGCAGACAGCAGAGCACATACTCCAGGATTGACCAAACTACAACATATCCAGGCAAACCTTTGGCCTAGAGAGACAAGAGTGGAAGATAGACTCTATGGACCGCTGAGTGAACTAAAACAGACTGTTAGATTCATACAAGTGACAACGTTGCAGTTATAGATATATTTCAAGCGAACAAAAGAAGAAGAAGAAAAACTGAAGAATTTCCTATCCTGTTCTTCAGACTGGTAAACAGAGAATTTTTTCAGAGCTTGAAGAAGAAAGGAACCCATCATTCAACACCAATGTCACAGCACCCAGGGCATGTTCAAAAGTGCTTCATATCCACTCAGAGAGTGACAAATAAAATATACATCTCAATGCAACACAAAGAAAAGTAAAAGTTTGTTGCATATCTTTTACAGGATGTCACAGTCTACCCCAGCATTTTTTGGCTGTTTGTGATTTCATGTCAAGTTTATGTTCAGTAGTTTGTCATAGCTTTCTGAACGACCGACACTTATACCGTTATATCTTCTTCTTCTTCTTCTTCTGCGTTCATCCGGATTTTTTTTCTTCCGGATGTGACTGCGTTGTGCCTGTTTACAGCAGAGCTGCGTCCTTGCGCCGTTAGGCCGACACATCCGACTTCTGCGGGCATTTGTTGACCGGGTTAACCTTCCCGGATACCGTTACATGAAAATCAATGCAAGGCGTTATGCTTCAAAATCGCCAGCAGCTGTGTTTCGAACGCATTGTTCAGGATTATGAATTGCATTAGTTACCTCTTCGCCACAGAGCCGACTTTTATGACATTACTATATACGACGGATATTTATCAATGGAGAGAAGTTACAGAAAATCAGTAGTTTGAATATATAGGGTCTCTGCAGGCTGATGATGGGAAAGCAGTGACAGAAATGAAGAGAGCAAAAGGCATGACCAATTGGATAAGAGCGCTTGCCTTAAAACTTTCGCTGTTCTGATGCCGAAGTAGCGGGTTCAAGCCCTACACCGGTCAGTAGGACTACAATGTTGGGTCCTTGACTTGGAGACTTAAATTTCAAGCACTTCTAAGTCGGATAAGGTTCGCCTGATGGCGAGGGACATTGGTAATAGGGAAAACTAATCTACACGCAAAAATCAGTCCAGTGCTACTAGAAGTAGTAGCACGTGTATGATATAAGGTAGACAGAGAAGGAACTGCAAGAGGCAGACGAGGATAAGGCTGTTTGGTGGGAAGGACTTGCAGAGATAAGAGGGCTTGGCAAGGAGGGAATTGCTAGAGATAGGACATATAGGAGGGCTTGGCAAGGAGGGAATTGCTAGAGATAGGACAGATAGGAGGGCTTGGCAAGGAGGGAATTGCTAGAGATAGGACAGATAGGAGGGCTTGGCAAGGAGGGAATTGCTAGAGATAGGACAGATAGGAGGGCTTGGCAAGGAGGGAATTGCTAGAGATAGGACATATAGGAGGGCTTGGCAAGGAGGAAATTACTAGAGATAGGACTGATAGGAGGGCTTGACAAGGAGGGAATTGCTAGAGATAGGACTGATAGGAGGGCTTGACAAGGAGGAAATTGCTAGAGATAGGACTGATAGGAGGGCTTGACAAGGAGGAAATTGCTAGAGATAGGACTGATAGGAGGGCTTGACAAGGAGGAAATTGCTAGAGATAGGCCAGATAGGAGGGCTTGGCAATGAGGGAATTGCTAGAGATAGGACATATAGGAGGGCTTGGCAAGGAGGGAATTGCTAGAGATAGGACATATAGGAGGGCTTGGCAAGGAGGAAATTGCTAGAGATAGGACTGATAGGAGGGCTTGACAAGGAGGAAATTGCTAGAGATAGGACTGATAGGAGGGCTTGACAAGGAGGAAATTGCTAGAGATAGGACTGATAGGAGGGCTTGACAAGGAGGAAATTGCTAGAGATAGGACTGATAGGAGGGCTTGACAAGGAGGAAATTGCTAGAGATAGGACTGATAGGAGGGCTTGACAAGGAGGAAATTGCTAGAGATAGGCCAGATAGGAGGGCTTGACAAGGAGGAAATTGCTAGAGATAGGACTGATAGGAGGGCTTGACAAGGAAGAAATTGCTAGAGATAGGCCAGATAGGAGGGCTTGACAAGGAGGAAATTGCTAGAGATAGGACAGATAGGAGGGCTTGGCAAGGAGGAAATTGCTAGAGATAGGACTGATAGGAGGGCTTGACAAGGAAGAAATTGCTAGAGATAGGCCAGATAGGAGGGCTTGACAAGGAGGAAATTGCTAGAGATAGGACAGATAGGAGGGCTTGGCAAGGAGGGAATTACTAGAGATAGGACAGATAGGAGGGCTTGGCAAGGAAGAAATTACTAGAGATAGGACAGATAGGAGGGCTTGGCAAGGAGGAAATTACTAGAGATAGGACAGATAGGAGGGCTTGGCAAGGAGGAAATTACTAGAGATAGGACAGATAGGAGGGCTTGGCAAGGAGGAAATTACTAGAGATAGGCCAGATAGGAGGGCTTGACAAGGAGGAAATTGCTAGAGATAGGACTGATAGGAGGGCTTGACAAGGAGGAAATTGCTAGAGATAGGACTGATAGGAGGGCTTGACAAGGAGGAAATTGCTAGAGATAGGCCAGATAGGAGGGCTTGACAAGGAGGAAATTGCTAGAGATAGGACTGATAGGAGGGCTTGACAAGGAAGAAATTGCTAGAGATAGGCCAGATAGGAGGGCTTGACTAGGAGGAAATTGCTAGAGATAGGACAGATAGGAGGGCTTGGCAAGGAGGAAATTGCTAGAGATAGGACTGATAGGAGGGCTTGACAAGGAAGAAATTGCTAGAGATAGGCCAGATAGGAGGGCTTGACAAGGAGGAAATTGCTAGAGATAGGACAGATAGGAGGGCTTGGCAAGGAGGGAATTACTAGAGATAGGACAGATAGGAGGGCTTGGCAAGGAGGAAATTACTAGAGATAGGACAGATAGGAGGGCTTGGCAAGGAGGAAATTACTAGAGATAGGACAGATAGGAGGGCTTGGCAAGGAGGAAATTACTAGAGATAGGACAGATAGGAGGGCTTGGCAAGGAGGAAATTACTAGAGATAGGACAGATAGGAGGGCTTGGCAATGAGGGAATTGCTAGAGATAGGACAGATAGGAGGGCTTGGCAATGAGGGAATTGCTAGAGATAGGACATATAGGAGGGCTTGGCAAGGAGGGAATTGCTAGAGATAGGACATAAAGGAGGGCTTGGCGTGGAAGGAATAGCCAGAGATAGCGGAGGATAGGAGGGTTTGACGTGGAAGGAACAGCCAGAGATAGAAGAGGATAGGAGGGTTTGACGTGGAAGGAACGGCTAGAGATAGGAGAGGATAGGTGGGTTTGACATGTAAGGAACAGCCAGAGATAGCGGAGGAAAGGAGGGTTTGGCATGGAAGGAACAGCCAGAGATAGCGGAGGAAAGGAGGGCTTGACATGGAAGAAGCTGTAAGAGAAACAACGATAGGAAAGTTTGGCACAGAAAAAACTGGCTTATGCTCAATTAAGTTATAACAGGTCTAAGAAGACATCTGAAGGCATACATGTTCGACATGGCACATGATGGTGATGATATTTATGTTATTCTGGCCGATAATTGAAATATTTATATATTATGATGGCGTAATGAAACCAAATTTTAATTTGTTTATGAAATATTTAGCCAGAACAGAAGTAGTGAATCAAGAACTAAGATTGAGCTTGTTAATAAAAACTTAGGATAATATAGAAGCTGTAAAACAAAAAACTAAGATTGAATTTGTTAATGAAACGTTGTAAAAACAAAATTAAGACTGAGTTTATTATTGAAACAAATAGTTAAGACAAAGGTTTTAAACGAAAAAAAAAACGAATATTGCATGTTTAAATTTAATAATGAAATATTTATTTTGGCCAGAAGCTGTAAAACATTAAGATTTAGTTGTTTATTTATTAATGAAGCAATTACTTAGGAGAGATCTGTAAAAGAAGAAAACTGCAGAAATATAAAGTAACAATGACATTTCACTTGATACTCTACACATATTGTAAACACTCTTAAAGTTTAGCAAAATAGAAATACAAAAATTGATTAGAAATACAGAAATAAAAAAAAAAAATTGACGAATTCTTATGACATGACCAGCAATGGATGAAATTGACTGCTTTTTTACAAAAAGCAATCACCACATATATCCAGCCAAGAAAGATGGGCTAATTTATTGAGGAGGTCTAGTCTCACAAATATCACCTTTATTTTTGTGACAGGCCACTCTGAAGTAAGATGAAATGAACACACTGGAAGGCCCATGGGCCGGGATATGTTGGAAAGCTGATGAGCAATGGACTGGGCTGATATACCGAATAATATATAAGATGCAGGAAAATTAACTGATTCTCTGCCATTGGATGGTAAATCTCTTATTCCTTATTCAAACTCCCCGTAACTGCCATCAGCTTATAAATAAAACAATAGGTAAAATATTATTACAGTAGTTTCCCCTATGCAACCTCTTGTATGTAATATTAATACAACATGTCGGCTACCATATTAACAATTTTTAAATCATAACCGTGACACACCCTTACTCTCCATTTTCAGCCGTTCATTTTAATTTGGCCTAAATCTAGTTTTTGAATGGCACTGCTCCGGGAAGGTTAACTCGGTCAACAAATGCCCGCAGAATTCGGATGTGTCGGCCTAACGGCGCAAGAACGCAGCTTTGCTGTAAACAGGCACAACACAATCACGTCCGGAAAAATATAAAAACTAAGGAGAAATATAAAAACGAAGAAGAAGAAGAAGAAGAAGAAGAAGAAGAAGGAAGAAGAAGAAGAAGAAGAAGAAGAAGAAGAAGAAGAAGAAGAAGAAGAAGAAGAAGAAGAAGAAGAAGAAGAAGAAGAAGAAGAAGAAGAAGAAGAAGAAGAAGAAGAATGGCACTGAATCGGTTAAATGAATCACATTTTGACTGTGAATCTGCAACCTTGACTAGACTGCAATAACATTAAGTCAAAAGGGGGTGAAGCCAGATAGGAGCGCTATGTAGGGGGTCAAAGAATAATAGATAACCAACACAGAACTGGCGTCGTCAGCCGCAGCATGCCGAGTGAGATTCTTAAAAGGGGATTTAAGAACTGAATGGTTCAATGTGCAATGATGATAAATCTGATGACTAACTAACTAGCTATTCAGCCAAGCTTGGTCGGTAGTAATTATTTAGACACAGGCACACCAACAGAGTAGGCTGCGGGCTGTGCACGTGAGAGCTGAGGCAGCTTGGATACTGAGAATGAAGAAGCCGTGTTGGTTGGTAAAAGGGTGGTCTCTTTTATGTCTTCGTCTTTGAAGTTGATAAATGACCATCTGTAAATAGAAATGCAAAAGCCAAGATAAACTCTCTTCCAGCTATAGTAAGTCTGTAAGTAAAGAACTCTTTTACCCGCGATATTCGGCATATGGTGCTTAACCCATAATTTGCATAGACCAACTAACTTGAGTGATGGATAATGTTGTTTGTCCATCAAGAATGATGATGACCATTCATTTCATCCAGTGGGGTTGAAGGTATGGAGCCGTGGGTTCTAAGATGGCTGATAAGGCCTATTTTGGCTCGAAATGTTCTTTGACAATGTGGGCAAGGAATGCTTGACGTTTCTGGAGGAGGATTTCCTGCAGTGGTTTTTCTGTCCTGCCTTTTCTTCACAGCTCTTGCAGCCCTGGTTGCCTCACATATGACTGCACCCTTGTGTAATGATGCACGCCACGAATTTCGGTCTCTGGCTGCAGCCTCCCAGGTGTCATGATGAATTCCAAAAGCCTTCAGTGAAATTTTCAGAGTGTCTTTAAAGCGTTTCCTCTGGCCACCTTGGGAGTGTTTACCACAATGCAGTTCGCTGTAAAAAATTCGTTTAGGGAGCCTATGATCTGGCATGCGAGTCAAGTGACCAGCCCAGCGAATCTGATTCTTCATCAGTAGAGTGTGGATACTGGGCATGGATGCTATTTCTAGGACTTCAGTGTCTGGAATCTTGTCTTGCCATTTAATCTTCAGTAGCTTCCTTAGGCAGACTGTGTGGAAGTGGTTTAATTTCCTAGCGTGTCGCTGATAAACAGTCCAGGTTTCACAGGCATATAGCAGTGTGGATAATACAACTGCTTTGTAGACTTTTAGCTTTGTTTGCAGGCTTATTCCAGTTCTGTCCCATACATTCTTGTACAGTCTGCCAAAGCCGCACTGGCCTTGGAGATTCTTCCATTCACTTCGTCATCAATTGTGGCAGCTTGTGACACAGTGCTGCCAAGATAGGTGAATTTGTCCACAACACTTAGTCTATTATCATTCACTTTGATATTCGGCACAGTGTGATTATTCCCTGGAGCTGGCTGGTACATAATTACAGTCTTCTCCAAGTTGATATTGAGCCCAAAGTTGGCACAGGCATGTGAGAAAGCTGAAACATTATGTTGCATGTCCGCCTCTGAGTTGGCGTACAGAGCGCAATCATCAGCAAACAGGAGCTCTCTGACGGTGTCGCTGTTAATTTTGGTTTTAGCTTTCAGCCTTCTGAGATTGAATAACTTTCCATCCATACGGTAGTTGATGTCTATTCCAATGTCGTCGTTCTCGAAGGCATTCATCAGCATGGCTGAAAACATGAGGCTGGACAGTGTTGGTGCCAGGACACATCCTTGCTTCACTCCATTGGTGACAGGAAAGGGTTCAGATAAATCGCCATTTTCCTGTACTCTTGCCTGCATGCCATCATGAAATAGCCGCACTATTTGGACAAACTTTCGTGGACAGCCATATTTTGCCATAATCTTCCACAGTCCTTCTCTGCTGACTGTATCAAAAGCCTTGGTAAGGTCAATGAAAGTGGAGAACATTTCGCAGTTCTGTTCCTGACATTTCTCTTGCAGCTGCCTTGCAGCGAAAATCATGTCAACAGTTCCACGTTCTTTTCTGAAGCCACACTGACTCTCAGGAAGAAGACCTTGATCGAGATGGGCTGTGAGGCGATTGAGAAGAATTCTGGCGAGTATCTTCCCTGCAATTGAAAGCAAGGAGATGCCTCGGTGGTTGTCACAGGATTGGCGGTTTCCTTTACGTTTGTAAAGGTGGACTATTGACGCGTCCTTGAAATCTTGTGGCATGGTCTCGTTCACCCATATGTTTGTAAAGACTTGGTGAAGCTGCTCTGTTAGGACCGGCCCACCTGCCTTGTATATCTCTGCTGGGATGGAGTCAGGACCAGGTGCCTTGCCGCTGGAGAGTTGCTGGATGGCTTTGTTTACTTCCACTATGGTTGGCAGGTCATCAAGTGTCTCATTGGTAGAAACTTGAGGAAGGCAGTTGATGGTTTCATCATCGAAGAAGGAAGTTGCATTTAAGATGTTACTGAAATGCTCTGCCCAGCGTTGAAGGATTTCTTTCTTATCGGTGATCAATGTTCCCCCATCTGCACTGAGGAGGGGAACTATGCCTGGTGATGTAGGTCCATAGACCGCTTTCAGTGAGTCGTAGAAGTTTTTCATATCATGTCTGTCAGCAAAACCCTGAATTTGATCAGCTTTGCTGCTCAGCCAGGATAATATGGTCAATATGGCACCAGATGCCTTTACCTCCCAAAACAGTTCCAGGTATCCATGTTATGTTGGGTCGACTTGAGGAGCCCACGTCAAGTTTCAGAATCTAATTTAATTGAAATCTGAAGTCCTGTCGACAGGGCTAGCAGGCTAGAATTTAGCCCTTATGCTACCTCTGTCAAAGTGACTGAAAGATTGGCTACCTAGTCTTCCTTGCTCTCAGAATTACAAAATGTGATGGCCCTATCACATGGCCACCTATTCTTCCTTGCTCTCAAGGTTACAGAATATTATGGCGCTATCACATCTCCACCTATTCCTCCTTGCTCTCAGGGTTACGAAATGTAATGGCGCTACCACATGGCCACCCATTCCTTCTTGTTCACTCTCAGGGTTACAAAATGTGATGGCGCTACCATATGGTCACACATTCCTCCGTACTCTCAGAGTTACAAAATGTGATGGCGCTACCATATAGTCACACATTCCTCCGTACTCTCAGAGTTACAAAATGTGATGGTGCTACCATATGGCCACATATTCCTTCTTGCTCTCAGAGTTACAAAATGTGATGGCGCTACCATATGGCCACATATTCCTTCTTGCTCTCAGAGTTACAAAATGTGATGGCGCTACCACATCACAGACCCACGGCAGGAAACTACTCTGGGCCACTCACACACACATACAAACATACACACAAACGCACATACACATACATACACACACATACTCACACGTACACACATGCATACACACACAAACACACACAATCCATCTTCAGCTTTACATTCAATTATCATCATCATGAGCCATGCCGATAGGCGTGGGTGGTCATGTTTCCTATCTCACACGATCACCACAGTCGTGGATCAGCTCTATGTTCTTGTCTCCACCATACCGTTGATAATTCAATAATTTATTTAACTCATGTTTTATTTCCTTTTTGTGCTCGTTCGCTTGCTTTGAACTCAAGCATAGTCCATACAGGTGCTACTACTTCTAGAACACTGGATTGTTTTTTTTTGCATGTGGATTAGCTTTCGATATTATACATGTCTCTCGTCATCAGGCGAACCCACTCCGACTTCAGAGGTGCTTGTAATTTACGACACCAAGTCAAGGACGAGAAATTGTTTGGTTAAACATAACTTATCACAAAATGCTAAGTTAAACATAACTTATCACATACATGTTAGGTTAAACATAACTTTTCAAAAAATTGTTAGGATAACCATAACTTATCACAAAATTGTTAGATTAAACATAACTTATCACAACATTATTAGAGTAAACAATACCTATTGAAACATTTATCTAAAAATTGTAATATTAAACACTTCTTACCAGGTTAAACATAGCTTACCGCAACATTATTAGGTTGAAAACTTCTTACCACAATATTGTAATGTTAAGCACTACTGAATATTACATTGTTAGGTCAAACATAACTTATTTACACAATGTAATATTAACACTACTTATCACAATATTGTTAAGATAAACATAGCTTACTACAACATTGCAGGGTTAAAGTAACTTACCACAACATTGTTAAATTAAATGTAAATTACCTCAACAAAGTTAGGTTAAACTTACCAGAACATAATTATGTTTAACATAACTTCTACATCCTTGTTAGGTTAAATATGTCTTACGACAAATTTGTTAGGTTAAAAAAAAATAAGAACATACCACTATATTCTTAGGTTAAACATGACTTTCCTCGACAGAGTAATGGTAATCACTACTCACTGCAACATTTGTAAGTTACACATAACTGACCCAAGCATTGAAATATTAAATACTACTTACTTAGGTAAAGCACAGATTCACATGTCACTTCACAAGTTTCACATATTAAATACTACTTACTTAGATTAAACATAACTTACCAAAGTAGTTTTCGGTTACTATTAATGTAACAAACAATTGTTAGTTTAAGTATAATGTATCTCACCAATTTTATGTTAAAAATAAGTAACTAGAACATTGTTAAATTAAGCACAACTTATTACAACATTGTTAGGTTGAACATTATATACATCAACAGTGTTAGGCTAATCATAACTTACCACTACATTGTGATGTAAAACACTACATATCATAGCATTGAGATGTAAAACCTATTTAAGGCAACATTGTGATGTACAACCTATTTACCACAACAATGAGATGTAAAATACCACTTACCACAACACTGTGATGTAAAATACCACTTACCACAACATTGTGATGAACAACCTATTTACCACAACATTGAGATGTAAAATACCACTTACCACAACATTATGATGTAAAATACCACTTACCACAACATTGTGATGTAAAATACCACTTATCACAACATTGAGATGTAAAATACCACTTACCACAACATTGTCATGTAAAACACTACTTACCACAACACTGTGATGTAAAACACCACTTAATACATACACTGTGATGTAAAATGCTACCTACGACAACATTGTGATATACAACACTACTTACCACAACATTATGATGTTAAACACTACTGTCTACAAAATGTGAAGGTAAATCACCACTTACCACTAACACTACAACTTTGACACTGGCAGTCACTGAGCAGGGTGTACAATCCCTTTTTCTTGATCCCCAGAGGGCATTCAAGCTCCACTATTCGTAGTCTATCAATAATGCCAACACAGCACCTGTTGGGTAGATAAAGAGCAAATTAAATGTGAATCTGTAGTGAACAAGTGGCATGTGAATAATGTGTAGTGGACAAGTGGCACGTGAATCTGTAGTGGACAAGTGAATCCGTAATGAACAAGTGGTACGTGAATGTGTATAGGACAAGTGGCATGTGAATTTATAAATGGCAAATCGTATGTGAATTTATAGTGGACAGGGGACGTTTGTATCTATAATGCCCAAGTGACATGTGAATTTGTAGTAGACATATGACATGTGCATCTGAAGTGCACAAGTGACATTTGAATTTGTGGTGGACAAGTGACATGTGAATCTGTAGTGCACAAGTGACATAAATTTGTAGTGGACAAGTGACATGTGGATCAACAGTGCACAAGTGACATGTGGATACGCAGAGGATAAGCTACATGTGAATCTGTAGGGACAAGCCACACGTGAATCTGTAGTGGACAAGTTACAAGTGAATTTGTAAAGGACAAGTAGTATGTGATGCTGTAGTGGACAAGTAACACTGTGACACACCGGAGACAAGCTACACGTGAATATGTAGAGGACACGCAAAGCGTGAATCTGTAGTAGACAAGTGACACGTGAATCTATAAAGTACAAGTGGTATGTGAATCTATAAAGTACAAGTGGTATGTGAATCTATAAAGTACAAGTGGTATGTGAATCTATAAAGTACAAGTGGTATGTGAATCTATAAATTACAAGTGACATTTGAATCTGTAGTGAAAAAGTAACATGATAATCTGCATTAGAAAAGAAACAACTAGGATAGAGAGAAATCCGGCAGGGAAACAATGAACACAACCCTTGCCTACTGTACCTCACACAGAGACACATCGTAATTCCTATCGTTATACCAGCAAAGGAAATACAAACACAAATTATATTTGGTATTATAAAAATATACACACATGTACGAAAGAGACCAACTGTGTTGACTGGTAATATTTGTCAAATTCGCTCGTTGTGAACTTGTGAGCACACAACACTGGGCAAATTCTTGCGTGTGGGCTAACTTTCAATAGTGTCAGTGTTTCTAGCCATCAGATATGAACTCATTCCGACTTCTAAGGTACTTGTAATTTTCATCACCAAGTAAAGGACAAGAAGTCGACATTTTAGTTCAACTGATAGTTGTCGGGGTTGAACCCGCTACCTCGGCATCAGAACACTGGATGTTTAAAACTGGCGCTCTTATTTATTCGACCAAGCTAACCTGCATCGCCAACGTATCATGAATAACAGTAAAATAAAACATAAAATAAAACAAAAACAGGAATTCAACAAGTGAAAAAATCTGCTTGCTAAAAGGTTGTGTGTAGTCTTTTCTTAAGTATCGACGCGAAAGCCAGACAGAACAATGGGATTGCTGGAAAGCTAGAAGCATTGGTGGTGTGTGTTAGAAGAAAGTTAAGAATGTCGTGGTAAAAGAAGAACAGACCAACAGAGGTATTGAGTGCTGCAGGTGTCACTGGACCTCTCATCAAAATCATAAGCAGACGACGAAGATAATTTTGAGGCACATCAGCAGAAAAGGTGCAATAGAGAAATTAAACTTCTGTGGGGAAATATTAGGCACAGGAGGAGGTGAAGGGTATATGTTAAAGCTTTAGTCGATAAACAACACTATAGTAATAATACTGGCAAATCCAACGTCATTATATTGATGATGTGCTACCAACAATGACGGATAGGCAAAGGGTCCTTCAGGCCAAATGGTACCTGAGAGTTGCCGCAGACAGAGATCACCCGCTGCATGCAGCAATGGATATGGTCAAGGGTCATAAACTAAGACGAGGCAGGTCCTGGATGGCACAGGCAGAACTTTCTATAAGTCAGGTGTGTGATCTAGAGACCATCAGTCGTGAAAGAGAGTGGGTTGAAGGTCCGGAAGGCATCACGGTCTGGCACAATGTAATAATAACACTGGGTCATGAGTGCAGAGAATGGGAAGCGGACCGCACTGAGTTTGAAGTGCAACAGCTGATCCAGAGCAACACACATCAAGGTGACATAGTCATCTACACCGATGGGTCAGTGGTGAGAAACAGACGTAGTGGCTGGGGCTTTATTGCAAAGGCTAATGGGCGAGTCTTGAAAAAGGAGAGTCTGGCATATGAGACTACCAAGTCACCTCAACAAGTCAAGAAGCCTGATACGGGGGAAAATGGCACATTGCAAGAACACCAAGAGACACGTGGTATCCAAGATGGGCAGCGTGGGAGCCGACTCAGTCGTAAAGAAGACGGGCGGAGAGAACTTTCATGTGAGCTGCTCAACAAAGAACCTTAAACTACAGTTACTACTGCAGCCACCACGAGGAAGATCGACGACAACCCACCACAGACAAGAACCAACACAGCTGAGAAGAAGGAGAAAGACACCAGAGACGGAAACACCGACTCAAAACTGTCAGATGGGTTGTCAAGCGTATTCAAGTGGAGCTGTCACACGAACAAATCACGAAGCAGCTACAAGAAGAGAATCCCAACATCCGATTCTTGAGGGCGGAGTGGATCCTGATGTACTCAAAGATCCCTACCACGCTGGCGGTGGTGACGACTGAGGGCAGCGAGATGCCGACCACAGTATCAATCAACAAGAAAATACATCAGCCAGAGAGATTCAGCCCAAGAATCAATCAATGTTCAAGATGTCAGAGGGCCGGCCACAGCAGAGCAGCATGTCGCAGTAAGACGTAAATCTGCCGGTACTGTGCCGATTACCACGCCTTCAAGGCGTGTCTGCTGGCCAAGCTGGACACGGACTTCCGAGTACCCACCAACAAAAGAAAGTGCGCCAACTGCCTGGGCAAGCATGGAGCAAGATACACTGGCTGTCCGTACCTGCAACGACACAGAGACGTATTAAAGCTCGCCATAAACACAAAGACATCATACAATAAAGCGGAGGTGCGAGACAGCCACGGGTATATCACAAGCTGAAAGAGATCAACTGCAAAAACAGATAGACGAGTTGAAGAAACAAGTCAAGGCACTGCTGGCGTCGACTCCGACCAGAGACAATGAAAAACCACTGGCGGAAATGAAGGAGATTCAGCAAAACATCAAGCAAGAAGTGGAACTTATGGCACTGATTAAGAAGGAGAACGAAGAAATCCTACAAACCATTAAATCAGAGCGAGAACTATAGAAAGCTGAAAAGGAACTTCTCCGAAATAAAACAACAGAAGCCGTACAATAAATTACAGAGAAACCGCAAGATGAAAACCAAGAGACTGAGCCTGAATCGCAAGCGAAAGCCAGCAGCCCAACCACGACGCACGAAGCAGACAAAGGGAAGTCAATATCCCGCCAGACATCCGAAGAAAACCGAGATGAGCAGCCTGACGAAGGCAGAGAAGACGCCCCGATACCGCCAGTATTTACCGATGAAGAAATCGCAGAGATGAACAGGGATCATGAACTCAGGTGCAATGAATTCAGAAGGCGCATAGAAGAAAAAGAAAAGAAGCACAAGAAACACAACGGAAAACCAATGCCCTACCGTTTCTATAAAGAATGCCCAGACCTACGGATGACGTACAGCCATGGCCATACTATATAGACGAAGGAGAGAACGTCCCATGGCTGACCACAGAGGAAGATATCGAAAGACAACAAAAACTCAAACTCGAAAGAGAACAAAGGCACAAGGAAGAAAATGAAAACATCGAAAAGCTGCTACGGGCTATACACAAGAAAGGATGCAAAAAGACCAAATAAAAAGTCCTTATAAGGACTGCAACCAGAAGAGCCAGAAACTATCACTAACAAAAGAAACTACCAGGAGACGGGCACAAAGGACAGCCGCCACAACCCCCCCCCCCCCCCAACCCCTGACGTCATAGACACAAATCAACATAACCAGTCCTAGATAGGACTCACTCGTAAGAGCGCAAAAGACAAGAATTAGGGTGAATAAACCAACAAAAACCACGGACCTCAACAATAACCACAGCTGAAGAGGCAGGTTGAAGGAGGCCGAAGTTGGAATTTTTGTTTTGAAAATTGGAATTGGAATATGAGATTACGACCTCCAGCATGAAAATGGAGGTGGAGGCAGTAACAGCGGCATTCCGGTGGCTAGAGGAGACTACTGCAACACACGTTGTATTCATTACGGAATCAAAGAGTATGCTTAGTGAGGTGGAGAAAGGAATGTTTCGTGTGGAATGGCTCTCGTCGCTTCAGAGGTCACAGACTGTGAGAATTGTATGGATATTTTGCCCTGGCCATGCGGGGATACGGGGGATTGAAGAGGCTGAATGGCTAGCAGGGAATGCACCTCTTGGTGGTAGTTTGCCTATGGACAAGGGGGAGGTGGTCGTGAGCTTGTGGGACCAGGTGGAGAAGGCGGAGGAACAGATTGAGAACCCATATGTGGAAAGAATGAGATTACGGAGGATCGGAGGGGTTCTGGAAGAATCTCAAAACTGAGAGGGAAGACCAGGGGAACTTTTAATCAGATAGCAGTGGGAACGATTTATAGTATGACTCTCGCTGGCTGTTGAACGAGGGGACTGAGCACGTATGGGAATGTCATGAGTGCAGTGATGTCGGTTCTTAACTCAACTCAACTCAATTATATTGATGATGAAGAAGAAGAAGAAGAAGAAGAAGAAGAAGAAGAAGAAGAAGAAGAAGAAGAAGAAGAAGAAGAAGAAGAAGAAGAAGAAGAAGAAGAAGAAGAAGAAGAAGAAGAATTACTACTAGTTTATAAACCCAATAACTAATCTTACTTGCACGTTTGATTAACGGAAGAGTTTGTTGGTGGCGTCCAAACAACGTCAGTGCTAACCAGTTGTGGAACATAGTAACTCCGCCCACATGACCCTGAAAACATATATTAATATATATATATATACATACAGCTGAAAGATGCTGGTGTTGATCGCAAAATCCTGAAACAGGATGGAAACGCGGGGAAAAAAAAAATATATATATATATACACTAGCTGACCCGGCCCGGCTTCGCCCAGCCCCTGGCGGGGATCTGTCTGTCTGTCTGTCTGTCTGTCTGTCTGTCTGATCCAGACCGGCTTCGCCCAGTCCCTGATGGGGAGCATCTAATTTAGTTCATATAAGTAGTCATATAAGTTCACGTTCCAAACTGTCTGTCTGTCTGTCTGTCTGTCTGTCTGACCCGACCCGGCCCGGCTTCGCCCAATCCCCGGTGTGGAGCATCTCATTTAATTCACATAAGTAGTCACATAAGCTCCCGTTCCCGTTCCCGACTATCTGTCTGTATGTCTGTCTATCTGTCTGTCTGTCTGACGCGACTCGACTTCGCCCAGCCCCTGGTGGGGAGCATCTCATTTAATTCATATAAGTAGTCATATAAGCTCCCGTTCCCGACAGTCTGTCTGTCTGTCTGTCTGTCTGTCTGTCTGTCTGTCGGTCGGTCGGTCGGTCGGTCGGTCGGTCTGTCTGTCTGTCTGTCTGTCTGATAATTTATTGGTTGCAGTTAGAACAACCTTAGATAAACGAAGACCAACTTACAAAAAGCATTAGAAAGAGCACTTGAAAGATCTTTACATCTTCCCCCAACAATTAACTTGGGTAAATGGAGCGGCAACAGCAGCAGAAGAAGAAGAAAAAGGAGGAGGAAGGAGGAGGAAGAGGGAGGTGGAGGAGGGAGGAAGAGGGAGGTGGAGGAGGGAGGAGGGGGGAGGAGCAGGAGGGAGGAGGATGAGGGAGGAGGAGGGAGAGGGAGGAGGGAGGAGGAGGGATGAGGAGGAGGAGAGAGGAGGAAGAGGGAGGAGGAGGAGGGAGGCGGGAGGAGGAGGAGGGAGGAGGGAGAGGGAGGAGGAGGGAGGAGTAGGAGGAGGAGGGATGAGGAGGGAGGGGGAGGAAGAAGGAGGAGGAGGAAGAGAGAGGAGTAGGGAGGAGGAGGGAGGAGGAGGAGGGAGGAGGAAAAGGGATGAGGAGGGAGGAGGAGGAGGAGGGAGAGGGAGGAAGAGGGAGGAGTAGGAGGAGGAGGGAGGAGGAGGGAGGGGGAGGAAGAAGGAGGAGGAGGAAGAGAGAGGAGGAGGGAGGAGGAGGGAGGAGGAGGAGGGAGGAGGAGAAGGGATGAGGAGGGAGGAGGAGGAGGAGGGAGGAGGAGGAGGGAGGAGGTGGTAGAGGAAGGAGGAGGTAGAGGAAGGAGGAGGAGGGAGGAGGGAGGAGGGAGGAGGAGGTGGGAGGAGGAGGAAGGAGGAGGAGGGGAGGATTAGGAGGAGGGAGGAGGACGGAGGAGGGAGGAGCAGGGAGAGGGAGGAGGAGGGAGAAGGGTGGAGGAGGAGCAGGGAGAGGGAGGAGGAGGGAGGAGGAGGGAGGAGGAGGAGGAGGATTTAGGTGGAGGAGTATAACGCATATGCCTGCAGATAACTGTAGCGAAAGGGTCCACCTACTTGAGAAATATGCAACAATTTTACATATATAGCAATGCTATTAGAAGTTATGTCCCCTCGATATATATACATTATAATGTAAATTGAAATATTAAATAATATTAAGTAAATAACGGATTGTACACTAAAAAAACTATGACAGTTGGCAGCACGAGAATGAGAGGAAGACGTGTAGAAAATTTCATCTCAATCGGATGGACCGTTCGCCAACGTATAAAGAACATACAGACAGACATTCTATTATACACACACACACACACACACACACACACACACACACACACACACACACACACACACACACACACACACACACACACACACAATACAATGGCACCTTGCCGTCTTGATAGACGATATTCGTTACATTGTGCTTCAAAACATCATTATACAATCCATGGCGTTAGTGAATGTGTCTGATTAGGCCAATTCGCGCTGTAAATGTTAGTCCACAGTGGATGAATGTTAACACATGGTCATTTCCACCATCACGCAACATCTTACGCCTCACACGCTCAGTGTGTGACCTATCTGCAATCGATTTCTCCTTTGTGTTTATTCCGTTTATGATCTTTGCTCTCCATGCAAAACGTTCAGTGGGGACTTGAAAAGTCAAGAACTTTTGTGCACACCTTGAGGTTTATTATATGTTTTAACCGATCGGCAGTCACTTGTCGATATGTTTAGTATCACGCCAGCGGACTCTAATACCATGACACTTCCTGGCACTTAGGCTAAGTCCTCCTGGAAGCTTTAATTAATTAGCTTTAATTAGTTAGCCTTAATTAGCTTTACTTAGTTAGCTTTAATTTGTTAGCTACATATTCTTTACATGACGTCGCAGTCAACCTCAGCATTTTTGACCGCTTGCGATTTCTAGCCAAGTTTACGTTCAGTAGTCTATAAAATCATCGGTCCATAACCAGTATCATCTGGTCTATAACATGATCGGTCTATAGCCAGTGTCAACTGGTCTATAATATTATTGGTCTATAGCCAGTATCAATTAAAGGATCTATAGAATGATTGGTCTATAGCCAGTCTATAAAATGATCGGTTTATAGCCAGTCTGTAAAATGATAGGTCTATAGCCAGTGTCAACTGGTCTTGATTCGCTTCGGAGGTCACGGGTAGCAAGCATCACCTGGATCTTTTCTCCTGGGCATGCCGGTGTGCGGGGGAATGAACAGGCGGACAGATTGGCTGGCTCGGCAGAACTTTGTGGAGTATTGATGCATGACAAGGCATATGTGGTTGCGGCCTTGTGGGAGCACGTGTACACCTCGGAGGAGCAAATGGATCACCATAGTCTGGTTAAAATGAGGCAGCGAGGAGTGACGAGGGGATCTGGCCGACGCTCAGAGGAAAGGCGAGACGGACATATAATCAGATTGCTACTGGAACTATTAGTGTTGGAACTCTTCGCTGGTTGCTGAGGATGGGGACGGAGCGCTTATGGGAATGTCCCGAATGCTGTGATGTCTGTTCCTAGATCAATCAATCAATCAATCAATCAACTGGTCTATAAAATTATTGGTATATAGCCAGTATCAATTGGTCTATAAAATTATTGGTCTATAGCCAGTATAAACCGTTCTATAACATGGTTGGTCTATAGCCAGTATCAACAGGTCTATAAAATAATTGGTCCAGTATCAACAGGTCTATAAAATAAATGGTCGATAGCCATTATCAGCTGGTCTATAAAATGATCGGTCAATAGCCAGTCTATAAACTTATTGGACTATAGCCATTATTAATGGTTCTATAAAATTATAGGTCTATAACCAGTATCAACATAGTCTATAAAATGATCGGTCTATAGCCAGTGTCAACTGGTCTATAAAATGATTGGCCTATAGCCAGTATCAGCTGGTCTATAAAATGATCGGTATATAGCCACTCTATAAAATGATCGGTCTATAGCCAGTGTCAACTGGTCTATAAAATGATTGGCCTATAGCCAGTATCAGCTGGTCTATAAAATGATTGGACTATAGCCAGTATAGCTGGTCTATAAAATGATTGGACTATAGCCAGTATAGCTGGTCTATAAAATGATTGGCCTATAGCCAGTATAGCTGGTCTATACAATGATCGGTCAATAGCCACTCTATAAAGTTATTGGACTATAGCCAGTATTAACATTTCTATAAAATTATTGGTCTATAACCAGTATCAACATAGTCTATAAAATGATCGGTCTATAGCCAGTGTCAACTGGTCTATAAAATGATTGGACTATAGCCAGTAACAACTGGTCTATAAAATGATTGGCCTATAGCCAGTATCAACTGGTCTATAAAATGATCGGTCTATAGCCACTCTATAAAATGATTGGAATATAGCCAGTATCACCTGGTCTAGAAAATGATTGGTCTATAGCCAGTATCAGCTGGTTCATAAAATTAGTTAGTTAGTCGCGGTTCCAACTTCACGGCAACGAGTCGTCCCCATTATGCTCCGTTCCGGTGCCAGTGAATATCGCACAAAATGGTCCTCACTGCCCCATGTGAACAATGAAATAGAGAGGTATCGGCATGCCAACAGCCCGCACAGGTATACTGTGTATAATGCCGCCGCCTGAATGCCAACACAAAAGTCCTCCACCAAGTCCTCCACCAAATACAGTTCATCGTCGATGGAATCGGCAGTCACCAGAAAGACTTCATTGACCTGGGTATTATCTCATATGGCCCGGTCTCTTCCAACAGAGCGACCCACCGAAAGCGCCGCACAAAGCACGAACTCCGAGCGCCAGCGATTCCCCCAGGAGTCTCCTGAAAAATGCACTAGTGAACCGAAAAGGCAAACCAGTCAGTCCAGCAACAGCTGGCCGCCATCGTTACGAACATGCAGTTCACGCTACAAACAACCGCGGAAGATGTAAAAGCATTCCACGCAAAATTCACAGCTCTTAGTGTCACGCCATGCACTCACTCAGTAGCAGGGCGACGGAACCATGGTGCCAAGTGATTTCTTTCTCGTGGCTCGTACAATACACTTGACAATTTAAGGATCCTCTATGCATACAAACCACAAAAGTCTTTTGCGTCGTTAGTTAACACATTCAATTTTTATTGCTGAACAGTACTCACACGTGGCTGTCATACGCCGCCGGCTTCCTGCCGTTATCGCGTTCTGCGTATGACCAGCGCACCCACTGTTTATGAACATAATGCATGGTTAGCCTAATCGTCAAGAAAGACCTTGGTTGGTGCATATTGAAGATCCTACTGTTGTATCTCACACTATCTCTTTCTAACTTAATTACAAAGTCTACTCACGCACATCATCTGTAACCAGCAATCACTTGTCACTGCGTGTATCTAACCGCCATTATGGTCGAGTGTGTTGTCAGACAGGGTTCAATGTCACGCTGCCACTTGCCGGCGTTCGCGGCCCCATTATCAAGCATCCGCTTCATAGTGTTGCTTAATTCTCACAAATTCCATAAAGGGAATAGTATTTGACTTTAAACTCAATCTTAGATGAACTTATCGCTGCTTATTCTTCTCAAACGACCCTTCTCTGTCCACGTCTCGGCCTGCACTGTCAAAAACAATGTCTGCCGTTCTCAGCCTGGGCGCAGTCATGTGACCGAGTTAGCTCCGCCCGCTTATGTCACTGGTGTTTCCTCGCTTTTCCCCAACCGTGTGTATGGGTGGCCCTTATCTAGTTTTCTCATTCGACACATCTACTAGATTACTTGTAACCATCTGATGGCACATGGTCTATAAAATGATCGGTCTATTGCCAGTCTATGAAATGATTTGTCTATAGCCAGTATCAACGGTTCTAACAAAATTATCGGTTTATAGCCAGTAACAACCGTTCCATAAAATGATTGGTCTATAGCCTGTATCAGCTGGTCTATAAAATTATTGGTCAAAAAATATGAGCCTAGCACCATACAACCAAAGGCATCTAAAAGGGCACATTACTTTACTTTTACTTATACAAGTATGAGTAGATACTCACTCACATGTTAGTGTTTATAATTAATCAAGTCAATGTGTATTTGTGTGTTGTTTGTCCATAAAAAAAAATGATGATGACCATTCACTTCATCCAGATTGGCTGACTCGACAAAACTTGGTGGTGTATTGATGCATGACAAGGCAGACGTGGTTGCGGCCTTGTGGGAGCATGTGTACACCTCGGAGAAGCAAATGGATCACCATAGTCTGGCAAGAATGAAGCAGCGAGGAGTGACGAGGGGATCTGGCCGACGCTCTACGCTCAGAAGAAAGGCGAGACGGACATATAATCATATTGCTATTGGAACTATTGGTGTTGGAACTCTTCGCTGGCTGCTGAGGATGGGGACGGAGCGCTTCTGGGAATGCGCCGAATGCTGTGATGTCGGTTCCTAAATCATTCAATCAATCAATCAATCAATCAATCAATCAATCAATCAATCAATCACTTCATCCAGTAGGGTTGAACGTATGGAGCAGTGAGTTCTAAGATGGCTGGTAAGGACTATGTTGGCTAGAAATGTTCTTTGACAATGTCGGCAAAGAATGCCTGACGTTCCATGAGGAGGATCTCCTGCAGTGGTTTTTCTGTCTAGCCTTTTTTCACAGATCTTACAGTTCTGTTTGCTTCCCAAGTGACTGCACCCTTGCGTAATGATGTACGCCACGAATTTCGGTCTTTGGCACCAGTCTCCCAAGTGTCGTAATGAATTCCAAAAGCTTTTAGTGAGATCTTTAGATTGTCTTTAAAACGTTTCCTCTGACCGCCGTGAGAGCGTTTATCACAACGCAGTTCGCAGTAAAAAAATTCGTTTAGGGAGCCTGTGATCTGGCGTGCGAGTCAAGTGACCAGTCCAGCGAATCTGATTCTTCATTAGTAGAGTGTGGATACTGGGAATGGACGCTCTTTCTAGGGCTTCAGTGTATGGAATCTTGTCTTGCCATTTAATCGTTTGTAGCTTCCTAAGGCAGACTGTGACGAAGTGGGTTAATTTCCTAGCGTGTAACTGGTAAACAGTCCAGGTTTCACAAGCATATATCAGTGTGGATAATACGATTGCTTAGTAGACTTTCAGCTATGTGTGCAAGCTTATTCCATTTCTGTCCCAAACATTCTTGTACAGTCTGCCAAAGGCCACGCTAGCATTGAAGATTCTTGCATTCACATCGTCATGAATTGTGGAAGCTTGTGACACAATGCTGAATTTGTCCACAATACTTAGTCTAAGACCGTTCACTTTGATATACGGCACAGTGTGATTAACACCTGAAGCTGGCTGGTACATAACTACAGTCTTCTCCAAGTTGATATTGAGCCCAAAGTTGGCACAGGCATGTGAGAAAGCTGAAACATTGTGTTGCATGTCCGCCTCTGAGTTGGCGTATAGAGCGCAATCGTCAGCAAACAGGATCTCTCTGACGGTGTCGCTGGTAGTTTTGGTTTTAGCTTTCAGCCTTCTGAGGTTGAACAACTTTCCATCCATGCGGTAGTTGATGTCTATTCCAATGTCGGTGTTTTCGAAGGCATTCATCAACATAGCTGAAAACATGAGACTGAACAGTGTTGGTGCCAGGGCACATCCTTGCTTCACCCCATTGGTGACAGGAAAGGGGTCAGACAGTTCACCATTTTCCTGTACTCTTGCCTGCATGCCATCACGAAATAGCCGCACTATTTGGACAAACTTTCGTGGACAGCTTTAATTTGCCACAATCTTCCTCAGTCCTTCTCTGCTGACTGTGTCAAAAGCCTTGGTAAGGTCAATGAAAGTGGAGAACATTTCGCAGTTCTGTTCATGACATTTCTCTTGCAGCTGCCTTGCAGCGAAAATCATGTCAACAGTTCCACGTTCTTTTCTGAAGCCACATTGACTCTCAGGAAGAAGACCTTGATCGAGATGGGCTGTAAGGCGATTGAGAAGAATTCTGGCGAGTATCTTCCCTGCAACTGAGAGAAAGGAGATGCCTCGGTGGTTGACACAGGATTGGTGGTTTGTAAAGTTTGAACTATTGACTCGCCCTTGAAATCTTGTAGCACCGTCTCGTTCACCCATATGAGTTTGTAAAGACTTGGTGAAGCTGCTCTATTAGAACCGGTCCACCTGCCTTTTATATCTCTGCCGGGATGGAGTCAGGATCAGGCGCCTTACCACTGGAAAGTTGCTGGATAGCTTTGTTTACTTCAAACACGGTTGGCAGGTCAGCAAGAGTATCATTAGTGGGGTCTTGAGGAAGGCAGTGATAGTTTCATCATCGATGGATGAGGTTGCATTTAATATGTTGCTGAAATGCTCTGCCCAGCGTTGAAGGATTTGTTTATTATCGGTGACCAATGTTCCCCCACCTGCACTAAGAAGGGGAACTATGTCTGGTGATATATGAAGTTGGATGAAGAATGACTTGCGTGATAAATTGGATTAAAGTGTGGAAGAGTTGCGCAAGTCGTCGACTACACTCTCTCGCCTGAGTCCATCTGAATCCAGTGGCAAGTCAAGACGACTGAAGACGAATACAGGTTTAGTGGATGACCAGGGCGCTCTACTTGCCTTGTTGTGCTCATTGCGTTCCACAACGCCGCCTTGCCCGTTGAATCATAATGATTTCTTCCTCGCAGTTTGCCGAATCCTGTCTTCACATGCTAGATTGGCATACCCTAGTTCACCGATTAGTTTGAGGCCAAATCGGTTACCCACGCCAGCCTATCACAACTGTTGCCCGGTGGGTGGCCGCTGTCGCATGCTGGCAGCTACTAGTAGCCACATGCGTGAGTTGGATGTCAGGCTTGGACCAAAGGGGAATGTTCCCTGAAAAGAGAGTGACAGTCATCCTTACCAAAGGTACTACCAATGCCTGACACCCCAGTCCCCCCGCATTTGTGTAGCATTGGGTAGGTGTGTCAGCGTGTATGTGTGCACTTACCCAGGTATGTCATTGTGTATGGGTGTGCAGTTGTGCACCCATCTACATAAATTTGCACTTTTCCTCGTACGTATGTCATTGTCAACAATTGCCAGCGCACATTAACAAACACACATATGTCAGCACTTAACTAACCCATACAATATCATGTCTCCACGTGAACTAACCAGCACACATTAACAAACACACATATATGTCTACACTTGAGTGGAGTTGAGTTAAGAATCGACATCACTGCACTCAGGACATTCCCATACGTGCTCCGTCCCCTCTTTCAGCAGCCAGCGAAGAGTCATACTACTAATCGTTCCCACCGCTATCTGATTAAAAGTTCTCCTGGTCTTCCCTCTTAGTTTTGATATTCTTCCAGAACCCCTGCCGATCCCCCGCAATCTCATTCTTTCCACATATGGGTTCTCAGTCTGTTCCTCCGTCTTCTCCACCTGGTCCTACAAGCGCACGACCACCTCCCCCTTGTCCATAGGCAAAATACCACTAAGTCTACACTTACTAACCCATACAATATCGTATCTCCTTGGGAACTAACCAGCACACATTAACAAACACACATTTATCTATAATTACTAACCCATACAGTATCGTATCTCCATGGGAACGGCCGTCTTGCAGCCCTGCACTTGGTCAACCAAAACCTCCCGTCGTATATGAAGCGAGCATGGTGGTTCGAAGGGCAAACTCTCTCCTGGAGGAGATAACCAAACAATCATCAGTCTTTGAATAATGAAGACACAAAGAGCATACTACACAATTTGTTGCTAAACATGTTTCTTTAACACGTTTTCTCTGCTGAACGCAATACAATACTGGAGATATACCTCCTGAATTATGTAATTCTATATTTATTGCAATCCCGAAGAAATCAGGAGCCTTGGAATGCGATCAACATCGAACAATTAGTATAATGAGCCACATTACGAAGATTCTGCTGAGAATTATCATGCAAAGAGTCAGGAAGAAAATACAACCCTAAATAGGAGAAGAACAATGTGGGTTTGTAGAAGGCACGGGCATAATCAATGCTGTGTATATACCGAGAACAGTAATTGAACGTTCTATAGAAGTAAACAAAGATCTATATCTTTGCTTTATTGACTACACAAAGGCTTTCGATAAAGTGAGACATGTCGACATGATAAGGATGCTTGAAGATCTACAAATTGATAGAAAAGACCTTAGACTTGTAAAAAACATATATTGGAAAGAACGAGCTGGCATCAGAATTGATAACAATGTAGACCAACGGCAGCCTATTAAAAGAGGTGTGAGACAGGGATGTGTAATGTCTTCAGATCTTTTTTCCTTGTATTTTCAAAAATATAGAAGATATGAAAGGAATCAACATTGGGAGACGATACATCAATAACATTAGATATGCAGATGATACAGTATTGATTGCAGACAATGAACAGGACCTGCAAAATTTAGTAGATGCGGTTGTTGCACACAGTGAACAACTAGGGTTAGAACTGTATATTAATAAGACACAGATTATGGTCGTCACTCCATCCATCCATCCATCATGTGCCATGCTGATAAGCGTGGGCGGTCATGTTTTGACATCTCACTCGATCACCAGAGTCGTGGATCAGCTCTGTGTTCCTGTCTCGACCATGCCACGTGGACAAGCCATCCAGGTATTTACTTCTCGGTCTTCCCCTTGGTCTCTTCCCTTCGATCTTGCCAGTCGTCACTAAGTTCTCCGATTCATTTCTTCTCAAAACATGCCCAAAAAAATTATTTGACTGTCTACGTCTAATGTCTCTGATCAGTTTACGATCTTCATTTGTTTCTTGAAGGACTTATTCTTTGGTTTTTCTGTCTGTCCATGGTATTCTTTGCATTTTCCTCAGAAACCACATTTCCACAGCCACCAGATGTTGTTTATTATCTACGCTTATTGTCTACGCTTCACATCCATACACAAGTATAAGTTCTATGTAGCACTTCAACACACTTTTTCTCGTTTCAATTGATATCTTTTTATTGGTCAGCATGAGTAATAATAGTAGTAGTAGTAGTAGTAGTAGTAGTAGTAGTAGTAGTAGTAGTAGTAGTAGTAGTAGCAGTAGTAGTATTAGTAGTAGTAGTAGTAGTAGTAGTAGTAGTAGTAGTAGTAGTAGTAGTAGTAGTAGTAGTAGTAGTAGTAGTAGTAGTAGTAGTAGTAGTAGTAAAGAAGGAGAAAACAAAGAAGAAGAAGGAGGAGGAGGAGGAGAAGAAGAGGAGGAAGAGAAAACAAAGAAGAAGAAACAGAAGAAAAAGGAGAACAAGAACAAAAAGAACAAACAGAACTAGAAGAAGAGAAAGAAGAAGGAGAAGACGAAGATAAAAAAAAAGAGGAACAAATATATATAAAACAAAAAGTAAGAGGCTGAAGAAGAGCAGGCCGAAGAGAAAGAGATGGAGGAGGAAAACAAGAAGGACAAGGATCACGAAGAAGAGGA
Organism: Cepaea hortensis; assembly: GCA_963921405.1. Taxonomy (NCBI): domain Eukaryota; kingdom Metazoa; phylum Mollusca; class Gastropoda; order Stylommatophora; family Helicidae; genus Cepaea; species Cepaea hortensis. The sequence continues at coordinate 57,844,556 of OY992896.1, forward strand.
TGAGGGGGAGGAAGAAACAGAGAAGAAAAATGAGGAAGTAGCGGAAACATAAGAAGATAAAGAGGGAAAAAAAGGAGAATGAAGAAGGAAAGATTAAGAGGAGAAGGGAGAAGGAAAAAAAAGAGGAGGAATAAGAAGAGGATGAAGAGGTAACCTGTACAACTGGATACTACCTTCCTCAATGACAGTCAGTGTGGCAGTGAACTCCTTTTGCACAATGTCGTTGCCGATGAAACAAATGTATCTACCGTTGTCGTTCTTTGTAACGCTGTGTATCACCAGCACTTCCGGCTCTGTGCTGGAAGTCTGAAATACCAAACGAGGTATCAGGATCTGTGCTGAAAGACTTCATTCAATAGCATGTCATTTGCAGAACCTCGCTCCCATAACAACCTTCCGGAAAACTTCTCGATCATAAGCAAGATGTCCCGCGTCCAATACACCCATCTGGAGATCATCCGCCACATCCTGCACCCATCTTCTCTTTGGCCTTCCTCTTCCTCTCTTCTCAGGCATATACCCTCCATTATTGTTCTCTCCAAACTTTCATGACGTTTCACGTGACCAAAATATTTCAAGATCTGTACTGAAAGATTGAACCTTAAAAACTATTTATTATGATCCGTACATAAAGACTGGATTTTCAAAACTAGGTATCGCAAACTGTTATGAAAGACTGAATTTTCACAATTAGACATCATGATCTGTACTGAAACGATGGATTTTCAAAACTAGATATCAGGATATGTACCAAAAGACTGAAATTTTAAAACTAGGTGTCATGATCTGTAATGACAGACTGATTTGTCAAAACTGGATGTCAGGATCTGAACTGAAAGACTGCATTTTCAAAACTAGGTTTCAGAGTATGTTCTGAAAGACTGAATTGTCAAGACTAGATATCAGGATATGTACTGAAAGACTGAATTGTCAAAACTAGATATCAGGATGTGTACTTAAAGGCTGGATTTTCAAAACTAGATATCAGGATGTGTAATTAAAGACTGGATTTTCAAAACTAGATATCAGGATGTGTACTTAAAGACTGGATTTTCAAAACTAGATATCAGGATTGTTACTGAAAGACTGCATTTTCAACACTAGACATAAGGATATGTGCTGAAAGACTGAATTTTTAACACTAGGTATCAGGATCTGTACTGAAAGGCTGAATTTTCAACACTAGGTATCAGGATCTGTACTGAAAGGCTGAATTTTCAATACTAGGTATCAGGATCTGTACTGAAAGGCTGAATTTTCAACACTGGGTATCAGGATCTGTACTGAAAGGCTGAATTTTCAAAACTAGATACTAAGACTGAGCTAGAAAAAAGTTAGTTGCATATCACGTACAGGAAGTAGAGCCAACCCCAGCATTATTTAGCTGTTTGTGATTTCTTAGCAAGTTTACCTTCAGTAGTTTGCCATTGCTTTATGAATGACCGGAACTCATACCATTGTATGAAAACCAACACTGCTACCAAATCGCCCGCAGCTGTATTTCGAACGCGGTATGCGGGGTTACGAATTGAGTCTGTAACCACTTCGCCACAGAGCCGGCTCTGTGCTAGGAGCTGAGTTAAACTGAGTTGAGCCAAGTTGAGTTAAACTGAGTTGAGCCAAGATGAGTTAAACTGAGTTGAGCCAAGTTGAGTTAAACTGAGTTGAGCCAAGTTGAGTTAAAGTGAGTTGAGCCAAGAGCCAATATCTCATCACTCGGGACATTTCCAAACATTCTCCGTCCCCGTCTTCAACAACCAGCGAGGAGACCTAATACTAATGATACCAGTTTCAATATGATTATGTGTCCATCTGGTTTTTCCTAGGAGTACTTACGAGGGTAAGTTAATAAGTAAGTCACAAATTGCTATAGAAAAATAATTAACTGTGATAACAACTTGAAACCAGTTTATTTTTATAGATGTATTGTCCCTTTATTTCTCCACATAATTTCCACCAACATTGATGCACTTATCCGATCGTTTTATCAGTCCTCCCAAAACCGGCTGCATAGAACTGCATGCTCTGTTTTCTAAACCACGTTTTCACGTCACATTCAACTTCGGCGTCATTCGCGAAATATCTCCCGCCAAGATCGGATTTCAGTGGACTTAGCCCCTAGTGATTTTCCGTAAAGCGGTGCCTAGTTGCGTAGAAAAAGTTACGAGGATGAGTCAATAAGTAAGTCACACAGTTCTGTGGGATGGACGGTAAATTTAAACAAGGCACGCAATTCTATGCAGCCGGTTTGGGAGGACTGATAAAACGATGGGATAAGTGCATCAATGTTCGTGGAAATTATCTTGAGAAATAAACATGCATAAAAATAAACAGGTTTCAAGTTGTTATAATAGGAAATTATTTTTCTACAGCCATTTGTGACTTACTTATTAGCTTACCCTTGTAGTATCGGCCAGATACCCTGGTAAACCCCCAGCTGCACCATTCTCTCCAGGCAACTATGGTGTATCTGTTCTTCCACACTATACACATTTTCCCAGAGGACCCCGCCCACATCTGCCTTATCATGAACCAGTAACCCGCCAAGTGATGCAGACCCAGCCAATCTGTCCGTCTGCTCGTTTCCCAATACACCAGCATGCCCTGGGGAAAAGATCGAACAGAAGCTCCCTATCTATGAATTAAAAAAAAAAAATTGAAGCATGAAGCTCTGTACGAATTATATGGAAATGTGATATACCTAAACTAGATATTAGGGATAGTTTGAAATATCAAAATTAGATATCAGAGTTTCTGTACGGTAAGTTTGAAGTACCAAAACCAGACATCAAGGCTTTGTACTGGAAGTCTGAAATACCGATGTTAAATATATATAAAACCATCATTTATTTAATTCAATAAGTACCGGATTAAAGCAGACACCGCCGTATCATTTATTTATTTGTATATTGTAAAATATAAGTAATATAAATAATTTGAAAGAAGCTAAGACAAAGACAGCTTATCAAACATGAAAAAGGATGTCACAAGTTTTAGCCACATCATCATCGAGCGCCATGTCAGCTGGCGTAGGCGTTCCTGTCTCTCCACATATCTCAGTCTTTTATGTTCTGGATCAACTCTGCTGCTGATATTCCTCTATGCCAGCGTTTCAATCCGTCCAGCATCATTTCTCTTGGTCGGTCTCTGTCTCTATTCCCCCCGATCTTTCCGGTCGTCACGATGTTCTCCAATGCCTCTCTTCTCATCACATGACCAAAGAAAGATGTTTGTCTCTTTCTTATTGTCGTATATAATGTTTTAGTTTCATTAACCTCTTTAAGGTAATTGTCGTTACTTACTCTGGCAGTCTAAGGAATTCGCAGCATTCATCTTAGGAACCACATCTCTGTTGCTTACACGTTCTTCCTAATATGTTCATTTACATTCCAGGATTCACTGCCACACAACAAAAATTGTCCTACATTGCAGCTCACCACTCTCTTTCTTACATTCAATGATAGTGACTTATTGCATAAGACACTTTTCATTTTGGCCACATGGGAAGAAAACAAAAAATCTGAAACATGTTTTTCTTTTAATGTTCGCTCGCTTTGAACTCAAGCATAGTCCATACAAGTGCTACTACTTCTAGTGCACTGGACTGATGTTTGCGTGTGTGCCAGCTATCCCTATTACCAGTGTCCCTCATCATCAGGCGAACCCATTCCGGAATATGCATTGTTTATGTTTACAAGGTCCATTTGACAATGTTTTTATGTTCCTATATGAATGTAACATGCACAACTGATGAATGAAAGATGAGTGATTGGAAGGTCCGAATGTTAGACGGGCCTGCGTGCCCAATTTGTAACCCTTTGAAAATAAAGTTCGTTCGTTCGTTCGTCCCCAGGTCAAGGACACGACATCAACATTTGAATCCTACTGACCGGTGTCGATGTTGAACCCGATACCTCGGCATTGCACACCTGTTGTTTATGAACGAGCGCTCTTATCCATTTTTGAAACAGGCTGTGACAACTGGAAAGATGTGTGGGTAGAGTGAGGGAGGAAGAGAGCGAGAGAAGATCCTACAGTCCTTTGTCATGGAACGAAAAATGTCAACAATTGAACTGAAATATGGTGTTGGAAATGATAAGATTTGGAGAAGCGTGATTGCCTACGCCGGTAGGGAAGGCCGCCAATGATGATTGTAACAATTTTCAACATGTCTACTTGTTTTTATCTCTATGTCTGTCCGTTTATTTGTCTTTATGTCTATGTCTGTCCGTCTACTTGACTTTATCTCTATGTCTGTTTTTCTACTTCTCTTTATCTATATGTCTGTCCGTCTTCTTGTATTTATCTCTATGTCTGTCCGTCTATTTGTCTTTATCTCTATGTCCGTCCGTTTACTTGTCTTTATCTCTATGTCCGTCCGTCCGTTTACTTTTCTTTATCTATATGTTCGTCCGTCTACTTGTCTTTATCTCTATGTCCGTCCGTTTACTTTTCTTTATCTCTATGTCCGTCCGTCCGTTTACTTGTCTTTATCTCTATGTCCGTCCGTTTACTTGTCTTTATCTCTATGTCTGTCCGTTTACTTGTCTTTATCTCTATGTCCGTCCGTTTACTTGTCTTTATCTCTATGTCCGTCCGTTAACTTGTCTTTATCTCTATGTCCGTCCGTTTACTTGTCTTTATCTCTATGTCCGTCCGTTTACTTGTCTTTATCTCTATGTCCGTCCGTCCGTTTACTTTTCTTTATCTATATGTTCGTCCGTCTACTTGTCTTTATCTCTATGTCCGTCCGTTTACTTTTCTTTATCTCTATGTCCGTCCGTCCGTTTACTTGTCTTTATCTCTATGTCCGTCCGTTTACTTGTCTTTATCTCTATGTCCGTCCGTTTACTTGTCTTTATCTCTATGTCCGTCCGTTTACTTGTCTTTATCTCTACGTCCGTCCGTTTACTTGTCTTTATCTCTATGTCCGTCCGTTTACTTGTCTTTATCTCTATGTCCGTCCGTTTACTTGTCTTTATCTCTATGTCCGTCCGTTTACTTGTCTTTATCTCTATGTCCGTCAGTTTACTTGTCTTTATCTCTATGTCCGTCCGTTTATTTGTCTTTATCTCTATGTCCGTCCGTTTACTTGTCTTTATCTCTATGTCCGTCCGTTTATTTGTCTTTATCTCTATGTCCGTCCGTTTACTTTTCTTTATCTCTATGTCCGTCCGTTTACTTTTCTTTATCCCTATGTCCGTCCGTTTACTTTTCTTTATCTCTATGTCCGTCCGTTTACTTGTCTTTATCTCTATGTCCGTCCGTTTACTTGTCTTTATCTCTATGTCCGTCCGTCTACTTGACTTTATCTCTATGTCCGTCCGTCTACTTGTCTTTATCTCTATGTCCGTCCATCTGCTTGTCTTTATCTCTATGTCCGTCCGTTTACTTGTCTTTATCTCTATGTCCGTCCGTCTACTTGACTTTATCTCTATGTCCGTCCGTCTACTTGTCTTTATCTCTATGTCCGTCCATCTGCTTGTCTTTATCTCTATGTCTGTCCAGTCTGTCCGTCTTCTTGCAACTACCATTGTCTGTCCTTCTACTTAACTTTGTCTCTACGAAAATATCAGATCCTGTATACATCTGCCAGAACATTGCGCCAAAATGCTATAAGAAAACACCCCGCGGTTACAATACATATATGTTTAGATGTCATTGTATTGTTTAGTCTGGGATGATTGTGCAATGTTTATAGCAAGTGGGGGGATTTACAAACAGCCTGTAAGGTTATATTTTACCGACATCCACCTTCACACATCTTCCTTTAGCTGTCTGGCAACGTTGCCTTAGCTCTTCTTCACTAGCCTTTTGAGTTGTTTTCAGTTCTCTTGTTCGTATTATTTAAAGGACTTGATTAAATCAGACTGATGGATACAACAGATCAGACAGACACGCAGGCAGCCTGAAGTACAGAAACACACATGTCAACTTCAAACAACGAACAAGCAGGTTAGTAGAGGATGGGCAATGTTATAGGTAATACGGATAATATGCAGAGCTGTTAGTTAGTTAGTAAGTCGAGGTTTCAACTTCACAGCAACGGGTCGTTCCCATTATGCTCCATTCCTGTGCCAGTGAATATCACACAAAACGCTCCCCACTGTCCAATGTGAAAAGTGGAAAAGGCAGGAGTCTCGGCAATCCAACAGCCCACAGTGGTACACTGTGCATAATGCCGCTGCCAGAATGCCAACACAAAATTAATCCACGAAAACCACAGTTCATCGTCGATGAACTCGACAGTCACCAGAAAGACCTCATTGACCCGGGTTTTCTCACATGGCTCGGTCTTTTAATGCAGGGCGACCCACCGAAAGTGTCGCATAAAGCACGAACTCTGCAGCTTCCCGGGAGTCTCCTGAAAAATGTACTCGTGAACCAAAAAGGCAAATCAGTTTATTCAGCAACAGCCGGTAGCCATTGTTCCGAACATGCAGGTAACTGTACAGGACAGATGTAAAAGCATTCCCCGCGAATTTCACAGCTCACAGTGTCGCCCACGCACTCACTCAGTAGCAGGGCGACGGAACCATGTACTAATAGTCCAACATGAGGAAAATGCGATTGCAAACCGTAGCTGCAAGCATAAACACGCCACAGGCCTTAACGGCTCAACGCCTAATCGCCATGTTGGCGACCGGAAGTCAATAATCAAGCAGAGCTGAAAAAGGTGTAATGGCTGTAGAAATGATGTTTCTAGAGAAAGTGCAAAGAATAACATGGAAGAAAAGAAGAAATCAATGTGCAAATCCAAAAGAAACAAATGAGCACACCCAAAAGAAACAAATGAAAACAAGTAGGTCAGCATGGCCGAATGGATAATAGCACTCGCTCTTAAGCTTCCTGTGTATTGATGCTGGGGTATCGGGTTGAAACCCTATACCGGTCAGTTAGACTAAAGTGTGGACTTCTCGTCCTTGACTCTGGGACGTAAATTACAAGTGTCTCAAAAGTAGGAGTGGGTTCGTCTGATGGCGAGAGACACAGACAACAGGGAAAACTAATACAAAAGCAAACATCAGTTCAGTGCATCAGAAATAGTAGTACGCGGATAGGCTGCTCTTGAGTTCAAAGCGAGGGAGCGAAATAAAATGTAGTACATTGATTCAAGAAATTAAACCTAGACAGTCCAAATATGTTGGGCATGTTATGAGGGGAAATAAACAGGACAATGTAGCGGTAACTGGCCAGATTGGTAGGAACAGAGCAATGGGAGGGCAAAGAGATCAATCTCAGGGTGGCTTGGCCTCATGTCAACACGATGGAGACGCTTGCAGATCTACAAATTGATGGGAAAGACCTTAGACTCATTAAAAACATATATTGGAAACAACAATCTGCCATAAAGATTGATAATAAAGTAGGTCAATATCAGCCATTAAGAGAGGTGTGAGAAGGGATATGTAATGTCTCCAGATCTTTTCTTTTTCCAAGTACAGTGAAAATATTTTCAGAAACGACGATATGAAAGGAATCATCATTGGGTGACATAACTTCAATAACATTAGATATGCGGGTGATACATTGTTAATTGCAAACAATGAGCAAGATCTGCAACATTTAGTAGATGCAATTGTTGCACACAGTGAAAAACTTGGGTTAGAATTAAACTGTAAGAAGACACAGATTATGGCCATCACTAAGAAGAAGGAAATACCACAATGTAATATACAAGTAAATGGGAATATTCTCAAACAAGTGAATCGGTACAATTATCTCGGAACAGCCATAACATCTGAAGGAAAATGTCTTGGAGAGATTAGAACAATAATCGCCATGGCGAAGGTAGGCTTTTGCAAGATGGAAAACATACTGACGAAAAAAAAAGATGTCATTTGCAACGAGAAAAAGAGCGATGAAATGCTACATAGAACCTGTGCTTTTGTACGGATGTCAAGCATGGACAGTGAGCAGACAAGCTGAGAAACATCTGATGACTGTGGAAATGTGGTTTCTGAGGAAAATGCAAAGAATGTCACGGACAGACAGAAAAACCAATGACCAGGTCCTACAAGAAACAAAGAAAGACCGTAAACTGATTAGAGACATTAGACGTAGAGAGCCACAATTGTTGTGCACGTTATGAGAAGAAATACATTGGAGAACTTGGTGACAACTGGCAAGATCGAAGGGAAGAGAACAAGGGGAGGGAAGAGAAGTAAAACCTGGATTGATTGACCACGTTGTATGGTCGAGACAAGAACACGGAGCTGATTCACGACTCTGGGGATCGAGTGAGATGGCAAACCATGACCGCCCACGCTTTCCGGTAAGGCACATGACGATGTTGATGGCCTCAAGGCATAGTCGAGACAAGAACAGCGACCTGATTCATGACTCCGGTGATCGTGTGAGATGCGAACACTGACTTCCCATGCTTACTAACATGGCACTTGCTGATGTAAGTAATTGAAGGCAGATATTAACAAGAAGTTGTGACTTGTTAGACATTGACTTGTACTATACCGCGGTAGTGTGAGATGGGCTATCGAGTTCACTTTCTCGTAGCCTTTCCTTCCAATGAGAACATCGTTTGCCCCCGTTTTCTGTAGCTGGGAGGACAACAGAGGCGTGACATTCGCAATGGGGTTAAGGGGTGGGGGGCACTGATATTACTGAGTATTGAACCCCATACAGTTGTGCTGATTGGTAAAAGCACTAACCACTGGCCTACATGGACGGAGGCGCTGACATAAGGACATCAAGATAAAGAGAAATAGGCTGGCAAGCATAGAGATGCAAACAGGTTAGCAGGTATTTAGAGATGGAGACAAGTAAGCAAACAGAAGTAAAGAGAAATTGGCAGAACGCCGTAGAAATGAAGACAAGTAGACGGACAGACAACAGATATAAAGACAAACAAACAGATATATAGAGATACAGACAAGTATATGGGCAAACATATGGGCAGACATAGATATAAAGACTAGTAGCCAGACAGGCATAGGGATAAAAAGAAATAGACGGACAGACATAAAGACATGTAAAATGACATATAGATGCAGACAAGTAGCAAGACAAATATAGATAACGAGAAGCTGGCAGAGAGCTGTAGAGATAAAGCGATTTGGACAAACAGACATAGAGATAAAGATAAGTAAACACACTAACATATAGACAGAGACAAGTAGGCAGAAAACATTGAGTTTATAGGCAAGTTAGCAAACAGACATAAAGACAATTATGTAGGTGGATACAGAGGTAAGACAAACAGGCAGACAGATATAGAGATAAATATGAGTAGGCAGACAGACAAAGAGGTAATACTAAGTAGGCAGACAGATGTAGAAATACAGACGAATCGACAGATAAAAAAAATAAAATAAAGAGCAATAGGAGGACAAAGACAGACAGACGAATAGAGAGACATAGAACAACATAGTAATAGAGAGACATAGAACAACATAGTAATAGAGAGACATAAAACAACATAGTAATAGAGAGACATAGAACAACATAGTAATAGAGAGACATAGAACAACATAGTAATAGAGAGACATAGAACAACATAGTAATAGAGAGACATAGAACAACATAGTAATAGAGAGACATAGAACAACATAGTAATAGAGAGACATAGAACAACATAGTAATAGAGAGACATAGAACAACATAGTAATAGAGAGACATAGAACAACATAGTAATAGAGAGACATAGAACAACATAGTAATAGAGAGACATAGAACAACATAGTAATAGAGAGACATAGAACAACATAGTAATAGAGAGACATAGAACAACATAATAATAGAGAGACATAGAACAACATAATAATAGAGAGACATAGAACAACATAGTAATAGAGAGACATAGAACAACATAGTAATAGAGAGACATAGAACAACATAGTAATAGAGAGACATAGAACAACATAGTAATAGAGAGACATAGAACAACATAGTAATAGAGAGACATAGAACAACATAGTAATAGAGAGACATAGAACAACATAATAATAGAGAGACATAGAACAACATAGTAATAGAGAGACATAGAACAACATAGTAATAGAGAGACATAGAACTACATAGTAATAGAGAGACATAGAACAACATAGTAATAGAGAGACATAGAACAACATAGTAATAGAGAGACATAGAACAACATAGTAATAGAGAGACATAGAACAACATAGTAATAGAGAGACATAGAACAACATAGTAATAGAGAGACATAGAACAACATAGTAATAGAGAGACATAGAACAACATAGTAATAGAGAGACATATACATAAATAAACACATGCAGAGGAATAAAAAGATATAGACAAGTAGGCAGGCAGACATAAACTATATTCATATATACATGCATATAAAGATACTCGTGTGCAGACAGGAACACAAATAGACACTCAGATACATATCCCAACACAGACAGACATAAGAAATAAATAGATAAGCACATAAATACAGATTTGCAGACATGCTGCTTCTCAAACAGAGTAGCTGATAAATAGGCAGACAGACACATTTACAAACAAGCAGACATGTAGCCATATAGCCACAAACAAGTATGCGGGCAGACATACAATTACAGACAAGCAGACATACAGACAGACATAGAAATACAGACTAGCAAGTAGATGAATAAAGACATGTAGGCAGGCAAATACAGACATACAAAGAGACAGACTTACATTTATAGCCTCTATCAGATTTTTGTTGTCAGTCTTCCTCGCCCAGTGGACGCGGGGTTTTGGCCAATCATGGGATCTGCACATAAAGATAACTGTGTCACCGACATGAGCTGTCTGGTTCTCTGGCCTGTCCTCCACATCGATATCGTTTAGAGGCATGTTTTCTGTGGGTATATAAAAAAAATGTTTGCATATACTTTACAGGACATCGCTGTCAACATCAGCATCTTTCAGCTGATTGTTGATTTCTTGGCAAGATTACGCTCAGTAGTTTTCCATTGTTTTCTGAGCGGCCAGCTCACATACCCCGTAAGTTACCGACGCGATTCGAACCATTGCTGATTCTCACCGTCGTCACGTTACATACGAGAGTATACGAGATTACGGAGAAAAGTTGCTAACCTCTAGGCCAGGAAGCCGGCTTCTGTGGGTATAGAGGCATGTTTTCTATGGGTACAGAGGCGAGCTTTCACGTGGGTATAAAGATATGCTTTCATGTGGGTATAAAAGTTATGCTTTATTGTGGATATAAAGATATATTTTGTGTGGGTATCTAGGTATATTTTATTTTCGTATCGATATAGACGTATACTTTCACGTCGGTATCGAGGTATATTGTCTTTGCGTATGGAGGTATGCTTTCATGTGGGTATAAAGGTATAGTTTTGTGGGTATAGAGGTATTTCTTGTATGTTTAGAGACATGATGTATGTTTTTATAGAGGTATGTTTACTGTGTTATGGAGGTATGACTTCTGTGAGTACAGATTTATGATTTCTGTGATTAAATGATGTGTTTTCTGTGGATATACAGATATATTTTCTGTGGATAAAATGGTATATTTTCTGTGGATGTAGAGATATATTTTCTATGTCTAAATTGATGTTTTATGTGGATATAGAGATATATTTTATTTGGACAAATTGATATGTTTTCTGTGGATATAGAGATAAGTTTTATGTTGAAATAAAGGCAAGCTTTTATGTGGGAATAGAGGTATGTATTATGCGGGTATGAAGGTATGTTTTTGTGCATATTATTCGTATATGCTCTGTGAGTATAGAGGTATTGTGAAAAGAAGTAGAAGTAGGAAAGTGGAGTAGGTAATAAAGTGAAGAAGGTAGACATTGTGTTGTCTCGAGTAAGCTATGTGGCCAAGCCATCCAGATAATTTCTTCTCTGCCTTCCCCTTTTATTTTCCCCATCAGTCTTGCCAGTTGTCATCAAATTCTCCAATTTATTTCTTCTCATAACGTGCCTAAAAAATCTTGACTATCGCTTGCTGACGTTTGGAGTCACCTGGTACTCTTGACGATCCCTACCGGTCGAGGCTGCTCCTATTAAGCGCCTATTTATGCAGTTTCTCTCATTCTCTATGCATTGACGAAATATTAATTTCTAGATATCTTTAAAGAAGGTGATTTGCCATAGCTTTCATTCTTAGCAGTGATCATACTGGTCTATGACCGTAGCGATTGTCTCAAAAAAGATCCTCTGTATACCGTCGAGAAATTGGAGACCATAATCAACAACTATCTTTCGGCTGCTCTTCAACTTCATCCACCATTTGCATCCAAGTCTTCATGTTGCCCTAATCAGGGAATAAACGGATACTATACCTTTATCAAATGTGTCCCGTAGGTTAGCGGAAGGAATGTCTCTACAACTGTACCCAGTGAAGGAATGGTGAAGGAATGTCTCTACAACTGTACCCAGTGCATGGCCTACAACAGATATGTCACCAAGGGAGGAGTGGAGCATTCGTATTTTTGTTTACACGGACAGATAAATTCTCACGATGTATCATAGATGTATTTGGAGATCCTCGTTTACTCTGTTATGAATGCAATGAAAGCATCACTAGGTCAGTATTGTTTGCTTATCTGGCTGTACTTCGAGAATTCCCAGAGAACTTGACCTCGCAGTGTGATCACACTGACCGCACGAGCATATTGGTGAATCATTCAGAGAAAGCCTATACATATTGTTCAGTCTGTTTTGTCCTGTCCAAAGCCTCAAAAGATGTCCTGTCCCTGCCAGTCAACAGAAAGATAGTCGTCGATGTTCTGATTCTCTTCTTGTCTGGTATGCGAATAACTCTATGTTTCTCATACAAAGTAAGTTTGTTTTCTTCCTGTTTGTTCACATACTCCATATTTCCGCGCAGGTTTGTCTGCCTTCTCATTTCCAGGTACACGCACAGTGGGTCGGTGCCAATTGAATTGTAGTTCGTGTTTTAGCATCTCCTTGCTACATTCACTTATCAAATATGGGAGTTTGAAAGAGAGAAGGAGCGAGAAAGAGAGAGAGAGAGAGAGAGAGAGAGAGAGAGAGAGAGAGAGAGAGAGAGAGAGAGAGAGAGAGAGAGAGAAAGAGACAGCGAGGGAGAGACATTGTGTGAGACAGTGAGAGTGAGAGAGATAGATAGTAAGAAGGAGACAGAGAGAGATAAAGATAGAGAGAGACAGAGAGAGAGAGGGATAAATCGAGAGAGAGGGAGAGAGAGAGAGAGAGAGAGAGAGAGAGAGAACAAAAGAGTGAGCGAGAAAAGAGAGAGAGAGAGAGAACGAAAGAGAACGAGAAACTTTAGTTCACGTTTAGCATCTCCCTGCTACGTTCACTACTGATATGTAGGAGTTTGCCACTCTTGAAGGCCTGCAGCACAGGCAAAGCATCAGTTGCTAATAAATGATCTGACAATATTATTTAAATGCTTGGATAACCCTTTGACTTTCCTTACTCATTTAGATATTATATAAATGATAGGTTACGGCAATATTATTCAAATTCTTGAATAACCCGTTGACTTTCCTCAACTGGATATTATCTTGTATGTTTTGACAAAGAAATCCCTAAACATCGTGAAGAATACATGAGCAACAGAGGTTTAATTCCAATCCGTCTGATGTGTCGTCCTAAATCATGACATAGTTACATCCTAATATGCCTCTTCACAGATGTGTAGTTTCAGTAACAGTGTTGCACCTTTATCCGTTATTTAACTTGGAGAGTTGAAGAAGAGCTCCATAACACAGCCCCCGTTGAGGCCGGGTCAGGAGACAAGTCTATGAGCCTTCCTAACTCCGATAGACAATGTCAAAATGGACAGCTATGGTCATGAGGATACGAATCTCCCGTACCCCGAATGAAGACAGCGCCTCGCTGAGGATACAAGTGTGAGTAGTATATGAGGAGGTCCCCCCCCCCCCCCACCCCCAAATGAGGTGCCAAGAGGGGCAGCTCCTAGGGTATGTCCTTATATAACTATATGTTACGTCATCCGCCTCCTCCTGGGAGAAAAAAAATCAGCTCCAGATTGAGAATCCGGAGCCAAAAGGATATAACTCGTGAATAACCGTTTTTTTTTTATTTTGCACTATTGCATCCCTTTAATAATTTTAATATCCGACCGACAGCGGGTGATCGTTGTGTGTGAGTGTGGGTGTGGGTGGGTGATTTAGGATTACAGTGCTCGTACTCATGGTGGGGGAGTGGTTGTGGTGTGGGTGTAGGACAGGAATTTTCGTTGTTAAGGAGCCGGTTTTATGGTCTGCAGAGGCTAGAGTTATAGATTATCAAAGGAAAAACAGTAATAAAGTAAAGGCGGTGGGGTGAATATGGTAGATGCATCGTGGTCGGGATGTGTGACTCTGGGGTGGTCTAAGGGCAATATCAACAGTATGTAAAGGTGGTGGCGTGGGTATGATAGGTGCCCTATGTCTATTTGGTCATGCCACGAAGTACACTTATTGCTTCAGCGAGGTGTCATGTGGAGATGACAGGTTCGAATCCCGGTTGGTAACTATATTTTCCTCATTAACTCCATATGACACTATCTTGGATGAACAATTTAGGTCAGCGTACTAATTGCTCCTCTTTTCCCCTATTCTTCATCCCCCTCCTCTTTCCTCCTCAAGCATTATTCTTCATTCTGCCTTCTTCTTCCTCCTCCTCCTGTAAACTTGGCATCCTCCTCCGGAATTCTTCTCCCTCCTACTCCTGCATTCTCCTTCTCCTGCATTATTCTTCCCCTCTTCCTCCTACTACTTTACCTACTATTTTTCCTAGTCCACCTCCGACATCTTCCTCCTCCTGCATTTTTCTTCCGCCTCTTCCTCCTCCTCCTCCTCCTCAACCTGTATTCTTGGCATCCTCCTCCATTATTCTTAATTCTCTTTACCTCCTCTTTTGCATCTTTCCTACTAAGCCTCCGACATCCTTTTGACATCCATTGTCAAGAAATCAATAACAACCAACAAATGTTGAGTTTGACTGCGACGTCCTGTAAATGATATGCAACTAACTTTAACGTTATATATTCTGTCAAGCACACTGACAAACGTATACTTACCTAAAACTTTAACAAAATACGTATAGTTTAAACTCCCGAATTTATTCTTGGCAACGCAAGTATAGTCTGTGGCATCATCAAGCTGCACTGAATCAATAATCAATTTGCTCTTTTTCTGTCGAAACTGGAATTAACAGACAGAAAGCTTCCCTTGTTATTGAAGTTACAACATTGAACTTATGGCTGCCGAATGTGATGACAAATAATACCTAAAACAATGTATTCCTTAGTGAATTTAAACTTGGAAGTCGCAAACAATGTCATTAGTCATTTCTACAATTCGTGTGATATCTAACTTTAGTGTGCACCTGAGGAGATGCAGCGGAATATGTCAGGTCTGACATATTTTGTATAGGGCTCCAGATGGGGCGAAAGGAATGTTTCGTGTGGAATGGCTCTCGTCGCTTCAGAGGTCACAGATCGTGAGATATGTATGGATATTTTGCCCTGGCCATACGGGTGTACGGGGGAATGAGCAGGCTGATAGGCTAGCAGGGAATGCACCCCTTGGTGGAGTTTTGCCTAGGGACAAGGGGGAGGTGGTCGTGCGCTTGTGGGACCAGGTAAAGAAGGCGGAGAGAAACAGATTGAGAACCCATATGTGGAAAAGATGAGATTGCGGGGGATCGGCAGGGGTTCTGGTAGAATCACAAAACTGAGAGGGAAGACCAGGAGAACGTTTAATCAGATAGCGGTGGGAACGATTAGTAATATGACTCTTCGCTGGCTGTTGAACGAGGGGACGGGGCACGTATGGGAATGTCCTGAGTGCAGTGATGTCGGTTCTTGACTCAAATCAACTGAACTCGAAGACCATATATGCAGACGTCACAACGCTAGAATAAACATGCAATAGACCCTTGGTCATTCAGACACATATGGTCTCCGTGGCCAAGTGGTCACGCCGCCTGTTTCGCCTCTACTAAGGTTATGGGTTCGTTTTCAGTCTCCTTCATTCGGTTTAGGAGAGCAACTTTTTCAGACTCCTGAATGTCGTATCTAGAGTTACGGAGATAGCGTCCTTTTCGACGCTTTTCTCAGGCCGCTCACTGAAGTGAAGACCAAGTCCATATTGGATAGAATCCAGTGTAATTAAGTGAGCCTTCTTGCATTTAACATACCGGGTATTGACAAGGCAGACAGACTAACAAAGCCGGGATTTAGACACAAGACAAGCTGTGTATAGCAACAATTTAAAAACAAGAACTGTAAATAAAGAAACATGGTCGAACAGGTTGACAATAGATACATTATTCGACAATTATGCAATATATGCACAGTCCTGTCTTACCTTCTTCTGCACAAGTTTGATGTTTCAAAGCCATTCTCACAGATGCTTGTTGTTCGCAATACAATTATTCACATGTTTTTATTTTACATATCCTATTTACAGGACATTGTTGTCAATACCATAATTTTACTGATTTTGTTGACGTCTTGACAAGCGTACGTTCAGTAGTTTGCCATTGCTTTCTGAACGACCGGTTCCCATACCAACACGTTAAAACTAAACGCAACGCGGTCTTCTGCATAATCTATCGCCGCTGTGCTTCGAACCAGGGTAAGCGGGCTTACAAATCGTGTCCATAAACCCTTCACCACGGAGTCCGGCAATTATTCAATTAGGTGGATTTAATGTGTTGTAAACCCATGCTCCCAATGGGAGTCCATGCTTCAAGCCTTACTGTAATCTACAAAAGAAATGTAAAGATCTACATTGTACTCTCTACATTTCAAAAGATTAAAAGTGAGTAGATGAAATTTATTGCACCGAGTTTTATCCCATAAGGCTCGATTCACAGTGAAACAGTTCTTTATGGGGACTCCGCATCAACTTTCATCCAACAGGTGCAAACACTTTCTGGGTTTGACGCGGCTTTATGTTAGAGTGGAGAGGCTTGAGCCGGTGATATATAGGAGATATAATAAGAAGCATAATGATTTCGTGCAGAGAGAGAGAGAGAGAGAGAGAGAGAGAGAGAGAGAGAGAGAGAAGGGGAGTGAGAGAGAGGAAGAGTGAGAGAGAGTGAGAGAGATAGTGAGAGAGATAGTGAGAGAGACACTGAGAGAGACAGTGAGGGAGACAGTGAGAGAGACAGTTAGAGAGAGAGAGAAATAGTAAGAGGGAGAAATGGCGAGAGATAAAGATAGAGAGATAAATAGAGAGAGAGAAATAAAGCGAGAGAGATGGAGAGAGAGAGCGAGATAGAGAGAGTGAAAGAGAGACAGTGAGAGAGACATTGAGGGAGAGACATTGTGTAAGACAGTGAGAGAGACAGTGAGAGAGACAGTGAGATAGAGAAAGAAAGAGCTGGTAAGAGGGAGAAAGAGCGAGAGATAAAGATTGGGAGAGAAAGAGAAAGATAAAGCGAGAGAGATAGAGAGAAAGAGCGAGGAAGAGAGAGCGAGAGAGAATGCGACTGAGAGAGAGAGAGAAAGAGATATATAGAGAGAGAGAGCGAGAGAGAGAGACAGAGAGGAAGGAAAGAGAGAGAGAGAGAGAACGAGAGAGATAGTGAGATGAATAGAAAGAAAGAGAGTGACAGATAGCCATCCATCCATCCCGACAGATAGACAGACAGACAGAGATAGACAGACAGACATCAATTCATCCCTACAAATAGACAGACACACAGACAGACACTCAGACAGACACACGGAAATGTATGTTTCAAAGGTGTATATATTGTACTCGTATTCTCGTCTTACATTTGATTCTTCCAACCACTCATCTTGAACAAAGTAATTGTATATTTCTTGTTAGGCATGCTAAATGTATGTACTAGTAAACATAGAGATAGATGGAGAGAGAGAGAGAGAGAGAGAGAGAGAGAGAGAGAGAGAGAGAGAGAGAGGAGGCAGAGGGAGAGAGAAACAGACAGACATACGAACAGACAGACAATATCAAAACATATGAGCTAACGAACTTTATTTTCAAACGATCACACATTGGGCACGCAGGCTAGTCTTACATTCGGCCCTTCCAACCACTATTCTTTCCTACATCAATTATCTATTGCGCATGTTATATTCACATAGAAAAAGAAACATTGTCATGTGAATGTTGTAAACATTATCAATGTATATTGCCATGTTATGAGACAAGCAGGCAGGCAGTCAGGCTGACAGACAGACAGATACACACACAGATAGAGAGAGAGAGAGAGAGAGAGAGAGAGAGAGAGAGAGAGAGAGAGAGAGAGAGAGTTGGTCGGTTGTAAATCCTCTAAGAGGCTAAGTGTTAACTCTAAACTTCAACATCAGCTCGTGTGAGACCCGAAAAGCGTTTGCAACTATCGGATACATGTATCTAAAGTTTCACTTTGTGATCACGTAGACAAAAGCTTGTATATATATATTGTATCACCTGACCTCACACACATTCTATAACTGAAACACAAGAAGTTCCCCATTGCAGTCTCCTGCAGACTCTATCTCGCTTTCTCTCCCTCTCTCTCTCTTCCCCTCTCTCTCATATTATCTTTCTCCCTCTTGCTCCATCTATTTCTCATTTTCTCTCTTGAATTTTTTCTCTCTCTCTGTCTTCTTCCATCTTTATCTGTCATTTTCTCTCTGTTTCTCACTATCTGTGTTTCTCTTGGAGTCTCTTTTTCTCTGATTCTCACTCTCTTTCTCTCTCCCTGTCTCTTACTCTGTTTTTCTCAACGTCTCACATCCTATTTCTCACCCTGTCTATCTCTTAGCGAAATCACTGAGATTCTACGCACATTAATTTTATTCCTTATCTTTCTCTCTGTCTCTCTTTCTCTCTGTCCCTAGTTCTTTCTTTGTTTTCCAAGACCCGAGGACGGGCATACCTGGCAAATTTACCTTTGAAACACACATTTCTTTCGTTCCCTATCTCTGTCTGTCTCTGTCTGTTTCTCTCTCACTCTCTCCTTTCTCTCTCTCTCTCTCTCTCTCTCTCTCTGTGGTGTATGTGTGTGTGTGTGTGTGTGTGTGTGTGTGTGTGTGTGTGTGTGTGTGTATATAGCTCTCCCTAACAGTCAAACTATCTTTTTATCTGCGAAACCATTGATGAGATTCTCTATGCGTCTCCCATTACACTCACTCCAATCTCTCATTTCACCTGTTTCTTCTAATATGTTATGTATACAACATGCTAACGCTGACAAGAACACTTATACACCCTAAACAAAAACATGCAGATAAACACACATTAACAGATAGTGCACGAATATTGAGCAGAAAATCTCTTCAACTTTGAGACGAGTCTGCCAGCTCAATTTCAAACTCTTGGGAGGTAAAATGTATTTCAATATCTTTTTGTCCCCATCCCTCAATATCTACTCTTGCACTTGTTATGTTGATTTGCTGCTATCTTTATATCTCAAGAAGACAAAGTATTAGAAAGGCAGCATTAATTGGAAATGTGTTGTGACTTTGTTTATGTTGTCTGCCCCAGATCGTAGAGTGGAACTTCTTGTGTCTCAGTTATAGAATGTGTGTGAGGTCAGTTGATACAATATCTGTATACAAGCTGTGTACACGTGATCACAAACTGAAACTTTAGATACATGTATCTTATAGGTGCAAGCGCTTTTGGGGTCATAAAAGAGACCAACTCTCTCGCTCTCGCTGTCTCTCTTCTCCTTCTCTCTCTTCATCCTCTCTCTCTCTCTCTCTCTCTCTCTCTCTCTCTCTCTCTCTCTCTCTCTCTCTCTCTCTCACTTGCATTGTTTTCCATGTATTGAGGACATGTATATGTACTTGAAAAATAAATTCCGTTTCTTCTCTACCTATCCAAGTCTTATTCTTTCTTTCTTTCTTTCTTTCTTTCTTTCTTTCTTTCTTTCTCTCTCTCTCTCTCTCTCTCTCTCTCTCTCTCTCTCTCTCTCTCTCTCTCACTCTCATTGTCTCTGTCGGTTGTCTGCCTTTTTTGTGAGCCTGTCTGTCTGTCTCTGTGCGAAATCATTGAGGTTCTCTGTATACCAGTTTCATTCGTTCTCCCTATCTTTTTCGCTGTCTCTCTCTGTCTCTATTTCTTTCTGTTTTCCACGCAATGAAGACGGATATACATGTCTAATTAATAAATATTTGAAACATAAATTTCTTTCGTTTTTCTCTCACTCTCTGTCGTTCTCCCTGTCTATGTCTGTCTATCTACCTCCCTCTCTCCCTCCCCCTCTCTCTCTCTCTCTCTCTCTCTCTCTATATATATATATATATATATATATATATATATATATATATATATATACACACACACACACACACACACACACATATATATATATATATATATATATATATATATATATATATATATATATATATATATATATATATATATATATGGTAGGCTTCCCTCCTTAATTGATTCCCGGGCAGAGGAGGCCCGTCAGCCTTGGTTGGTATCTCTTCTAAGAGAGGGAACTCTAAATCTCAAACCTCCCCTGCCTTGCGGGTATACCCATATGGGAAAGCCTTCGGGAGTAAACCCTGAGGACAAATCCGAAGATGGAGTCCCTAAGGCAGTTCCATGTTGTAAACAACATAGTTCTGGCAACTCCTGTGACGGCACCGATGCCAAGTTGCATTGGCTACTGCCTTTCCTTTGGCCAACATCGGCGACGTGGAGAGGGGGAACTTGCTACTGGGCAACAGCTGGTTCTCCGATTTCCATTGCCCAGGCGTGTGCCCCGAAGAGGTCACTTCAGCACCGTGTAAAGCGGTGACACAACACGGGAAGAAGCATTTGCCGGTTATAAGTCTTAATGCTCGATTGACGTAGAGCAAGGCGCCAGGGGCTACTTCCGACGGTGGGAGAGATCACCGTATCTCACTAGACAGATACCGCCCGCCTAAGCTGGGCAGCCCCCAGTCAATAAGGTGTTGTCTCGCCACGGTTCATCTGCTCCTGAGGGTTGTGGAGCTTAGGGGAAAATCCTGACACATGGACCGCAATCTATACACCTAGCAGCAAGAAAAAACAAAACAACCGGCCCTAAGGCTGGGAACATGGAACGTAAGAACCATGACCCCTGGCATCTCAGACGATCTAAATGAGATTGTGGATGCCCGCAAAACTGCAGTGATAAACAACGAACTACTAAGACTGGGGATAGACATTGTCGCCCTGCAAGAGACCAGACTCCAAGAATCTGGAAGCATCAAGGAGAGGGACTTCACTTTCTACTGGCATGGCAAGCTGTGCGGAGAGATCAGGGAGCATGGAGTTGGCTTCGCTATCAGAAACAAGCTGCTTAATTCCATCATACCACCAATTGATGGCACTGAAAGAACACTGAAGCTCCAACTCCAGACAGAGGCAGGCCCAGTTAGTATTATAAGCGTTTACGCCCCAACACTAACTGCAGCATCAGAATCTAAAGACAAGTTCTATGACGACCTTAGCAAAGAAGTCAGTGAAACACCAGAGAAACAACATCTTTTTATCCTGGGGGATTTCAATGCCAGGGTTGGCTCCGACCACAAATCTTGGCCTTCATGTCTAGGACAGTTTGGCGTTGGGAAGATCAATGACAATGGACAACGTCTCTTGGAATTCTGCAGCCACCATAATCTGTGCGTGACCAACACCTTCTTTGACACGAAACCTCAACACAAGGTGTCATGAAGGCACCCCAGATCAAAGAACTGGCACCAACTCGGCCTGGTGCTCACTAAACGCAGCAACCTACGCAATGTACGGCTGACTCGCAGCTATCATAGTGCTGACTGCGACACCGACCATTCACTCGTCTCCAGCAAGGTGAAGATAAAGCCCAAGAGAATCTACAGAAGCCGAACAGAAGGAAGACCACGCATTGACACCATCGGCACCCAAAATAAAGAGAAGGTCAACAAATTCATACAGGCTCTAGCGGATACTCTGCCTGGCGCCACAAACCGAAAGATGGAGTCATTTTTGCGACACCATCTACAATACAGCACTATCAACATTTGGCAAGAAGCAAATTAAGTCAACCGACTGATTTGAAGCACACTCTGAAGAGATGCTCCCAGTCCTGGAGATAAAAAGACATGCATTCTCAATGTATAAAACATCACCTTCATAGAAAACACTGCAGGCATTGCAAACGGCCAGAAATAGAGTACAACAGATGGCAAGAAGATGTGCGAACAGGTACTGGCTACAGCTCTCTGCTCAAATTCAAACTTGTGCAGACACTGGAAATATAAGAGGAATGTACGAGGGCATCAAGCAAGCTGTCGGCCCATCAAACAATAAGATGGCCCCTTTACGATCAACTGAGGGGGTAATCATAAAAGATCGAGTGAAACAAATGGATCGCTGGGTAGAACACTACTCAGAGCTATACTCAGTGGATAACGCTGTCAGAGAAGAAGCTCTGGAAGCCATCGATCAACAGTCCGCCATGCATGCCCTGGATAACGAACCTTGCCTCACAGAAATCAGCGAAGCACTAGACTCTCTCAAATCCTGCAAGGCACCTGGAAAAGATAGTATTCCACCTGAAATTTTAAAATGTATCAAAGAAACAATCATCCCAGAACTGTATGCAATATTTCAGCTCTGCTGGAAAGAAAAATCAATACCACAAGATATGAAAGACGCACACATTGTTACCCTTTATAAAAACAAAGGCGTCAGAAGCGACTGCAACAACTATCGCGGCATTTCCCTACTTAGCATTACAGGCAAGATTTTTGCCAGAGTAATCCTTAAAAGATTACACATTCTTGCTGAAAGAATCTACCCCGAATCGCAGTGCCGATTTAGACCCAAGAGGTCCACCATCGATATGATTTTCTCACTCCGGCAGCTCCAAGAGAAGTACAGAGAACAGAGGAAGCCATTATATATTGCATTCATCGACCTCACAAAGGCATTTGACCTCGTGAGCAGAAGCGGCCTTTTTAAGGTACTTGAAAAGGTTGGATGTTCACGCACCCTTCTTAGTCTCGTGAAATCATTCCACGAAAACATGCAGGGGACCATTTTATTTGAGGGCTCAACATCCCAGTCATTCAGCATCAGCAGTGGAGTAAAGCAGGGCTGCGTGCTGGCTCCTACACTCTTTGGTATCTTCTTCGCTGTTCCCTTAAGGCAGGCATTTGGGACTGCCACTGAAGGCATATACCTCCACACAAGATCTGATGGCAAACTTTTTAACCCATCAGACTCAAGGCAAATACCAAAATAAGATCAAGATGCGTAAGAGAACTACTTTTTGCAGATGATGCAGCACTGACTATTCATACAGCAGAAGATCTCCAACGGCTCATAGATCGTTTTGCAGCCGCCTGCAAAGACTTTGGGCTCACCATTAGCCTAAATAAAACACAGGTGATGGAACAAGATGCTGATGCGCCCCAGTCAATCAAAATTGCTAATTACGAATTGAAGGTCGTCCACGAGTTTTGTGTATTTGGGGGCGACAATATCAGATAATCTTTCATTAGAGAAAGAAATCGACAGACGCATTGGAAAGGCAGCCACAACATTTTCCAGGCTAGCTAAAAGAGTTTGGGAGAATAATAGACTAACAGAGCGTACAAAAGCTCAAGTATATAAAGCTTGTGTTGTTAGCACACTACTCTATGGGTCTGAATTCTGGACCCTGTACTCAAGACAGGAAAGGAAGTTAAATTCCTTCCACATGAGATATCTGAGACGTATCCTGGGCATAACATGGAAAGACCACATAACAAACAAACAGGTGCTTGAAAGAGCAGATATTACCACAGTGCACACCCTCCTCAAGCAGATACACCTCCGGTGGCTGGGCCACGTATCTCGAATGGAGGATGAACGTATTCCCAAAGATCTCCTTTACAGAGAACTAGCCATAGGAAAGAGGCCAATCGGAAGACCCCAAATACGATATAGGGATGTGTGTAAATAAGATATGAAAACCATTGGAATAGATCCAGACACGTGGGGGAGAGTTGCAACAGACAGATGCTCCTGGAGAAGAGATGTACGAAACGGACTGGTGCTCTTTGAGCGCAATCTGATCCAACAAACTGAGGATAGGCGGCACAGGCTCAAAGCACAGTCACTTACTGCGGGACTAGCCTCATATTACAGATGCGGAAACTGTGACAGGGATTGTCACTCTCGCATTGGACTATACAGTCAACAGCGGTGCTGTCAGGTAGCTACCAAGCGGTACAACTCTATAGTCCTTCAGGACTGAAAGAGGCCTACTACTATATATATATCCTTCTCTCTTTCTCTGCGAAACCATTGAGATTCTCTATGCGTTTTCCATTACACTCACTCCAATCTCTCGTTTTACCTGTTTCTTCTAATATGTTACGTAGATAACACGATAACGCTGACAACAACACTTATACACCCTAAATACAAACATGCAGATAAACACACATTAACAGATAGTACACGAATCTTGAGACAGAAAATCTCTTCAACTTTGATTCGAGTCTGCCAGCTCAATTTCAAACTCTTGGGAGGTAAAATGTATTTCAATGTCTTTTTGTCCCCATCCCTCAATATCTACACTTGTTATGTTGATTTGCTGCTATCTTTATATCTCAAGAAGACAAAGTATTAGAAAGGCAGCATTACTTAGAAATGTGTTCTGACTTCACGTTCTGTCTGCCCCAGATCGTGGAGTGGAACTTCTTGTGTCTCAGTTACAGAATGTGTGTGAGGTCAGTTGATACAATATCTGTACACAAGCTGTGTCTTCGCGATCACAAACTGAAACTTTAGATGCATGTATCCAATAGGTGCAAGCGCTTTTAGTGTCTCATACGACCTTATATTGGAGCTCATAGTTGGTATTTCAGAGAATTCATAACCGACAAACTCTCTCTCTCTCTCTCTCTCTCTCTCTCTCTCTCTCTCTCTCTCTCTCTCTCTCTCTCTCTCTCAATCTGTGTGTGTGTGTGTGTGTGTGTGTGTGTGTGTGTGTGTGTGTGTGAGTATGTGTGTCTTTGTTATACACGCATTGAGGACGGGTATACGTGTCTAATTTAGCTTTGAATCTTAAACTCCTTTCGATTACTGTCTCTTTCTCGCTCTCATTGTTTTTTCCTTCTCTCTCTCTCTCTCTCTCTCTCTCTCTCTCTCTCTCTCTCTCTCTCTCTCTCTCTCTCTCTCTCTCTCTATTTTCCTCCCTGCAAAATCATTGAGATTCTCTTTAACTCAGTTTCATTCTTTCTCTCACTCTCTCAATCTGTTTCTGACGTTCCTTTTCTTCCAGGCCTTGAGAACGGGCATACTGATGTAATTTATATACCTTTGAAACATAACGTTCTTTCGTTCTCAGCCCCCCCCCCCTTTCTCTCTCTCTCTCTCTCTCTCTCTCTCTCTCTCTCTCTCTCTCTCTCTCTCTGTCGTTTGTCTGACTGTCTGACTGTCTGTCTCTTTCTCTGTAAAACCATTGAGATTCTCTATGCGTCCCATCACACTTTTTCAAATCTTTAGTTTCTCCTAATATAGACAACACTTAAACGCTGACAGAAACACTTATACACACTAAACATAAACATACAGATAAACAAACATTAACAGATATTACACGAATCTTAAGACAAAATATCTCTTCACCTTTTAGACGAGTCTACCAGCTCAATTCCAATCTCGTGGGAAGTAAAATGAATTTGAATGTCTTATTGTCCCCTACCTAAATTTCTTATCTTTTACTAATTATGTCAATGTGCTGTCCACTTTATATCTCAAGAAGACAAAGTATAAGAAAGGCACGACACTTAGAAATGTGTTCCGACCTTGATTACGTCTCAGTTATATATTGTGCGTGAGTTCAGTTGATAACATATTTGTGGCTACGTGATCGCAAATGGTATCTTTAGAAATATGTATCTGATAGGTGCAAGCGATTTTTGGGACTCACACGACCTTACATTGGTGTTAAAGAGTTAACACTTAGAACAGTGTTTCTCAACCTTTTTTTTTTTGGGCCATGCACCCCTTTCCCATATGTTCAGAATGTCATTCCCCTACCCCTTTCATATTTCCTCCCTACAAATACCTCCCTCCCCCCGGGCCCCTTCACAGTATATGTAAAAATGGAACTAAATTTAATAACACATACTAGAACAAGTTTTGATGTCTACTTAAAACGTGATTAGAGGATCTACTTATGTTATAACACTTATTTCAGAAGGGCAAGAAGTACAGAACTGTAAATTAAGGAGGGAAAAACAATATCAAGTAATCGGTTCTTGTATTAACGCGATCTTGAAATAATCTTAATGCCCACCGACCTTTGGAAACCCTAAACCCCCCCCCCCCCCCAACTTTAAAACCACTGCAGTATATCATAGGATACACAACCGACCAACTGTATATATAACTCACTTTCTCTTACTCTCACGCGCGCGCTCCTTCTCCTTCAAACTCACTCTGTTTTTCCCGTCCACTCTCGCTCACTATCATGCTCTCTCTCTCACTCTCTCTCTCATTCACTCTCGCTCTCTCACTCTCATTTACACACACTTTACATTATTCTCTCTCTCTCTCTCTCTCTCTCTCGCACACAAATTCTCTCTCTCTCTCTCTCTCGCTCTCAATCCCTATCTCTCTCGCTCTCAATCACCCTCACTATCAACCGTTTGAAAATAAAGATTGTTCGTTCGTTCTCTCTCTTTCTCTCTTCTCTCTCTCTTTCTCTCTCTCTTTCTGTCTCTTCTCTCTCTCTTTCTCTCTCTCTCTCTCTCTCTCTCTCTCTCTCTTTCTCTCTCTCTTCACTCTATCTTTCTCTCAATAGTATATGATATGCGTTTCATTGAACTTCTTTGATGTGTAAAACTGTTCATTAATATGAGTATTATGACAAATTCACGATAGTTAGTTTTAGTTTAAATTTACCTATTATTATTATTATTATTATTATTATTATTATTATTATTATTATTATTATTATTACTATTAATATTGTTATTATTTGGCTACCGGCCTGGTTACCCGCCAATCCACATACCCACTCATCAACCAACCTAGCTATCAACCCATCTAATCACAAAACTGCTTACATATCAAGCTACCAATAAAAGTACTTCTAACTACACAATCGCACCGACCTATCTACCTAGTATCTTGCTTACCTGTAGGTCTAATGGCCTATAACTTTCTAACAAACATACCTGATTACCTATGTCTACCCGCCCATTTCTCCGTCCGTCCGTCCGTCCGTCCGCCCGCCCGCCCGCCTGCTTGCCTGCCTGTCTGCCTGTCTGTCTGTCTGTCTGTTACAACGAATGTGATAGATCTTGACTGCAGCAGAATGTGACAATATAAAATTAAACATAAATGTGCGTTTAGGTCGGGGGGGGGGGGGGGAGGGGGAGCGTATGAAGCCCACGAAATCATGTGGTCTGGCTTTGCCAAGGCAACCGCAAGTAGAACTTGAAATTTAAAAATCCAGCATCATTTTCAGAAGCAACACAATTTTATATGAAGTGAATCATAATAATAAAGTAAACTTTGAAGAAGAACTTATAGAAACAATGGAAGAGAGGAAAATTGGACTGATGGGAATAGCGGACACCAGAATAAATGGGGACGGATGCAAGGAGATAAACCACAGTTACAGGTTTGTCTACTCTGGAGTGGAACAGCAAGAAAGAGCAAGACACGGTGTAGGAATAGTCATTGCACCACAGCTAGCAAGAGGAATACTAGAAATAATATATATATATATATATATATATATATATATATATATATATATATATATATATATATATATATATATATATATATATATATATAAGAAAGAATCATAACAGTGAGAATAAAAGAACAAGCAATTACAACATATGTACAGATATAAGCACCATGTTATACAAACAGTAATGAGCAAGAATTCGAGGAATTCTCCGAAAACATCCATGACGCGCTAAATACAATAGATAAGCAAGACAACATCATAGTTATGGGAGACTTCAGTGCAAGACTAGGACATAACAGAGTGGGCATAGACAAACATCTTGGAGTATTTGGAGACCAAAATAATGAAAGAAATGATAACGAAGTAGACTGATAGAGCTATGCAGCCAACACCGCCTCTATATAACAAACACATTCTTTAAACACAAAGACTCACAAATATACACCTGGTATAAATGGAAAGATCTAGACACTAAAAGCCAAATTGATTTGATATTAACAAGAAATAACAGAAAGAGTTATTAATTAAAATTTATATTAGATGCAAGTGCCCAACTTAAGCACAAACACTAACCACAAAGCAGTCATTGCCACAATAAGAACTAACAGAAGAAGAAAGCAAATACCAGGAAAATACATGCCATGCGAATCAGTAAATAAAAAAAATAAAAACATAAAAGACGAGACAGTGAGGGAAAATTATGAGAAAGAACTAAATGAAATTTTTGTAAAATTAACCATAGAAAGGAAACAGTTGAAGAAGAATGTGTGATGTTCAAATCGAGCATTTTAAATACTGCAAAAATAACATGTAAATCCACGGGGGGGGGGGGGGGGACGCAAAACACGCAAAAAGACAATAACAGGTTGGTGAAACGCAGACGTAAAGAAAGCTGTAAAGAAATAAAGGAAAAATATAAAAAGTGGTTGCAGAGCAAACAGGAAAGTGATTACATAGAATATAGAATAGCGATAAGACATGTGTATAGAATAGTAAAGAGAGAAAAACAAAAATAATGGGAGGAGTATCGAGAAACCCTAAATAAAAACTACAAGGAGGCAACTAGAAACTTCTGCAAAAAGATAAGATCAATGAGAACCAGAGGAGTATCATTTGAACAAACTTAAATAATTAACAGCGAAAATGGAGAACCAATAAGTGAACAAAAACAAATCCTAATAAGATGGAAACAGTACTTCGAACAACTTCTCAATAAACATAAATATATATATATATATATATATATATATATATATATATATATATATATATATATATATATATATATATATATATATATTGTACATTAAGAAAAACCATAGTTAGTTTTATTTTTCTCCCAAAGTAAACAACTGATTTAATGTATAAGCATTAGTCCAGGTTGTACATTTATTTCTTAAGCAACTCAGTCTACAATGATTTAGAATGGTGAGTTCTTAAGAATTTAATCTAGTAGAAACTAAATAATATTATACTCAGTTATCATAGTCATAAGATAAACTGTACATTAGGAGACAACTACAGTGTTTTATTTTCTCCCAGCTAAACAACTTAGTTGATGTTAAGCATTAGACTGAAGTGTACATATTTCTTAAGTAGCCAACTCATTCAGTAATGATTTAGAGTGGTGAGTAACTTAGGATTTAAAACTAGTTTACATGTGCCAGCACTGATAGAAAAATTAGTGTCATGTGTAATTAGTCAGTAGATTTAATTTTCACATGAGAACATGGGCAAACAAATAGTTTTCTGGTTCATGAACACTTGAGAACCAAATAGATTCTATAGGGATCATAATTTTGTGTGTTGAGTAAAGCACCCATGTGGTGAGTCAAATGTATTTTTAATGTTGTAAACATATGGAATTAATGTTTTTGCCACACAATAATACTTAGTCAACCGGCATGCTAGAATGGTTAAGATTCATAATGCCTGAATGTAGACTGAGGAGATCACATGAATTCATGAGACAATGTGGGGACCCCTGTGTATGTTCATTTTTGCTGCACATGAAGAAGTATCTTTTGAGAATCTCATAATTATGTCTAATGATCACAATTATCACTATGTTATTGCTGATAGCATGTCTGTGAGGATTCATCTGTGATTTCATTATTGTTAAACAGATGTGAATGTATCATTTGGTAACAACACATCAGTATGACTATTCATCATCCAGGAAATATTATAATTTCTGAGGACAGAGAAGCATGATTGAGATTTAATTGTAATGTCATTGTTATTGAACCTGTGAGTTTATCAGGCATAAAGCACCTACATATGCATGACTGTCATCCATACAGATATGATTGTGTCTGATGAATGGGTGAGATCTCATTGTGATGTCAATGGTGTTAACATTTAAAGTTATCATTGGGAAATCACATAAGTCTAGCTACTTATCTTACATGCAAGTACGAATGATGATATATGAGAGAATTGATATTCCATGCACACATGAATGATATCTGATAGATGAGAGAAATGATCATCCATACATATGAATGATGTCTGAGAGGAGTGAATTGACCCCACATGCACAGATGGATATGTTGACTGATACATGAGGAGCTTGAGTGAGTGAGTGAAGTTACAGGCTAAGAGAGAGGGAGTATAGGCCAACAGTCAATCTCAGGATAGTCGGCAACTTTGAAGTGTAATGCCATGACTATCACAAGAGAATTGGTTCGACTTAACCCATAAACCAAATAATAATTTAGTACACTCCGGCACATAACAACACTTTGTATAAAATATCATTCATGCTACAATCATATGGTTTTGTGCGCTAAGCACGACACAACCAATATCATACATTACGCAGACTACCAGCATCTGTGTTTGTATTTAAGTATTCTTTGTAGCTCATGTCACTCATGTTAACACATATGGTCTGGTGTAATGATAATAATGTACTACAAGGATGATGATGATGACTGTAATGATTATGATAATAATGGTAATGATTATAATGAGCATGATGATGATGTAATGATTATAATGAGCATGATGATGATGGTAATGCTAATAATGTAATCATGATGATGATGTAATGATTATAATGAGCATGATAATGATGATTGTCATAGACCAGATGACAGGCTGGTAGAGTTAAACTGATGAGCAAGTGCAGGATATAGAAATAGAACAGCGATAGAAAGTTGCACATTGTGGCACTTGTAATAAACGAGTGCCTCGTCATAGTAGTGCGTAGTATAACAACTCAACTGTAGTCTTGGGCATTCCATCGCCAGCTGACATACAGAACGGGAGTATTATGAGTTCCATCGCCAGCTTCCATACAAAACGGTCGTCGAACACTTCGCTTGACATTCTCCACGCTCAACGATATTAATACACGTAGGGATATACGCAAGCCTAGTTCACGCTTAGGTCAGTGACATTAGGCGCTCAGGTTTGGTCACGGTACCTTTATATCGACGTGATGGGACGGCCGGGTGTCGTCGCCTCTGATACCACCTTTGCAGTAGATAGCAGACTCATTCACCTAACACTCAGGCCAGGTATGTAGGTGTGATTTGCGGGCACTGTGCGTTAGTGTGAGATATGAGAGAGAGCCTGAAGACTTAATCTACATAAGCATTCGTTACCGTCATCTGGTGTTCGTCGGTGGTAAACAGACATCACCGTTCCCGTCATCGTGCTTTCAAGAGTTGTTCTTGGATGAAAGAAAGTCGTGCCGTCCTGTTGGTGTGTACAGTGTGATGATCTCATGTTCTTCAGCTCAGTATGGATCATACCCACGAGCCCGTGCTCAGGGCGCCAGCTGATCGGGAACTTATCTTTCAGTAGCGAGGCACAGATCGCTGTTCTGGCTCATTGAGTCCTCGTCGCCTTGGGTGCACCACAGCAGTCAAGCTCACCATTCCAATCTAAATAATCCCGCCTCGTGACAATGGTAATGATAATAATTTAATCATGATGATGATGATGAGAATGATTATTATAAGCATGATGATGCGGATAGCTGAAGTACAATCCTAGTATAGAGACGGTGAAGAAGGGGGAATATACTCTCCGTAAAACTTTGGACTAAAAAGAGAAGTCACCTGAATATTATAAAATAATGGATACCATAATGTACTTATATTACTTATAAACAAACACTCATTACAATGGGGACTGATTTTTAAAAGCCCTTAATGTATGAGACCCTTTTTCCTGAATATAAAAAGATGTAGAGAACAAAACTAGGTACAGAAGAGAATGGTCAACATAATTGTCAAATTCCAAATCACTCAAGGTATTACTTAAACTATAGACCTGATGACAGGCATAGGTGAAGATGAAACTGCACATCTGCTAGTTAAACCTTGAACACCTGATAGTGGAAGATTGGAGTGAGAGCAAACACTATGTTGGTGATAACTAATTGAGAACACCAAGACTATTTTCTTCTATGTTTATTTTCTCTAAGAACAAGATTCATTTTATTGTTTTCACTTGTTGTGTTCTTAGGCTTTTACATTTCATTTCTAATGTCATATTTATGATATCATTAGAATTATGGATGCTACAATTTCAGGTAGTGGTCATTATCCAGACCTGACTTTGTGAATGCAGCACTTTGTGAAAGTAGTAGTAGCAGCTTGACTCAATACAGTAGCCACTTAACTGAGTGAGGCAGCTGAGATAGTGAGGCCAAATACTATTCCACAGCAACTTCCTGCCAATTTTCACCACCTTTCCAGGACAGGTATCGCATATCCTTTAGTCTAGGTAGTGTAGAGGAAACACAGTGAGCCCGAATAAATTACCGGGGAAAAAAATAAAGAACACTCAAGAATATAGTCTACACTGACTGAACGCTACGAGATCCAATAACTGGATGGGAAACCAACCAGGGTGTACCCAGTTTCTTTCCACAGATTAGAATTAAGCCAGCAGAAGAGGCCCAATAACTATAATTGAAACCGGATATAACACTGAGGACAATGTATGATACAGTGGCAGAGCCAGGAGATAGATAATTAGTTAGAGATAACTATGTAAATAATCTTGTAATTGTATTGCATTGATTGTTGTATGTTATTACATGTGTAATCAATAGTTCCATTGTTATTACATGTGTAATCAATAGTTCCATATATATATATATATATATATATATATATATATATATATATATATATATATATATATATATATATATATATAATGATGACAATTACAGGTTATTTTCTCTTTTGAGAGTTCTCTTGTCATAGTAAAATTGTTGTAAGCAATTACCCTAGAGTAATTATTTAGTTGGTAGAGGAGAGGCAAGGAACCACTCCTAAGGACATTTGGGATACTCAGTACAAATTTCATTGTTTTCCTGGAAGTATTCCTTGGTTCTCCAAAACTCTATTTAATAGTCTCAAATCCTTGAGCCAGTAACAGCTAAATTAATTTTAACGGGCAGGATCACATTGAGAAAGAGGAACTGAGGATCCTTGATCTCTTTGGGGTTGAGCCATCAACTATTTATCCGACAGTACCTAGGAAGTATGATATCATCAAATGGGAAATCAGAAGACGAGATCGAAAATAGATGCAATAAAGCAACAACAAAAAACCATTTAACAAATGGCACCAATGCTAAAGAATAAACATGTATCAATAATTACTAAGAAAGCACTTTACAACACAATCTTTCTACCAACTCTATGTTACCAATGCCAAACTGGACAATGACAGAAAAAGAGAAAAGGAAAATCACAACAACAGAAATGAGATTCCTGAGAAGAATACTCAATGTGCGAGTATCAAGCAGAAATGAAGAAATCAGGACTAAAGTGGAGAGTTACAGCTGCGCTAGATTTTATTAGGAGGCAGCAAGTCAAATGGTTTGGCCATGCAAGTAGGTTACCAACTAACAGTATACCACAACAAGCAATGATGTACAGACCAGAGGGAAGCAGAGGAAGAGGCCGACCACGTAAACGATGGAAGCAAGGAATAACAAAGTCCATGGGAATATCGATACATGAAGCCCATAAGCGGGCACTCTCCCACTGTTTATACTTCACCTCGACACCGCAAGGTAAAAGAGGGACATAATGAGATAAGATGAGAATGAATGATATTGACTCTGAATAAGCTGCTCTTGTTGATCAATGTCAAGCTCGGGGCCAAGTCGCGGGAAAATGCTCATGAGGAATCATAAACTGTAGGATGAAGTCAAACCGTTCACGGAGATGAAGGAAACATATATCAGGGAACTCAGTGATAGCAAGTGGCTGAGTGATCTAGCGTTCATGGTGGACATTACCATGCACCTCTCAGAGCTAGACTTCAAGCTACAGGATCCCAAACAGCTTCTTGGCTCCTTCGTTTTAAGCGTGAAATCATGTGAAGATAAATTAAGGCCGTGGAAAGGGCAACTCGAAAGGAATAAGGCGGTGCATTTGTCTTTTCTGGAAGAACGAAATCCTTCTGCAACATGCTGGTGAATATGCTGGTAAATGTGTGAAACTAATAGATCCATTTAATGAGCGATTCAAGGATGTGGAAAGTAAACAAATGGAATTGAATAGCTTTCTTTTAGCGTTCAATGTGGAACCAGCTGATGTACCTAATAACCTACAACATGAAATCATTCAGCTGCAAAGCTATGATGAATTTAAAGCTAGTACAAGAACCTCTCACTGCTTGAGTTGTATAAACTTTCTATAAGCGCCGATAATTTCTCACTTTGAGGAGACATGAACTGCAATATTATCTGTGTTCTGAACAACTTACTGCTGCGAGAAGTTCTTTTACAAACTTACTAAAGAGTCGACGGCTCCCCAGACTGACCGACGAAAACATGGAAAAGCAGTTGCTAGTAGCCAGCTTCGTGGCTTAGAGGTTATGACTTTTCTCCGTAATCTCGTATACTCTCGTCGGTAACGTGATGCCGGTGAGAATCAGCAGTGGTTCTAATCGCATTGGTAACTTACGGGGTATGTGAGCCGGCTGCTCAGAAAGCAATAGCAAACTACTGAGCGTAATCTTGCCAAGAGATCAACATACAGCTGAAAGATGCTGGTGTTGACAGCGATGTCCTGTAAAGGATATGCACACAAAAAAAAAGGAAGTAGCACGACAGGGGTGTGTCTTGTCACCAGATCTATTCTCCCTATATGGCGAAGTAATAATGAGAGAGATCAAAGAGATGCCAGGAATACTAGTTGGAGGTTGTAATATAAATAATATACGCTATGCAGATGACACAGTATTGGTGGCGGATAATTCAACAGATCTACAACAATTGTTGGATATTGTAGTAACAAAGAGTGCAAGGAAAGGACTCTCTTTGAATATCAAGAAAATAGTAAAAATGATGATATCAAAGAAAATGGTGACACAAAAATGTGACATAGAAATAGAAGGAAAAATTCATAACCAAGTGGATAATTTTAAATACCTAGGAGCATTAATAACGTCAGATGGAAGATGTACAACATAGATTATGAGCAGAATAGGGCAAGTAAAAGCTACATTTAAGAAAATGAAGAGTATCTTATGCAATAAGTCACTATCACTGAATGTAAGAAAGAGAGTGCTGAAATGTTATGTAGAACCAGTTTTGCTGTATGACAGTGAATCTTTGAATGTAAATGAACAAATTAAGAAGAAATTAGAAGCAACAGAGATGTGGTTTCTGAGACGAATGTTGCGAATTCCTTGGACTGCCAAAGTAAGTTAGTAACTAACAACGACTGCCTGAAACTGGTTAATGAAACTGGAACAATATGTACAACAATAAGAAAGAGACAAACATCTTTCTTCGGTCATGTGATGAGAAGAGAGGTATTGGAGAACATCGTCACAACTGGAAAAATCGAGGAGAAGAGAGGCAGAGGCAGACCAAGAGAAATGATGCTGGATGAATTGAGACGGTGGCATGGAGGAATATCAGCAGCAGAGTTGATCCAGAAAACCAAAGACCGATATTTGTGGAGAGCCATGAACGCCTACGCCAGGTGGCAGGGCACTTTATGACGATGAGTAGCAACATCATCACTACCAGGTAACATCACACGCCTCACTAAAGAGAAGCAGTTCCAGCCATCACATTAGGGATGAGTTAATTAAAATTTTGACCAACTACAAAAGGCTAATTTGTATACTGATAATTTTTTATGGACCGCAAATGATGATACAAGTATTAAAATGATCTTGTCAGAAACAAGATCCCTCATCCCTGATTGGGATTTCTGTGATTTTGGAGAAAAAGAGTGTTGAAGTGTTGAATAGAACCTGTACTTCTGTATGGATGTGAAACGTGGACAATGAGCAGATAAGCTGAAAACCAACTTTTGGTAGGGAAAATGTGTTTTATGAGAAAAATGCGAAGCATACCACGGAAAGACAGAAAAACCAAAGAGCAAGTCCTACAAGAAGCAGGCGAAAAATGTAAGCTGATTAGAGAAATTAGACGTCGACAATCACAATTTATTTGAACACGTTATGAGAAAGAATAAGCTAGACAACTCGGTGACAACTGTCAAGATTGAGGGAAAAATCAAGGGGAAGACAGAGAAGTATTGGGATGGCTTGGCCACATGGCATGGTAGAGACAGGAACCCAGAGCTAATCCACGACTTTAGTGATAGTGTGGGATGGCGAAACATGACCACCCACGCTTGGCGGCATGGAACATGATGATGTTGATGATGTCAGTCCACCTGGGAGCCTTTCTAGGTATGTTCTTCAGCTTGTGTTTGTTATGTCTCGGTAAAATCCTAACATTTCGTTTTGTTTCCTTTCATGCTGTCAATCTTTTAGCTCTCTCTGCCTGTTTACTTTTTATTTTTTTATATATACACATCTGTCAAAAGAAAATGAAGCCCGGGGAATTTTCACAGTTTCATGTCAATCTATCTACGTCTGCTTGATTTATCTCTCAAAAATTCCTTCGTTTTCGAGCTTTTTCACAATTTACATATCGCCAACACCTGCCTCTATTCCAATTTTCCAAAACTGCATGGTTAATTTTTCCCTGCTAAAAATGTAATCTATTTCTATTTTCCACTTGTCTGAGTGGCTTCCTTTTGCCTTAAGTGTCCATTTCTTCCAAATGCACTTTTCAATGCAACTTATTTACCGTTTACTTGAACTCAGCTTTGAGTATATTCTCGTACCATGTATTTTCTTACTTGATAGACGTTTGTCTGCGATCTAAAGAGCAAAAAAAAAATCAAAAACGACATAGATGAAGACCTAAAACACACATGAGAAGGAAAGCAGACATAAATGAAATGATTAATGCTTTAGAAAAATATGGAATAGATCAAGTCACCAGACTGCTGAACACACTATAAGATTCTGGAGATATACCTCATGAATATATAATTCTGTATTTATTGCAATCCCAAAGAAATCAGGAGCCTTGGAATGTGATAAATATAGAACAATTCGTATAATGAGTCACATCACTAAGATTTTGCAAAGTATTATCATGCAAAGAGTTAGGAAGAAAATACAATCCCAAATAGGAGAAGAACAATGTGGGTTTATAGAAGCCACGGGAACAGTAACTGCTGTGTACATGCTGAGAACTGTAATTGAACGTTCTATAGAAGTAAATAAAGACATACATCTTTGTTTTTTTTTATTACATAAAGGCTTTCGATAGAGTAAGACTAGTCAACATGACAGAGATGCTTGTAGATCCATACATTGATGGGAAAGACCTTAGACTTGTAAAAAAAAACATATATTGGAAACAACAAGCTGCCATCAGAATTGATAAAATAGTATGAAAATATCAGCCTAATAAGAGAGGTGTGAGACAAGGAAGCATAATGTATCCGGATCTGTTTTCCCTGTATAGTGAAAATATTTCCAGAATTGTACAAGATATGAAAGGAATCATCACTAGAGGAAGAAACATCAATAACATTAGATATGCAGATGATACAGAATTGACTGCAGACAATGAGCAGGATCTGCAACATTTAGTAGATGCGGTTGTTGCACACAGAGAACAACTAGGGTAAGAAGACATAGGTTGTGGTCGTCACTAGGAAGAACGAAATGCCACAATGCAATATACAAGCCGTCTCCGTGGCCAAAGGCTTGCGAACGCGGTTCCTGAGCCGCTTATCAGGCGTTCAAAACGCAGCCGCGACCGATTTGTGCAGCACACCGTGTAGCGTTGTGTTATAACGTGTTGATATGGGAGCCGGTCGTTCAGAACGCAATGGCAAACTACTGAACGTAACATTTACCTAGTACAAGTAGTCTAAAATTTACCTAGTACATCAACAGCAGCTAAACAAAATGCTGGTGTTGACAGCAACGTCCTGCAAGGGATATTCAACACACACACACACACACACACACACACACACACACACACACACACACACACAAGAGCAAATGAATTTATTCTTAAACAAGTGTATCGGTACAATTATCTCAGAACAGTCATAACATCTGATGGGAGTTGCCTTGAAGAGATTAGAACAAGAATTGCCATTGTGAAAGTAGCCTTTTGCAAGATGAAAAACATTCTGACCAATAAAACGATATCAATTGAAACGAGAAAAAGAGTGCTGAGTAGCTACATAGAACCTGTACTTTTGTATAAGATATGAAGCGTGGACAATGAGCAGTCAAGCTGAAAAACATCTGATGGCTGTGGAACTGTGGATTCTCAGGAAAATGCAAAGAATACCATGGACAGACAGAAAAACCAATGAACAAGTCCTTCAAGAAACAAATGAAGATCGTAAACTGATTAGAGAAATTAGACGTAGACAGTCAAAAATTGTTTAGGCATGTTATGAGAAGAAATGACTTGGAGAACTTGGTGACAACTGGCAAGATCGAAGGGAAGAGACCAAGGGGAAGACCGAGAAGTAAATACTTGGATGGCTTGGCCACGTGGCATGGTCGAGACAGAAACACGGAGCTGATCCACGACTCTGGTCGTTTAGTCGTTTAGTCGTTGGATCAACATCACGGCACACGGTTTAACCCAAAAGTGCTCCGTTTTCCTCCTAACTCAAACATGAGTCTGGAGAAACTCAGCTCAATGCACGAACTCCGTTGCATCGGCGAGGATCCTGAACTACTTTGGGTAGATTTTTAACTCGAAATTTTGCCCGGACAGCGCCGTTAGGCTACTCTTTTTCGATTTCCAACTGCCAAGGGATTTTTTACGTTTGCAACAATACACACGGGCGTTCTATCTCACTACCCAGAGACCAGGGGAAATTTTATTGCTGGAAGTCCAGGTGGATTTTTTAAATAAATCCCGGTCCTCACTGGGGCCTGAACCTGGGACCTCCAGCACTCGAGGCGGACACCATACCTCGAGACCACTCATCACCCGACTCTGGTGATCGAGTGAGATGGCAAAACATGACCACCCACGCTTATCGGCATGGCACATGATGGATGGATGGAGTAAAATGCTGGTGTTGACTGCAACGTCCTGTAACGTCCTGCAACTCCCAGTCTTGTAAAAGATATGCAACTTTAAAAAAATCCACACTCAACATTTAGTGTAGTTCTACAAGAAGGACTAGTCTATAAATTACGCTTGAGTTGAAACTGAGCAAGTTAGCACAACACACACACACACACACACACGCACACACACACACACACACACACACACACACATATTGATGTTGACTATTGTCCTCTAGCCGGGGCTGCGTCGAAGGGGTTAAGAGCGCAATTGGATATCCCGCATATCTAATTGATTGATTGATTGATTGATTGATTTAGGAATCGACATCACAGCATTCGGGACATTCCCATACGTGCTCCGTTCCCATCCTCAGCAGCCAGCGAAGAGTTCCAAAACTAATAGTTCCAGTAGCAATCTGATTATATGTCCGTCTCGCCTTTCCTCTGAGCGTTGAGCGTCGGCCAGATCCCTTCGTCACTCCTCGTTGTCTCATTCTTGCCAGACCATGGTAATCCATTTGCTCCTCCGAGGTGTGCACGTGCTCCCACAAGGCCGCAACCACGTCTGCCTTGTCATGTATCAATACTCCACCACGTTCTGCAGAGCCAGCCAGTCTGTCCGCCTGTTCATTTCCCAGCGCACCGGCATGCCCCGGAGAAAAGATCCAGGCGATGCTTGTATATCTAATTCGAGACGCAGCTACGGGGGATTAACTAGCTGGCCGCCTTACGATGGTTTTTATACAGTTCTATGAGTGCCGTCGTTCATAAAGCAAGGGAAAACTACTGAACGTAAACTTGTCAAGAAATCAGAAACTACCAACATTGCTGGAGTTGACCATTTTTTTTTTTTATAGCATATCCTTTACAGGACTTATCTGTCAACACCAGCATCTTTCAGCTGTATGTTGATCTCTTGGCAAGATTACGCTCAGTAGTTTGCCATTGCTTTCTGAGCGGCCGGCTCAGTATCCCGCAAGTCACGAGCGGGGGTCGAACCGCCTCAGCTCTCGCTCCGCTACGAGACTCTGCGTGATAAACGGGATTACAGAGAGAAAGTGTTGTAACCCCACAGCCAGAGAGACCGGCAGTTGACCATTACGTCTTGAAAAGATACGCAACACACATTAAAAAACATATGTGATACATGTATGATGAGGATGCCTGTGACGATATGAATAAGATACATGAACCAATGACAGCAGAGACAGAACATGGACCCTCATTAGATGAAATTGTATGGGCAATAAAGAACCCGAAGAATGGTAAATCACCTGGATGTGATGAGATACCAGCTGAACTAATGTCCATCTGCTACTAAAATGTATACATTTCTTATTCAAGTATACTTATTCAAGTATACTTATTCAAGTATACTTATTCGAGTATATTCAACTAACATTACTCTTTAATCTCTACGTCTCTCTTAGTCTTCAATTGGAGTCAATCTATACTGTTAAATTGTTTATGAACTAATCACTACCCACATCCATTCCAATAATTTCCTTAGAATGTCTAATTAAAAAGGTGAGGGAATCTACGCGGCGAAGTGGTTAGGCCTGCTGCCTCACACTTCGAAGGTTGTGGGTTCGATTCCGGTCTGTTTCGTTCGGTTCAGGAGAGTAATTTTCTCTTGAGTTTGGGGATCGTCGCTGGAGATACGGAGTTCGTGCTTTGTGCGACGCTTTCGGCAGGCCGCCCTGCGGAAAGAGATCAAGCCATATGGGGTGGAACCTGGTGCAATGACATGGTTCCACTCGCCTTTTAAAACCGTTATTTTATTAAAGGTTTGCTATTCTGGCAAATAACATAGACTCTACTAAGTGTTGACTCTACTAAGTGTTGACTCTACTAAGTGTTGACTCTTCTAAGTGTTGACTCTACTAAGTGGTGGCTCTACTAAGTGTTGACTCTACTAAGTGTTGACTCTACTAAGTGTTGACTCTACTAAGTGGTGGCTCTACTAAGTGTTGACTCTACTAAGTGTTGACTCTACTAAGTGGTGGCTCTACTAAGTGGTGACTCTACTAAGTGTTGACTCTACTAAGTGGTGGCTCTACTAAGTGGTGGCTCTACTAAGTGGTGGCTCTACTAAGTGGTGGCTCTACTAAGTGTTGACTCTACTAAGTGTTGACTCTACTAAGTGTTGACTCTACTAAGTGGTGGCTCTACTAAGTGTTGACTCTACTAAGTGTTGACTCTGCTAAGTGATGGCTCTACTAAGTGGTGACTCTACTAAGTGTTGACTCTACTAAGTGGTGGCTCTACTAAGTGGTGACTCTACTAAGTGGTGGCTCTACTAAGTGGTGACTCTACTAAGTGTTGACTCTACTAAGTGTTGACACTACTAAGTGTTGACTCTACTAAGTGGTGGCTCTGCTAAGTGTTGACTCTACTAAATATTGACTCTACTAAGTGTTGAATCTACTAAGAGTTGACTCTACTAAGTGTTGACACTACTAAGTGTTGACTCTACTAAGTGTTACTCTACTAAGTGTTGACTCTACTAAGTGTTGACTCTACTAAGTGGTGGCTCTGCTAAGTGTTGACTCTACTAAATATTGACTCTACTAAGTGTTGACTCTACTAAGTGTTGACACTACTAAGTGTTGACTCTACTAAGTGTTACTCTACCAAGTGTTGACTCTACTAAGTGTTGACTCTTCTAAGCGTTGACTCTACTAAGTGTTGACTCTACTACGTTTTGACTCAACTAAGTGGTGGCTCTACTAATTGTTGACTCTACTAAGTGTTGACTCTACTAAGTGGTGGCTCTACTAAGTGTTGGCTCTACTAAGTGTTGACTCTACTAAGTGTTGACTCTACTGAGTGTTGGCTCTACTAAATGTTACTTTAATAAGTGTTGACTCTACTAAGTTTTGACTCTACTAAGTGGTGGCTCTACTAAGTGTTGACTCTACTAAGTGTTGACTCTACTAAGTGTTGACTTTCCTAAGTTTTGACTGGAAGCGCAACAAAAAATATGTGAATAATCCTGCAGAATAAACACGAGGGCAGTAGTTGTTGAGAATTAACCCTTGACTTTATTCTAGAAATGAAAAGATAAAACTTAGCCATTCCAATTATTAATCTTTGGCATTGCCTCAGGAAGTTTGCTTAAAAAAAAACCAATGAAGGCTGTAAACACGCAGTAAATTTAAAACAAAACATTGAGAATGCAGAAACACGTTTACACATGCTGTGTGTTTTGACAATATAGCTAGACGACTCTGGAAGAGGCGAAAATGAGATGCATTATACAATTGTTCATCTATGTTTATATTTAAAAAACAGAACAGATTATGTCACAAGTTGCACACGAGGAACCATCAATCTTTATTGACGACGCCGAGCTGGAGATAATGGACTATTTTACATATCTAGGATCAGTGGTGAATAGCAAATTATCCCTATATCAGGAAATCCACACCAGTATTGGTAAGGCAGCAACAACAATGATCAAGTTAACAAAACGAGTATGGGAGAACAGGACACGTACTGAAAAAATAAAAGTCCTTGTCTATCAAGCCTATGTCCTTAGTACTCTTCTGTATGTCTGCGAAGCCTGGTCAACTTACACCAAGAGAAACGTTTAAGCAACTTTCATTTGCGGTGTCTGCAAATAATACTTGGTATTAGGTGGTAAGACAAAATCACAAATACTGAAGTAAAGGAATAATAAGGCTATGTGACAGTTTGTTCCATTCTCAGTCTTCGTAGACTTAGATGAAAAGACATATTAGGAGGTTGGATGATGGTAGAATACCAAAGTACATCTTTTTTGTGAATTACAGATGGGTAAGAGATCTCAGGGTCGGCCTCTACTACGATACAAAGATGTGTGTAAGCGATACATAATTGATACAGACATTGATAGTGCACATTGTGAGCAAGTCGCCCCTGAACGTGTTGCATGGAGGGCAAAGATCAGAAATGGAATAAAGACAAAGGAGAAAATGATTGCAGATTGGTCAGGTCACATACTTACCGGGTGAGACGTAAAATGGTGCGTGATGGTGGAAATGACCACGTGTTCACATGCATCCTTTGTGGATGGACATTTACAGCTCGAATTTGTCTGATCAGTCACATTCGCTACCGCCATGGGTTGTAGTTATTATGCCTTTTTGAGTCCACAATGCAACAAACTATAGCTTGTTAATACGGTAAGGTGCCAATGAAATCATATTATAAGAGAGGCACTAATTTGATTTGCTCATTTTTTTGGGGTCCATCCATCCACGGTATTCGTTGCATTTTTCTCTAAACTACACGCACATTTCCTCCGCCATTAGATGTTTATCATCCTGTTTGCTTAATGTCCATGTTGCACATGCATATAACAATACTGTATAGGTTTTATATAGCGCTTTACTATTCCTTTTCTCACCGCACTTGCCAGTTATTTATTGGTCAGTGTTTTTTTCCCCAGCCAGCTCTGTAGCGAATAGGTTACATTTGTAATCCCACATACCGCATTCAAGACACAGCTGCGGGCGATTTGGCAGCAGACCGCCTTGCGTTGGCTTTCATACAATGGTATGAGTTCCGGTCGTTCAGAAAATAATAGCGAATTACTGAACTTAAACGTGCCAAGAAATCACAAAAAAGCCCACCAATGCTGGGGTTGACTGCGACGTCCCGTAAGGATATGCAACTATTTGTTATGCTTTCCATATTGCAAAAGGTCACTTGTGCCATAGCTATTCTTGTTATAATCTCCCCAAGGCACCCTTTGTAGATCGTATGCCTGTTCCGAGTTAGTTATACAGATTCATTTACTTCAGAAATTTCCCATTTTCTTGGATGTTACAATGCAATATTTTGATCTTCTTTGAAACGACGGTAATCTCATTTTTCTTACGATTTAATTATAGTCCTAGTTGTTCATTGTGTATAATGACCGCATCTATTGAATAGTGCTGATCATGTTCGTTTTCAGCAGTCAATACGGTAACATCCTCATAGCTTATATCACTGGGGGAGAAAACAGCTTACGTGACC
This sequence comes from Cepaea hortensis, assembly GCA_963921405.1. NCBI lineage: Eukaryota > Metazoa > Mollusca > Gastropoda > Stylommatophora > Helicidae > Cepaea > Cepaea hortensis. The sequence continues at coordinate 57,888,578 of OY992896.1, forward strand.
CCCAAAAATGCTGTACTTATGAGTACGTAAGTAAATTATCCTGGAACAGTCATAACATCTGATGGGAGATGCCTCTAAGAGACTTAAACAAGAATCGCCGTGGCGACGGTAGCTTTTTGCAAGATGAGAAACATACTGACCAATAAAAAGATGTCAATTGTTACGAGAAAAAGAGTGATGAGGTCCTACATAGAGCCTGTACTTTTGTATGGATGTGAAGCGTGGACAATGAGCAGTCAAACTGAAAAACATCTAATGGCTGTGGAAATTTGGTTTAAGAGGTGAATGCAAAGAATACCATGGATAGACAGAAAAATCAACGATTAAGTCCTACAAGAAACAAATGAAAATTGTAAATTGATTGGAGAAATTAGACGTAGACAGTCAAACCTTTTTGGACATGTTTTGAGAAGAAATAAATTAGAGAACTCAGTGACAAGTGGCAAGATCGAGGGGAAGAGAACAAGGAAAAGACAGAGAAGTAAATACTTGGATGGCTTGACCACGTGGCATGGTCGAAACAAGAACACTGTGCTGATCCACGACTCTGGTGATCGAGTGAAATGGCGAATCATGACACACCGCCCCCCACACCCCCCCCCCCCCCCCCCGCCCCACACCTACCAGCATGCCATATGATGGACGGAAGTAAATTGGGTCTTTCACATACCTGAAGGGCTTGTGTTACCGTTAAAACTGTTACACTATAAATTATCATGCATGTCGTAACAGGCGATAAAGGAAGTTTGTCGTTGTATTGACTATCCATTCCCGTAGAAAGCGTTGTATGCAACATCCAATCACCTATCGACTAGATATTGAAAAAAGAATTAACCCAGCCCTTCAAGTTTCAAGGAGACTCCTCTAAAACTGAAAGAGGTATGCTGGGTGGGGAGAACACAGCAATGTGTTCGAATAGCCGCCTTGTCCCCTTTCACCGAGGAAAGTCTCTAAATGTGGCACTTAGAATCTTCTAACTATGTACGAATTGGGAGAGATAGAACAGGTGGTGGAGGAAATGAACTATTATAAGATTATCTTTTGGGTTTATGCGGAACAAGTGGAATGGAGCAGGCAAAAGACTTCTAAACACAGGTGTAACGTGTTGTTCTCAGGCCGAAGAGAAAGAAATGCTCCTCAGGGTGATGTTGTGGCTCTAATGCTACCTAAGCACTAATAGAGTGTGCAGCGGTGAGCTCCAGAATAATAATAGAAACCATTAGAACCACTGAAAAGAATGCTGTCACGCTCTTTTCAGGGCCCACCCCCATTGGTCCAAGCCTGACATCAAGCTCACTCCTGTGTCTCCTAGTAGCTGTCAGCATGCGACAGCGGCCACCCCCCCCCCCCCCGGGCAACAGATGTGAGAGGCTGGCTAAACCAGGCATGTGTAACCGATTTGGTGTCAAACCAAGCGGTAAACTAGGGTATGGCTACAAAGCATGTGAAGACAGAACTTGGCAGACTACGAAGAAAAAATCATTGTTTATTCAACGGGCAAGACGGCGTTTACCTGCATAGCGTTGTGGAACGTAATGAGCACGACAAGGCACGTAGAGCTCACTGGTTATCCACTGCACCTGTATTCATCTCCAGTCGTTTTGACTTGTCTTGCCACTGGACTCAGATGGACTCAGGCGAGTGAGTGAGGTCGACGACTTGCGCAAATCTTTCTCACTTTAATCCAATTCATCGCGAAAGTCATTTTTCATCCAATTTAATATATCACCTTCAAGCCATGTGGCGATGGGCGAGCGGCGAAGCGGCAGGCGTGGGTACACTGGCAGCCGTAGTCGCAGACCTGCACAGGCGGCTCAGGCCATATGGTCGTCTTCTACTGACCGGAGCAGCAGTGGGATTCGGCAGTCCCCTTAGCAACTGAGCAGCCCTCTATAGGAAAGCAATGCTCACCGCCATAGCACGAGGAAAGGGCTAGAAAAGGTGCCCTAAACATTGTCTACTCCATCACTACCTAACCAGCCAGTCGCGGTTGGTGAATACCCTATACTGCGGTCGACATATATACAAAGAAAAAACAGGTAACGCTAAAAGAGCAAACCATATTCCCTTAACAATCGGAACTTGTAATGTACGCATACTACTTGATAGAGACTGCGCGTCGGGTCCAGAGAGACGAACAGCACTGACTGGGCAGGTACAACATCGACATTGCAGCCTTGAGCGAGACACGACTTGCAGAAGAAGGCCAAATCTGTGAAGTAGGTGCCGGCTACACATTCTTCTGGAGTGGAAGGAAAAGCGAGGAAAGACGCCAATCCGGTGTGGGATTTGCCATTAAGTCGGCCCTGGTTGAATATCCAGCTGAATTTCCGAAGGCTATAAATGACAGGCATAAGAACATTAAGTTACCCCTGCCGAAAGGAAAGAAGCATGCAACCATCGTGAGTGTATACGCACCAAGCATGACCAATGAAGATGACATCAAAAACAAGTTCTATGGGAACCTGCACAACGTATTAACATCTGTACCCAAAGGAGACAAACGTATACTCCTTGGGGACTTCAATGCCAGAGTAGGCAAGGACACCGCCTCTTGGAGTAGTATCATTGGAAAGTACGGAGTCGGAAACTGTAACAGCAATGGACTCCTCCTCCTTCAGACCTGTGCCGAACACGATCTCCTGACCACCAACACAATTTTCCGTCTTCCCACGAGAAATAGGACATCCTGGTTGCACCCTCACCGGAAACACTGGCACCTCATTGACTATGTCATCGTCAGGAGAAATGACAGACAAGACGTTCGGATGACAAGATCCATCCATGTGTGGTGACGAATGTTGGACAGACCATCGTCTCATTATCTCGAAAATAAACATACACATCAAACCCCCACTGCGTCATCAAGGGGTTAAAATGCAAAAAAAAAAAAAAAAACTAAATGTAACCCGCCTAAACAGCAAAAAAAAAAAAAAAAAAAATGCAGCTGTCGTTTGAAAATATGCTGGAAGACCGCATCAAGCCCAATGCTGCAGCAAAACAGGATGCGGAAACTGAGTGCAAAGTCCTAAAGGACATAATTTACAACACTGCTATGGAAATCCTGTGTCCAGCCCCCCGAAAGCATAAAGACTGATTTGATGAAAATTCCGAATACATCAACCAATTGCTGGCTGAGAAACATCTTCTCCTCAAGGCATATTTGAATGACCCGAAGTTAACATTGGTCACCGATAAGAAAGAAATCCCTCAATGCTGGGCAGAGCATTTCATCAACATCTTAAATGCAACTTCTTTCTTCGATGATGAGTTGAGTTGAGTTGTTGAGTTGAGTTAAGAACCGACATCACTGCACAAAGAACATTCCCATACGTGCTCCGTCCCCTCGTTCAACAGCCAGCAAAGAGTCATACTACTAATCGTTCCTACCGCGATCTGATTAAAAGTTCTCCTGGTCTTCTCTATAATTCTCACAATCTGTGACCTCTGAAGCGACGAGAGCCATTCCACACGAAACATTCCTTTCGCCACCGTGCTAAGCATACTCTTCGAATCCGTAATGAATACAACGTGTGTTACAGTGGTCTTCTCTAGCCACCGGAATACCGCTGCTACTCCCTCCACCTCCATTCTCATGCTGGAAGTCGTAGTCTCATATGCCAGACTCTCCTTTTTCAAGACTCGTCCATTAGCCTTTGCAATAAAGCCCCAGCCACTATGTCTGTTTCTCATCACTGACCCATCGGTGTAGATGACTATGTCACCTTGATGTGTGTTGCTCTGGATCAGCTGTTGCACTTCAAACTCAGTGCGGCCCGCTGCCCATTCTCTGCACTCACGACCAGTGTTATTATTACATTGTGCCAGTCCGTGATGTCTTCCGGACCTTCAACCCACTCTCGTTCACGATTGATGGTCTCTAGATCACACACCCGACTTATAGAAAGTTCCGCCTGTGCCATCCAGGACCTGCCTCGTCTTAGTCTATGACCGTTAACCATATCCATTGCTGCATGCAGCGGGTGATCCTTATCTGCGGCAACTCTCAGGTACCATTTGGCCTGAAGGACCCTATGCTTATCCGTCATTGTTGGTAGCGCCAGGATATGCCTCATGCATATAATTGGTGAGTCCATTGTGCACCACAGGATTAACCGCATGGCAGCATTCTGTATGCACTCCAACCTTTCAAGCTGGCTCTTTGATACTGTCAGCAGCCCCAAACCATACACAATGACAGAAATTATTAACTGCTGAAAGAGCATGTACATCATTCTCTGATCTACCCCGGTTGCTGCCATAGCCCTCAATAAATTAAGTCCCCTACCAGCCTTCACCACCAATGCCACCACATGATCCTTAAAAGACAAACACCTGTCAAAGGTGATACCAAAGTACTTCAATTTACTCTCTCGACTAAGAGGACATTCATTCAACATAATGCCTGGGATATCTGCCTTCACGATTCGGTTATTCAGGGAGTACCACACAATCGATGCTTTGTCTGGGTGTATAATGGCCCCTGCGTCCCTGCACCACTCCACCACCCTGTTTACTGCCAACTGTAAGTCTTTCGCCAAACTGGCCCTGTCTCTGCCCTGTTTGTACACCAGCACGTCATCTGCAAATGTAAAGATTCTACCCACACCTGGTGTCTCAATGGCTGCGATTTTGCTGGTGTAGACATTAGAGAGCACTGGGGACAAGGCAGATCCCTGCGGCAACCCAGGTGTAATAGTACAGGGCTCCGAAGTCTAGGAACCAATGCGCAGTGCAACCTTACGCTCATAAAGGGCTGCCGCAACCCATCTAACAAGGCAATTGCAGACTTCCATGTCCAACAGTGTGTGTATTAACCGATCATACCTGACCCTGTTATACGCATCCTCCAAAACCATCAACTGCCGTCCTCAAGTTCCCACTAATTATACACTTGATGACCTGCCAACCATAGTGGAAGTAAACAAAGCCATCCAGCAACTTTCCAGCGGTAAGGCGCCTGGTCCTGACTCCATCCCAGCAGAGATATACAAGGCAGGTGAGCCTGTCCAAATATAGCAGCTTCACCAAGTCTTTACAAACATATGGGCGAACGAGACCTTGCCACAAGATTTCAAGGACACGTCAATAGTCCATAGTCCACCTTTACTAATGTAAAGAAAACCGCCAATCCTGTGTAACCACCCAGGCATCTCATTGCTCTCAATTGCAGGGAAGATGCTGGCCAGAATTCTTCTCTCTCAATCTCCCAACAGCCCATCTCGATCAAGGTCTTCTTCTTGAGAGCCAGTGTGGCTTCAGAAAAGAACGAGGAACTGTTGACATGATTTTCGCTGCAAGGCAGCTGCAAGGGAAATGTCAGGTACATAATTCCGAAATGTTCTTTACTTACCAAGGCTTTTGATTCAGTCAGTAGAGAAGGACTTAGGACGATTATGGCGAAATATGGCTGTCCACGAAAGTATATCTAAATAGTGTGGCTATTTCATGATGGTATGCAGGCAAGAGTACAGGAAAATTGTGAACTGTCTGAGCCCTTTTCTGTCACCAATGGAGTGAAGCAAGGATGTGTCCTGGCACCAACACTGTTCAGCCTCATGTTTTCAGCTATGCTGACGAATGCCTTCGGCAACAATGACATTGGAATAGACATCAACTACCGCATGGATGGAAAGTTGTTCAATCTCAGAAGGATGAAAGCTAAAACCAAAACTAACAGCGACACCGTTAGAGAGCTGCTGTTTGCTGATGATTGCTCTCTATATGCCAACTCAGAGGCAGACATGCAACACAATGTTTCAACTTTCTCATATGCCTGTGCCAACTTCGGGCTGAATATCAATTTGGAGAAGACTGTAGTTATGTACCTGCCAGCTCCAGGGAATAATCACACCGAATATCACGGTGAATGGTCATAGACTAAGTGTTGTGGACAAATTCACATATCTTGACAGCACTGTGTCACAAGCTGCCACAATTGATGACGAGGTGAATGCAAGAATCTCCAAGGCCAGCGCGGCCATTTCCAGACTGTACAAGAATGTATGGGGTAGAAATGGAATAAGCCTGCAAACAAAGCTGAATATCTGCAAAGCAGTTGTATTATCCACACTGCTATATGCTTGTGAAACCTGGACTGTTTATCAACGACACGCTAGAAAATTAAACCACTTCCACACAGTCTTTCTTATGAAGTTGTTGAAGATTAAATGGCAAGACACGATCCCAGACACTGTAGTTCTAGAAAGAGCGTCCATGCCCAGTATCCACACTATACTAATGAAGAATCAGATTCGCTGGGCTAGTCACGTAACTTGCATGCCAGATCACAAGCTCCCTAAACACATTTTTATTTTACGGCGAGCTGCGTTGTAGTAAAAGCTCCTAAGGCGGCCAGAGGATCGCTTTAAAAACAATCTGAAAATCTCACTGAAAGCTTTTGGAATTCATCTTGACACCTGGGAGATTGCTGCCGAAGACCGAAATTCGAAGACATTACGCAAGGGTGCAGTCACTTGTGAAGCAACCAGGACTACAAGAGCTGTGAAGAAAAGGCTGGACAGAAAAACCACTGCAGGAGATCCTCCTCCTGGAACGTCAAGCATTCTTTGTCCACATTGTCAAAGAGCATTTCGAGCCAAAATAGGCCTTATCAGCCATCTTAGAACTCATGGCTCCATACTTTCAACCCCACTGGATGAAATGAATGGTCATCATCATATTTGATTTTTTTTTCATTATTGATGATGGTGATCACCATTATTATTCTTACTTACTATGGACTGAATTATGAAGAAATGAAACTCAGTGGATTCTTGACTGTTCAATTTGGTGATCTGGTTTTCGATAATCGCATTGTCTTTCCGTCCCACATTCGAAGTTTTGGGTAAGATGAACTCAACACACTTGATGAAAGGTTACAATAATTAGGTCTACACTTTTACAGGAGAAAGAGATAAAAGTAAATCAAGCAAATGATAAAACCATCTCCCTTAGTGTACATTGACGTCAACAGGTGGAATCATACACTTATTTAGGCAAAAATGTAGACACAGACGAGGGAACAAACTGCGATATTAGATAAGCTTTCTTTACACGAGCAGGAAGACGCCAGAGAAAAAAATGGATTGACGACAAAAAAAGAAATTGTACAACCACAAGGAAAGACACTATCCAGAACCACGCATCGGGTGCTCGGCCGCCAATTATTCCTCCCCACGACGCTTGATATCAAAAGTGGAAGCTGATGATGATCATGATGATGATTATGCATGTTTGAGCGCAGGTCAGTTTAAAATAACCCCATACCCCTGTCCTATAATTGAAAGCATATAAACAGCTCTGGTACACGACTAAAGGCGCATCCAGAACATGGTACTAGACTTCTGTTTTCATAGACTACCCGGAACTCGGTAGCCGTGTGGTCGGTGTCATGTGGGCCGTTTTTACTTTCCAAGACATTTCCTAGTATCCATTTAAGGTTATATTCATTCACACGACGTCGCAATCAACAGCAATATTTTTAGCTGCAATTTTACGTTGGGTAGTTTGCCATTAACATCCGGTGTGACTTAGAGGATAGTGAGAGTGCAGTTTAAACTACCGGCGATTTGAAAGCAGACCGCTTTGAGTTAATTTCAATGGTATGATTCGTCGACAATGCAGAAAAGCAATGACAAACTACTGAGCGTAATCTTGCCAAGACACCAACAGCAGCTGAAAAATGTTGGTGTTGACTGCAATGTCCTGTAAAGGATATGCAAAAAAATATTATGAAGTGCTTATGTTATGAAGTGCCTATATTATCTCATCTCATCTCATCTCATCATGTTCCTCTTGTACCTTGCGGTGTCGAGGTGAAGTATAAACATCGTGAGAGTGCCCGATTATGGGCTTCATATATCGACATTCCCATGGACTCTGCTATTCCCTCCGTCCAACGTTTACGTGGTCGGCCTCTTCCTCTGTTTCCATCTGGTCTGTACATCATTGCTTGTTGTGGTATGCTGTTGACTGGTAACCTACTTGCATGGCCAAACTATTTGACTTGCTGCTTTCTAATAAAATCTAGTGCTGCTGTAACCCCCACTTTAGTCCTAATTTCTTCATTTCTGATCTTATCTCTTCTTGATACGTTGAGTATATTATGATGTATCTATTTATGAAGTGTCTTTGTTATGAAGTGTCTATATTACGAAGTATCTATGTTATGGAGTGTCTATGTTATGAATTGTTTATATTATGAAGTGTCTTTGTTATGAAGTGTCTATATTATGAAGTATCTATGTTATGGAGTGTATATGTTATGAAGAGTCTGTATTATTAAGTATCTCAACTGCATCTATAAAAGCGACGAAATTTACCTTCTTGGACTTGGTCGTGTTGAGGAGTTTGCCATTGACAATCCATGTAAACTCCGGGTTTGGTGACCCCTTCATGGCACAGTTCAAGGTCTCATCTGAGCCTTCCCTCACTACAACCTGACTATCTTTCGGGGGCCCATTCTTCCAGTAGGGGGCCGCTGAGAAAGGAAAAACATGAGGAAATAGAGGAACTGTGTAAATTAGTTATCACAAGCGTAGGTTTGATGGTTTATAACATTGACGTGTATAATGTAAAATTAAATGCATTATGGGATTGACAAAAGATATATGAATAATTAATGTATCCTTCTCTCTCTCTCTCTCTCTCTCTCTCTCTCTCTCTCTCTCTCTCTCTCTCTCTCTCTCTCTCTCTCTCTCTCTCTCTCTCTCTCTCCTCTCAGCAGCTGGTTTGGGGGCACTGATAAAACAATGGGATAAGTTCTTCAATGTTGGTGGAAATTATGTTGAGAAATAAAGGACAATGTATGTATAAAAATAAACTGGTTTCAAGTTGTTACAGTGTCATATTTAGTTACTTCTCTACAGCCATTTGTGACTTACTTATTAACTTACCCTGGTACATTGCGAGTTTGATACTAGAATGCTTGTTCGCTAGGGAGCATAAGACCGGTCACCCATGCCTCCGTGCACTAGGGCTATGAAAATGCGATGTCCTTAACACTTCACTTCAGCGTTATACAGGGCTTGACTTGGATAGCCACACTGACCAGGCCCGTTTGACTGGTGTCCATATCTGAATTTTAGATTCCATCCGATTATACCTTTACTCCTACCCCTTTCAACCTCCAAAGAGAAGTTATATTAGGTTCCATTACTGGCTCAGATTAATAATCGTGTAACAGGATATTAATTCGAAGGTGATTGTTGTCCAAAAGAGGGTAATGAACACTATGTTAGATTTTTTCCCCGATTAGATTACCCTTAAGTCCGTCAACTTCATAGAGCATTAATATTAGAGTCCATCACTGGCTTAGATTATTAATCCTGTCACAGGGTATTAATTTGAAGGTAATGTCCAAAGTGGGTAATGATCACTTCATTAGAGATTTTTTTTCCCATTCAATTACCTCTAACCCGCTCAACCCAAAAGAGAAGTTATATTATGGTCCATCGACATGGAGAAGTCGATTTTATTTTACAAAGTATGCCCTTTTAGTGAGTAATCGTGACCCACCCTATCCACAAGACCGAAGCCCAGGTTCAGAACTAATGTCCCTGAATCTAAAGGGTAGTAAGACTACACAATAAGTAGACAAGCTGAAAAACACCTAATAGCAGCGGAGATGTGCTTTCTGAGGAAAATGCAAAGAATACCATGGGCAGACCGAAAAAAACAAACAAGGAATAAGTTCTATAAGAAGCAAATGAGAACCGTGAACTGATTAGAGAAATTAGAAGGAGACAGTCTCATTGTTTGGACACATTATAAGAAGAAATAAATTAGAGAACTTGGTAACAATTGGAAAGATTTAGGAAACAAAAAACAAACAAGGGAATGGCAGAGAAGTAAATATCTGGAAGGCTTAGCCACGTGACATGGTCGAGACAAGAATAGGAGCTGATCCACGATTCTGATAAATGTGTGAAATGGCGAAACATGACCGCCCATGCTTAGGCATGACACGTGATGATGATAATATAACACTCCTGCTACTTATTTTGCAAATACGTACGCCGGTGCTTTGTGTCCAGTATTCTCAAGTTACAGATGGCCTCCGTATCCATAAGCCACTCCGCCCCAAAAAAACTATACCATATTTCTGTGATTCACAAATTTTAATTTCAAACACAACACCCACACAAATTCACACTTCATCCACACTTGCACAGACTCAGGTAAATATCAAATTACCTTCCCCACGCCGACACTTCAATTATTATCTCCCAAAGCATCTACATCGCTGCTACTCATAAGCTTAGTCAGATCATGTCTCACAATTGCCACTGGGACGCAGAGGTGTTTCCAAGGCACCAGGGCCGGGTTATATACTGGCCAAGACCTATTGACGCGTCCTCGTCGAGCGTCCTGGGCAACAGGTCCCTTCGGGGTCCTGGCTAAAGTCAGTAGGATCGCCGATTCCTCCGAAGTCGGAGAGTGTCTGCCTGTACGGCGAGGAACTACCAGTCTGCACACCAATAAGCCAGACATGGGACAACGGATACTCACGCAAATATCAGGTCCTGTATGACATCACACTGATGTTGGACACCAGGATGCCTTCATCCGACATACAGGACTTCGCGTTGGAGCTCAAGCCAACGAACACAAGCAAGCAAGCAAGCAAGCACAATTGCCACTGGCTTTTCAAACTGAACCTATCCTGGCCTACTTTCTAGAGTCAAGGTGGTTTCTAATAACCAAACTAGTCTGCACCCGTGGCAGCAGTTCCCGGGAGATATATACTCGTGTACGCATACACCTTTTCGCTCGCTGTTTGTTTACAGTACTTCCAGATTCACGAACTATACTGTATTTGCCACGAGCACAATATTTCTCTATCAAACTTATAATCAGGAAATTACCCCCAGAGGTCTCCCAGTGCTCATCACCTGTATGAGAAATTTCATTTTCCTTCCTTTGTCCTTGTGGCGCGAATGAAGAATAATTGCGATATAAACCCTGCCGCACTAGAATAAGTCACACTGAGAGTCATCAAACGCGCTGATCGTTTGAAAGACTATCCAGCCACAACAAGGATACAGTTAAGTAACTTTTCTATTTATATTTTCATGGAGTGTTGTTCATGTAGTTGTGTCAGTTTGTGTTTGTTTATTCTGTGCTGATGAAGGCTTTAGCGACAACGTACATTTCGTTACTTGTAATCATGTTCTAGTAAAGCTCACTATCTATTTCTCGTGTTCAGGTGATTCATTTATTAACCACAACCGGAATGTTCCCCGTTCAGTTAATGTTTCGGGTTCTTTATCTTCTGTTGGCGTATAACACATTGTAACCAACCCAACACTAGCCACGGTGGCGCAGTGGATATCACGACGGCCTGCCGGTTTACTGGTTATGTGTTTGAATCCCCATCAAGGCGCCATTTACAACAAATGACCAGGGCAACCAGATCGACCCAGCAAAAAATGGGCACCAGGAAATATCACGGGATGTAAAAACGTCGGACTAGATATTGACCACATGACCCATCGAATGTCCATCTGTCTATACACACATGGGACCAGCACCATCCTGCCTGCCCCATACACACCGAGATGGGTGAAGGGGGATCTGTCATTGCACTGTTGTCACTAGTCATGCCTTAGACTCTTAGATCGGAGCAGTTGCCGTCTTCACATCCAAGATCAGCTGTAACAGATCTCCAACTGGAGGTAAGCATGACTAAATGGATGAAGGTAATGGGTAAAGGTAATGGAGCAAGGTAATGAATGAAGGTAATGGATGAAGGTAATGTATGAAGGTAATGGGTGAAGGTAATGGATGAAGGTAATGAATGAAGGTAATGGGTGAAGGTAATGGATGAAGGTAATGGATGAAGGTAATGGATGAAGGTAATGGATGAAGGTAATGGATGAAGGATAAATGGAGAAGGGAGTCTCTATGGTGAATTGGTCAAGCCGTTTGACTCGGACACCGAAGGTTGTGGGTTCGATTCCGGGCCGCGCCCTTCGGTTCACGAGTGAAATTTTTCAGAGACTCCTGTGGGTCGTCGCTAGAACTACGGAGTTCGTGCTTTGTGCGACGCTTTCCGCGGTGCGGAAAGAGACCGAGCCATTTGGGATAAAAACCAGGTGCAATGAAGTCGACCCTGTAGACTTTTAAGCGACTTTTTATGACTAAATGGATACGAACGTGCGTTTTTAAACATCTAGTGTGCTGATGCCGAGGTAAGGGGTTCAACTCCTACACCGGACAGTTCGATTACAATGTTGATTTCTCGTCCTTGACTTGGGGACGTAAATTACAAGTACACAGAAGTCGGAGTGGGTTCGCCTGATGGCGAGAGACACTTGTAATAGCCCTCAAGCCCACACACAAAGTGCAGTCCAGTGCTATCAGATGTAGTCTGTATGGACTACTCTTGAGTTCAAAGCCAGCGAGAGCAAAAATAAAGTTCAACATTTTTTATGTCTTGTCACAATGGTACATGGAAGTCTGAGGTTCCTGTCCCAGTCCATCTTTTGTTGTTATTTTACCAATTAAACCACTCTTCAAAGCAATAGAGATATTACTGAATACTAACCACGGTACACAACAGCCCAAAGAGCCATTGCCAGAAGCAAAATCAGTACTTGAGGCAACTATCACTTCGAATCCAGACAAAAGGACAAGACATATTTGACGAGGAAGAACACAACAGTGTACAATGTAGAATGTCACTTGTTTCTTTGATGAAGAACACAAATAGCACATGTGAATCCAAGCCTATACAGATGGGTCAGCACAAAATGTTGTTCGAAATGGAGGAACGGGAGTGTACATAGTGCACTCAAATACTATTTGGGACATAACCAGAAAAGTACTACCATAACTATGATACAGAAATCCAGGCAATCAAGATAGCAACAGAGAAAATACTAACTACCAACCATGGCCTAATCCTAACCCTAACCCTACAAACACTACTTACTGAACTAAGCAGCCAGTGCAAGGTCACCATACTGTGTGTACCATCTCATTGTGAAGAACTCGGAAACGAGAGAGCTGTTCGAGTGGCTACAGAGTGAGTAATAGAAGCACAATCTGATGTACCCGTTACATACCACCAACAGAAACGAATGATCAAATCAGTCAGAAAGCCACCAAAACCCGCTCAAGACGACTACCACCTTATAGACAGACCAGAACGAATCATTATTCTGCGCCTCAGAACAGAACACCATAGATTATGCAAACGCATGTATACAAAATTTAAATATTGAGCTCAACCCACTACTGGCAACGCTGATCGTATTCTGGTATGAACCTAAGGCCTATCCACGTCAATGTGGAAAGGCCTTCCACATTATGCAATGTGGATAAGCCTTATGGTCATACCAGAATACGATCAGCGTTGCCAGTAGTCGGTTGAGCTCAATATTTAAATCTCAAATCCCGAAACAACCAAATAAATCAAGTATACAAAACTGAAGATTTCGCGAATCAGACATTTACATATATGGTTTGGCGCCCCTGACAGCAGATCACATACTCCAAAATACGACACATCTAGGCAAACCTTCTGGTCTGCAGAAACAATACTGGAACATAACTTAATGATATGTTATGTGATGTTTTTATGTTACGTTATATTATGTTACGTTATGTTATATTATGTTATGTTATGTTATGTTACGTTATGTTATGTTATGCAATGCTATGTTTTGTTATGCTATGCTATGCTATGTTATGTTATGTTGTGCCATGCTACGTTATGTTATGTTATGCTATACTAAGTTATGTTATGCTATGTTATATTATGTCGAACGACGTCACTCCAAATAAGGGCATTCCCATGCGTGCTAAGTCCTCCGATGCAGCAGCCATCCCAAAGTATTTAAGCTCACTTTCCCATAAGAACTTGGTTATGGCATCTTCAATGACGTGTTTGACCAGGCTTCGTTCCCAGTTCATGCAATCGGACCATTGTTGGAGTCTCGTCAGTATCCGCGACCTGATTCCGTGCTGCATTGATTATATCAGCGCTGCCCATGCTTCTTCCCGCCTGTACTGGTGCATTATTTGCCAGCTGGCCTACGCGTTCATTATCATCAACCCGGGCATTTCTTGGTGCGTACATCCAGGTGGATGATGTGACGCGCGACTTCCGATCGCTGTCTATCCATTCAGAGCGGAGACTGCTGGTTGCGATTGCCTGTAGCATGATCATGGAGTACGATATTATGATCACGTGAGTGACTTCCTGTTCTGTCGCCCATGGAAGTGCCCTGGAGGATGTGTTGATCTCCATGGTCAGGCTTGATGTAGTTGTTTTGAACGCGCCGCTATTTTCTTTGACTGTTCTCCCTATCTCTTGTCCCGTGTAAGCTAACGGTGACCTTGTACCGCACTTCACTGACCCATCTGTGTAGATGATGATGTCTTCTGGGCGCCGATGTTGATCGACAAGTTCCTCTATCCCAGTGTCAACAGATGCAGGCAACTTACCTCTGCTTATCTCTCTAAAGTCAAGATCCCTCTTATGTACATGTCTGTATATCTCAGTGGGGTACTGGCTCACGATGAGGCAGATTTAGTCAGGGTCCCCTTTGGAATCATGTGTATAGCATGAATGAGCATATAAATATGACGCAATATAGATGAAAGTCGAACACTTCTCACAGATAGCGCCTTATCTGGTACAAGATTTCCCAATTGTATTTGTAATTGTTGATGTTTTCCACGTTTTCCAAAATCTCAGGAGACTAATACATCCATTAAAGTAAGTTAAAAGAAACACTTTATACGAAATGCTATCATCATCATGATGTGCTAGTTATTTTCCAGAATGTCGATTTCAGAATGCCGCCGAAAAACCTTTCGATCTCTTGCCAAGTGTATTGTCACGCGTCTCATAATGCCCAAAGTATCTGCATTGACCTTTTACGGAAAACCGCATCAGGTAATAGGAACACTTTTTAAGGATAACATGCTCCCTTTATACGAAACACCACTTCAGATAAAATTCTCTCTTTATACGAAACACCAAATCAGAAAAAAAATGCTCATTTTATACGGGACCCCAAAACAGGAAAACAAATGCTCACTTTATACGGAAAATCCCTTCAGAGAAAATGGTTACTTTATAGTAAATACCTCATCACAAAACAATGCTCACATTATACGCAACACCACTTCAGACAAAATGCTCACTTTATATGAAACACCACCAAAAATGCTCACTTATCTCATCTCATCTCATCATGTTCCTCTTGTACCTTGAGGTGTCGAGGTGAAGTATAAACATGGTGAGAGTGCCTGATTATGGGCTTCATGCTCACTTTACATACGATACACCACATCAGAAAGAAATGCTAATTTTATGCGAAAACCACATCAGAAAAGAAAAAAAAAACTCACTTTATACGAACCCCAAATCAGGAAACAAAATGTTCCCCTTATACGGAAAACCACATCAGAAAATATTCACACTTTATATAAGACAAACCATCAGAAAAAATGCTCACGATATACGAAACACCATTTGAGATCAAACGTTCACTTTACATGGAACACTACATCAACCGATGAACACATGCTTACACAAGGGAAGTTGTTACGTATGTGTGCGATAAAGTGAGAGATAATAAACATAGACACAGAGTACCTTGCAACGAACCCAGATTCGGCAAACGGAAATCGCAGTGTGAAAATAATTATGATAATACTAACGTAAACATAAGATACAATTAAGTTACACCACAACGCAACGAAAATATGTACCATGTAAACCTGCCTCTTTTCCGACTATGTTCATTGGTAGCATGTAAAAAGCTTCGTGCAGGGAAACAGAGACCGCAGATACTAAATATGTTTGTACAATACCATAGAGAGCTGTCCTTGGAAGTTAGAAACACAGTTCTTGCATGTTACATAGAATCTGCTTTAACATTCGGCTGCGAATCTTGGACAATTTGTAAACAAGCGAAAAAAATCCCCTGAAGCCTTGGAGATATGGTTTTATAGAAGTATGCTGAAGATTAATTGAACAGCCAAAATGAGCAATCAGGACGTTTAAGGGAAGTTGAGATGCAAAGACAACTTATCACAAAAATCAGAAAGAGACAGTCATTATTTTTTGGCCACGTTATGAGAAGACGAACACTGGAACATGTTGTGACAATCGAAAAGATTTGCGGAAAGAGAAATAAATGGAAGACAGCTTGAGAAGCTTCTTGACAGTCTTGTGTCATGGAACGGAAGCTAGTCAACACACGCATTGATATATGTTGACGAAGATCGTAGTATGTGCGGAGATATGATCACCCACGCCAGTCGGCAAGGCACTGGATGATGATGATAACAATGTCATAGAAGACTATCAGCGGTCAGGTTCGCAGTTGATAGGGAGCTGCGCTGATAATTTCTTGAGCGCGTTTGGACGAGAGATTGACGCCTACATTCGTCAGCTCGCTAAGTCAAAGAAAGACTGACTACCTAATCTTCGTTACTTAGAGACCTACAACACGTGGTGGCTTGGGAAAGCGAAGTACAGAAGACTAGCATGAAGGCCAGCGTGGTTTAATAGATAAAAACGCGCGTTCTTAAACAGCTAGTATGCTGATGCTGGGGTAAGGGGTTTCCTACACCGGACAGTTGAACTAACATGTTGACTTCTCGTCCTTGATGTAACTGACTGGCACCTTGCGGACTTGACAGACGATAGTTTATAAACTGGAGTTATACTTCTCCATAACACAAAGCCTGGGCTGAATTTAGAGACCACGTGTTGCCCAAGCAGCGTGATCCCTCTCTGTCTAGTTTACCCCAGAGCATCCAGCGGAAGCTGCCGGATCAGCAAAGGAATGCTCTAACTGTCCGCCTCGTCCTTGACTTGTGACGTAAATTACAAGAACCCCAGCAGTTGGAATGGGTTCGCCTGATGGCGAGGGACACTGGTAATAGGGAAAGTTAATCCACACGCAAGATGCAGTCCAGTGCTACTAGAATTAGTGTGTATGAACTGTGCTTAAATTCAAAGCGAGCGAGCAATAACAACAACAACATCATCAAAAAGATGACTATCAACAATTAAAGAATACGCAAATGTGAAGGGACATCCTCTCCTGCGCCTGTGGTAATACCCATGACCTGACCCATTTATATCTGCAGGTAGGTCAGACTTCAACGATGCGTTTTGTTTTCAGCGCCTCCGAGTTTGATTTCCTTTCCAGCATGATTCCACGATGGTGGTATATATTCTGTTTACCTTGGCAGGCCACCAACAATCTAAGTGATACGAACTTACACAGGTGCGCAGTTTGGAACCAAGCGGGGCACGGCTGGAGATGTCATGTGTAGGTGTGTGAAAGGTATGTCTTCATCATTATCTTTCTCCAGTGTCTTGTCGGCTGGCGTTGGCGATCATGCTTCTCCACGTCTTGCGATCTCCAACAGCGCGTGCCAGTTCGTGTGCTGGCATCTTTCCGTTGCCATGACAAAACGCTGTAAATAAAATATTCTCTGTACCTCTGTCTCATTCAGGAATCTTTCCCATGTTATCATCTTTCTACGCTGTTGTCAATAAGTTACGACCGTCTCTTTCTGGGGGTTATGATAAGTTATCTTTGCGTAATCGCCTCTTTCAAACCTTTTAGATCGCCCATTTCGACTGCACAATGAATCGTCAGCATTCTTCTATAAAACCACATCGTTGAGGCCTTAAAGAGTATGTTGCTTGTTTACTAATTATTGCGAATTCACAGCGATAAATTCTTCTTCTTACCCATACACATTTATAAGTCAGAATGTATATGTGCAAAAATGCAGTATTCAACTTGAGTTTGTTGACATCTCCATAGAGTTTGTCTTCAAATGAAGCGGATGTAGACCAAAATATTTTTTGTTTCGGATATGTTGGACACGTCGGCAACAAACATGTAACTTTCATGATACCAGTTCCACAGTTTCCTTCATCGGTATCTCTTATCTTTAGTTTATTAAACATGTAGTATGTCAACCTGTTGTGAATTTTGCCGAGTCTGAAGGTTGTTCACTTAGGTGGAGGTGGTTCTATGCATCATCTTTCTGATGGTCTGGATGCTCTAATACCCACTTGGTTCTATATATCATCTTTCTGGTGGTCTGGATGCTCTGATTCCCACTTAGTTCTATGCTTCATCTTTCTGGTGACCTGGATGCTGTGATTCCCACTTAGTTCTATGCATCATCTTTCTGGTGACCTGGATGCTCTGATTTCCACTTAGTTCTATGCTTCATCTTTCTGGTGACCTGGATGCTCTGATTCCCACTTGGTTCTATATATCATCTTTCTGATGGTCTGGATGCTCTGATTCCCACTTAGTTCTATGCTTCATCTTTCTGGTGACCTGGATGCTCTGATTCCCACTTAGTTCTATGCATCATCTTTCTGGTGACCTGGATGCTCTGATTTCCACTTAGTTCTATGCTTCATCTTTCTGGTGACCTGGATGCTCTGATTCCCACTTAGTTCTATGCTTCATCTTTCTGGTGACCTGGATGCTCTGATTCCCACTTGGTTCTATGCATCATCTTTCTGGTGCCTGGATGCTTTGATCCCCACTTGGCTCTATATATCATCTTTCTGGTGGCTTGCATGCTCTTATGCCCACTTGGTTCTATGCATCATCTTTCTGATGGCCTGGATGCTCTGATTCCCACTTGGTTCTATGCATCATTTTTCTGGTGGTTTGCATGCTCCAATGCCCACTTGGTTCTATGCATAATCTTTCTGGTGGCCTGGATGCTCTAATGCCCACTTGGTTCTATGCATCATCTTTCTGGTGGCCTGTATGCGCTGATTCCCACTTGGTTCTATGCATCATCTCTCTGGTGACCTGGATGCTCTGAATCCCACTTGGTTCTATGCATCATCTTTCTGGTGGCCTGGATGCTTTGATCCCCACTTGGCTCTATATATCATCTTTCTGGTGGCTTGCATGCTCTTATGCCCACTTGGTTCTATGCATCATCTTTCTGATGGCCTGGATGCTCTGATTCCCACTTGGTTCTATGCATCATTTTTCTGGTGGTTTGCATGCTCCAATGCCCACTTGGTTCTATGCATCATCTTTCTGGTGGCCTGGATGCTCTAATGCCCACTTAGTTCTATGCATCATCTTTTAGGTGGCCTGGATGCTTTGATACCCGCTTGGTTCTATGCATCATCTTTTAGGTGGCCTGGATGCTCTGAATCCCACTTGGTTCTATGCATCATCTTTTAGGTGGCCTGGATGCTCTGAATCCCACTTGGTTCTTCTTCTTCTTCTTCGTTCATCCGGAGTTTTTTTTTCGGACGTGATTGCGTTGTGCCTGTCCACAGCAGAGCTGCGTTCTTGCGCCGTTAGGCCGACACATCCGACTTCTGCGGGCATTTGTTGACCGGGTTAACCTTCCCGGGGGTTTCTTAGGACGTTTGGCTCTCACTGTTGTGGTGTTATCCCCCATCCCAGCTGGCCCATATAGAACAGCCAAAGACATCCTGGTCAGCCCTCAAGGGAAGGCAGGGGCAAACCATGGGCATTCCCCGCCATCCAAGGAGGCTTCCATACTTGCAGAGCCAACACACAGCGCTCTGGTACTGGGCTCACCCAAGGAATCGTCACGTCCTGCACATGGCTGCTTAGCCTCACTTCCGTATATTGGGCCTTCCATTCACCATAGGCTGTTCTTCCGGAAACCAGAAGTATGCAGTCTGCAGATGACATCCACACAGTGAGCTTTCGATTCGGACTTTCCACATAATGGATTTGCTATCCAAGCAATATTCCATTTCGTGCCACTAGGACACTTTTTCCACCTTTTATGAAGCCCACACAGTGTGCTTTCGATTCGGACTTTCCACGTAATGGATTTGCTATCCAAGCAATATTCCATTTCATGCCTCTGGGGCGCTTTTGTAACCGACATACCTGTGGTATGAAGTGCGGCAGTCTAAATACTTCTTCATGCACCTTTAAATGTCAACCTGAATGTAGTTAAAGTAAGCTGCAGTCAACTTGAGCTTGTTGATATCTCCATAGAGCAGTGGTTCTCAACCGGTGGGGAATTCCCCCCAGGGGGGAATTTCAGGGTTTCCAGGGGGGGGGGGGGGGAATGAAGACCATTTCAAGATCGTGTTAATACAAGAACCGATTACTTGACATCGTTTTTCCCTTCATACTTTACAGTTATGTATGTCTCGTCCTTCTAAAATTCACTTTATAAAGTAAGTAGACCCACAAATCATGTTTTATGTAGATGTCTAGACTTGTTTTAGTATATGCTATTACATTTGCCTTCCACTTTTACGTATACTGTGTATGGGTGAGGGGAATTTTAGATAGGAAATATGAAAGGGGGGGGGGGGGGGAATGACGTTCTGAAAATACGGTGAAGGGGGGAACGGGCCAAATTTTTGATAGGAAGGGGGGAATGGCATTCTGAAAATATGGTGAAGGGGGGAATGGGCCAAAAAAGGTTGAGAACCACTGCCATAGAGCTTGTCCTCAAATGAAGCAGGTGTGGGCCAAAATATCTTTCTCTGTTCTGCATATATTGGGCACTCCTGCAGCAAATGTTTAGCTGTCATTTTACCAGTTCCACAATTGCATTCATCGGTATCTCCTATCTTTAGTTTATTGAACAAGTGGTATTTCAACCTGTTATGTCCTGTGCGGAGTCTGAAGATTGCTACTTGTTCTCTTCGGTCGAGTTTGTAATATGCATCATCCTTCTGGTGACCTGGATGCTCTGATTCCCATTTGGTTCTATAAGTGCTTTTTATCAACCTCTTTGCCTCGTTATAGGTTATGTCTATGTCAGGCTGTGGTAGTCGTCCGCCCTCTTTTGCCAGTCTGTCAGCCTCTTCATTTCCAGATATACTGCAATGTGATGGTATCCACTGTATTACAACTTTTTTGGATTTCTGGCATAGACCATGGAGTGCTGCTCTTAGGTCGGCTATTTCTGTGCTGTAATTGCTCTTCAGTATTGAGACAGCTGACTTTGCATCTGTAAAGATAGCTATTTGCGTCTCTTTATTTTCCTCCATCAAGAGCATTTCTGCTGCAGTTTTCAGAGCCTCTACCTCCGCTTTGAAGTTACTTGAAAACTTTCCAGTTGCCACTGAATGTGTTTTTTTCACTCCATTTTTTAAATTTAGGAGAATTCCTCCTCCTCCATTCTCTACTGAATTTTTGGCTGATCCATCTGTATATGCATGGGTCCAATTGCTGCTTGGGTAATGTTCTTTTATGTAGTTTAGGGTTATTTCTCTTCTTTCGGTTTCATGCTGAGTGTTCTTTTTCTCAATACCAGGAATGTTTTCTATCATCTCAGGCAGTAGCTGCTGTCTCCAAGCTGGGAACTTGTCTGCATTGTAAATGGGTTTTACTGTTGATATGTTAAGTATGGGATCTGCCCTAATCTTTCGTTTTGCAGTTTCTACAAAGTTTCTACGCTTCAGTCTTCCCTTTCCAAAACCACTAAACCTTTTATACATAGGGTGGTCTGTCAATCTTCTAAATTTTTCAGCTTGTTGCTGGGCTCTGCTATCTCTTCTATCCTGCATTGGTTGTAAACAAGTGATCTTTTCTAGTTCATTAATAGGCGTTGTCTTCAGGCTTCCAGTTATGATTCGCATTCCTTGATTTTGGACTCTGCTTATTTTGTTAAAGTTTGACTTAGCTGCTGTTGCCCAAGCTGCAATGCCATATTCCAGTACTGGCCTCACCCGTCCAGTATATAACTTCTTGAGAACTTTCTCATCTGCTCCCCACGTTGTACCAGCAAGCTTTTTCATGATTGCCATTCTTTGCCTTGCTCTTGTTTGATTTTTCTCAACCTGTGTCTTCCATGTCAGGCGACGATCAAAGGTGACTCCTAGATAGTTTGGATTTTCTTCATGGCGCAATATTTTTCCATTCAATACCAGCTTAGGTTGCTGAGTTTTAGTTGAGAGGGAGAATACTGTGCATGTTGTTTTCTCCTCACTTATCTTCACTAGCCATGATTTTGACCAGTCCTCTAGCGCTAATAGGGCTTGCTGTATTCTGCTGTTAGCTGTACTAATATATTCTTCAGATGTCCATATGGCTAGGTCATCTGCAAAGGATGATGTGTGTACTCTGGCTGGAAAATTTTCCGTGATGTCGTTTATATATGCTAGGAATAATGTTGGTGAAAGAACTCCTCCTTGGGGGACACCTTGCTCCAACAGCATCATTTTGCTGGTTTGTCCTTGTACTTTTGTCCTGGCAGTTCTGTTCTCAAGGTAGTGGCTGATCCATTTGTACATTTTCCCACAAACATGCATTTTTTGCAGTTTTACTTTCAGTCCTTCCTTCCATACTTTATCAAATGGTTTTTTTAAATCTATCCAGACCGCCAGTGTGTGCTTTTTCTCTTGGAAGGCATCCTCTATTTCCTGAGCTATATAGGTTATTTGATCTTCAGTGGATCTGTACTTTCTGAATCCTGCTTGGTGTGGTGTTAAGAGTTGGTTTTCTTCCAGATGCCATGTTAGCCTGCCATTGATAATGCGTTCCATTAATTTTCCTACACAGCTAAGAAGACTGATAGGTCGATAGCCATTTGGTTCTTCCAGGTCTTTTCCTTTCTTTGGGACTGGTATTAGTATAGCTTCCTTCCATGCCTGTGGGACTATTCCCCTCTTCCAGCTGTAATTTAGGACTGCTAGTAGTTTCTTTTTTGCCTTAGTGCCTAGTCCTATTAGCATTTCATTTGTGATTCCATCCTTTCCTGGTGATGTCTTCTTTTTTAGGGTATTCATTGCCTGTTCCATTTCTTCCATTGTTAGATTTGCCATCATATATTCTGCTGCTGTCTCTGTATATCTATGATGTATCTGTTTATCTTTGATTGCTTTCTTCTGTTCGGCTGTAATATCAATGTGGTTTGCACTGGCATAGTGTTCCATTAGTGCATTTGCAGCCTTTTTTCCTGTAAGCAAGGCATTTCCTTGTTTAACTGTTATTTGTTTGTTTCTAGGTCCTTCATTGTTCATGGCTTTCACTAGTTTCCATAGTTTGTTTCCATCCCTGTCAAAATTCAGGTTTTCTGTTTTTTTCCTCCAACAATCTCTTGTTGTTTGATTTACTGTTCTTTTATATTTTGCTGAGATGGCTTTGAGAGAGATGTTCGCTTCAGTTGTTTGTTCTCTCTCTGCGGTCTTCCTAGCATCTTCAACTTTGTCCTCCAAAATTTGTAGTTCCTCAGTCCAGTATGGTTTGTAATTTTTCCTCGCTCCTCTTGGAATAGACTCAGTGGCCGCCTGTATTATTGCTCTGTTTAGACTTTCCACCATTTGCTTCATGTTGCCATATCGTGTATTTATGTTTTCACAATATTTGTCTGTTAGTATGGAAAATCTGTCCCAATCTGCTCGTTTGTAATTCCAGCGAGGCAAAGGCTTTTGCTCCTGTGGAACATACTCCATATTTACTACAAGCTTGATTGGTCTGTGGTCACTACCTGCTAATTGGTCAAGCACATGGCGATCGATTTTGTGGAGGATGTTTCCTGTGCAGAAAGCTAAGTCTGGAGTAGAAGTGGTAATCCATCTTCTGGAGTAGAAGCTCGGTGTGTCATCCGCTTTGTTGAGTAGATGGAGATTTGAGTCTATTTCCCAGTCCTCCACTTCATCTCCTCTTTTGTCAGTATCTGGGTATCCCCATCTTTCTGAGCGGCTATTAAAGTCTCCGACAACAATGCAATTTGTGTCAGTTATTTCCATGTTTGAGAGTGTAAGATCCTTATCTGCCGGACTATACAGATTGTAAATTCTTATTTTCATGTCCTTTATCATTATATCAACACCTATAATTTCCGTTTGGTTGTCAGAGATCACAGATACTTCGCTGCAAGGTATTGTATTTCGTGTAAGTATTACAACTCCTCCTTTGTGTCCTTTGCGGTCGAAACGTGTGGCCTGATATCCCTCGACTGAAAATGTGCGATTGGCGTTGAGGTGTGTCTCTTGAATGCATGCCACATCTATTCTATCTTTATGAAGACGCTGTGTTAGGGAGGCTTTCTTGTTATAAACTCCTTCGGCATTCCATTGTAGTATGTTGAGAGTCCGGGGTGTTTGGTCAATAGCTCTTAACCTACTCCTCTGTGCCTTGACTCCACAGCACAGGGGAAGGTGACCACCAGTAGTCATGGGTGGACCCCCTCGAGGCAGGGGGCCCGGCACTATCACCGCCTGATGGGACTTCACGGGATTAGCACCATAACGATTAATTTTCATCTGTGGCATCATGAAATGATAAAGTTACGTTGCACTTCTTTGTCAAGCCTGTGGCTCAGTACATCCGATTTCGACAAGCATTTTTCGGGATGCTTTCCCTAGCCTTTGACTGTCCCCAGTCTACCTACAAGGCAGCAGGTTTGTGCGTCACTTCGTCTGGTCCCTCTCCCTTGACCTGTCCGACATGGGTGACCCTACCAGTAGCTGTGCTACCGTCGGCATAGCTCTTGGGGTCATTGGAACGCTCAAGCCCCTCTACCTCGTCAAGGTGGACGCACGGCAGAGGGGCCACTTGGTTCTATGCATCATCTTTTAGGTGGCCTGGATGCTCTGAATCCCACTTGGTTCTATGCATCATCTTTTAGGTGGCCTGGATGCTCTGATTCCCACTTGGTTCTATGTATCATCTTTCTGGTGGTCTGGATCTCTGATGCCCACTTGGTTCTATGTATCCTCTGTTTGGTGGCCTGGATGAACTGATGCTTACATGGTTCTAGTGAGTCCCCGTAGCGCCCCGAAGGTTGTGAGTTCCATTCCGGGCCACGTCTTTCGGTTCATGAGTACAATTTTCACGGAGACTCCGGAGGGTCGTCGCTGGAGCTACGGAGTTCGTGCGGAAAGAGACCTAGTCTTATGGGATAAAACCCATAGCTATGAAGTCGAAAATCTTGTTTTTAAAACCACTTGGTTTTATAACTGCTTCTTGTGAATCTCATCATCTAATCATAGATTATGTCTATAACAGGCTGAGGAGTAAAATAGTGAGAAGCATTTTGTGTGATGTTCACTGGCACAGGAAAGGAGCATTATGGAGTGACCGACCCTGTGCCATGAAGCTGGAACTGCGAGTAACGACAAACAGTCGTGCGTTAAACACGTTCTATGTAACATGGAAGAATTATTTGCTAATCTCAAAGAACAGATATCAATTACAGGAGATGGTTCTTTAATACCATCTTTGCTTGTTCTGTTCTGTTCTTTATCTCGCTGATACATCATTTACGTTGGCACTGAGGCAAAGGGCTTACCAACGCAAATCGTATTCCCGCATACCGCGTTCGAAACGCAGCTGCGGGCGATTTGGCAGCAGACCAACTTGCGCTAGTTTTACTAAAATGGTATGAGTGTCGGATGTTCAGAAAGCAATGGCAAACTACTGAACATCAACTTGCCAAGAAATTAAAAATACCCCCCCCCCCAAAAAAAAAAAGTGCTGGGGTCAACTGCGACGTTCTGTAAAGGATATGCAACTAACTTTAACATCATATATATATTATGTGGTCCATGTATATAGACTTTTGAATGTATGTACTTAATCAAAATTAATACCATTGACTTCAGTTGTACATTTAGACACTTAACTGTACATGTAGACATATAACTGTACATTTAGACTTTTAACTGTACATTTAGCATATTAGCATGTAAATGTACATTTAGAATTTTAACTGCACATTTAACGTTTAAGCATGTAACTCCATTTAAAAATTATCGTCTGTCAAGACGGCAAGGTGCCAGTCATGTATCTGTACGTTTAGATATGTAACTATACATTTAGACATTTAACTGTACATTCAGACATTTAACTGTACATTTAGGCAGTTAATTGTACATTTAGACATGTAACTGAATATTTAGACATTTAACTGTACATTTAGGTATGTAACTGTACATTTCGACATGATCCGTTTAGACAATCTGATGAAAAATAAAAATAAAGTGTCAAACTACCTCACGGGATCTGCCAAGTTTAGAAAACCCTTATTGAAGTTAATCTGTAAATAAAGCTACAAAAGCCAGGAAGACACTACCACTGTTTTTATATAGAGAAAGTTAATCCACACGCAAAAATCAACCCAGTGCACTCCCCAATAGTGGCAATTGGTATTAGTAATATCACGTGCATGAACTACGCTTGAGTTCAAAGCGAGCGAATGCAAAAAAAAAAAAAAAAAAAAAAAAAAATAAGTAGTAAAGAATGATTAGTTTGGAATGTATTATGAAAATAAAAATAAAGTTACACGATTTCTACACACAAATAACTCACGAAGAAAATGGATAAATCATGTAAGTATTACGGGGAAAATCCTATTTATGTATTGATGATTAACGAATTATGGGCAATTTCGACATATTTACATCGTAAACAGACGAGTGAGGGTAGGGGGTTGGTTGAAGGTAAGGATTCTGCTTCTGGCTGGAAAGGTCACGAGTTCATATCTATCTGGCGGGAAATGTTCAAAAAATTACTTGGGAACGGCTAATCATCCTCACAGGTCAAAGTGTAGACAGTCAAGCTAATTACGAAAGCGAATGAACGCGAAATGGGGACATTCGGCAGACGAAATGCGCCAATAGATATCAAGACTACATTTCTACCAGAGTCGACAAACAAAATCTGCAAACACACCACGGCAAGCAATAATAATCTTCTAGAAAACAGAAGCATCGTAAGTCCTCCACAGACTGTTATACGAACACAACAATGAAATATAACTCACAAGTATTTGATGGATCTCATAGAATTAGAGCCGGTTTCCCTGGTCTAGCTAGAGCAGTGGTTCTCAACCTTTTTTGACCCGTGCCCCCCTTCACCATATTTTTTGGACGTCATTCCCCCCTCACCATATTTTTAGAACGCCACCCCCCCCCACGCCCCTTTTTCGTATTTCCTCCCTAAAAATTTCTCGCTGCCCCTACACAGTATACGTAATAATTGAAGCTAAATTTAATAGCACATACTAAAACAAGTCTAGACATCTACATAAAACGTGATTTGCGGATCTACTTACGTTATAAAATGAATTTCAGAAGGGTGATATGTACAGAACTGTAAAGTTTGCAGGGAAAAACAATATCAAGTAATCGGTTCTTGTATTCATGCAATCTATAAATAATCCTAATCCCCCCCCCCCTCCGAAAACCCTAAAATTCCTCCCTTGGGGGGAATTCCCCACCGGTTGAGAACCACTGAGCTAGAGGTTACACGACTTTCTCCGTAATCTCGTATACTCTCGTAGGTAATATGACATTACGCGAGAATCTGTAGCGGTTCTCTCCGCGTCGGTAACTTACGGGGTATGTGAGCCGGCCGCTCAGATAGCAATGGCAAACTACTGAGCGTAATCTTGCCAAGAAACCAACAATCAACTGAAAGATACTGATGTTGACAGCGATGTCCTGTAAAGGATATGCGAAAGAAAAATAGAATTAGAGATTAGAGGACAAAGTAGACAACATGAAAATTGAAAGCTATAATTACCTTATCAGTTTTGTTGAGTTATCATAGTGTTCATTGTGTATGTTGTCTAATATCTCCTCTAGCTTCTTCTTCTTTCTGCTCATTCTTCTTCTTCTGTGAGTGCCAATCAGTATTTGATAATATATTAATGTGCTGCCAGTTCCAGTTCTCGCGCAACGTCATGTTACTTAAGAGAGTATACGAGATTACGGAGAAAGTGGTGTAACCTCTAGACCACAGAGACCGGCAACACGAAGAAAAGGAAGTGAAATAGAACAGAAGGAAGTGAACGCGAACAGGTTGTGGAATAACAGGGGTAATTATAAAAACAAATAAACACGTTCCGTAGGTCTTACACTAACAGATGTCTTAGAATATCGTGGATCAAGGCACAGAAGAATAAGGATATCCTACACGATCTGAGTAACGAAGGAAACTGGCTCATGCACTAAATTTGTTCTTGAAGCTGAAATATTTTGGCCATATTAAACCACAGTAGTTTAGAAAGCTGGTCTTTTTGCCGGTCTCCGTGGCAAAGGTGTTGCAGACGATTTTCGTAATGCCGCTTATCCATGTACGAAACATAACGGTGACCGATTTGGCAGCAGACCGTGTCGCGCTGGTTTTAACGTGTTGGTATGGGAGCCGGTCGTTCAGAAAGCAATGGCAAACTTCTTTTTTTTTAGAAATGTGTTCGCATATCCTTTACAGGACATCGCTGTCAACATCAGCATCTTTCAGCTGATTGTTGATTTCTTGGCAGGATTACGCTCAGTAGTTTACCATTGCTTTTTGAGCGACCGGCTCACATACCCCGTAAGTTACCGACACGGAGAGAACCGCTACCGATTCTCGCGCAACGTCACCGTACTTACGTGAGTATACGAGATTACGCAGAAAGTCGTGTAACCTCTAGACCAAGGAGCCAATGGCAAACTACTGAACGTAAAAAACCTGCCAAGACATCAACAACGGCAGTAAAATGCTGGTGCTAACTTCAACGTCCCTTAAGGTATATGCATCTTAAAATTAAAGTGGAAGGCACGGTATCTGGAAGCAGAGGCTCGGGTCGACCATCACAACGTGGACACAGAACATCAAAAACATTCTGGCCATTAGAATGCATGAGCTGCTTAACGGCTTCCGTATCGTCTCCTGCATATAAATGATTAATTGCTATTAATATTTTCTGTTTGGAATAGCTATCGACTGGGTCATGCGCAAATGCACAAACAACACAAATATGGGTATCCATTGCGTTGACAAAATTCTAGAAGACCTAGACTTTTCCGACGACATAGTGTTGAGTTCAACACATCCAGATGCCCAAGAAAAAATAAACCGTCTACAAAATGTTTCAGGACAAATTGGTCTCCAAATTAACACCGCAAAAACAAAAACTATCCATCTTACCAACAGTTCAGACGACACCAAATTAAACAACCACGTTCTTGAAAAAGTCAACAGCTTCACATACCTAGGAAGCAAAATGACATCTACAGGGGACTCAACACCATTAATATCATCTAGAATCGCACTGGCATCTAGTGCCTTCAATAAACTGTGAAACATTTGAAAGTCAAAGACACTCAGTAAACATACGAAACTTAAAATCTCCAATTCTTGTGTGATTCCAGTGCTAACGTATGGATGTGAGAGTTGGAAATCAACGGTAGCTTTAGATAAAAATATTATATAATTTTGAGAACAAATGTCTTAGAAGAACTCTAAACCTCCACTGGACAGACTTCAGAAACAATACGCAAATAAAACAAGACACTAAGCAAGATATTGTATCCAATTTTATAAGAACACGCTGCTGGAACTACATCGGCCATGTACTCAATGAACAAGACGAGACTCCCCTACCAAGCCCTCATATGGTCACCGGTAGGGAAAAGAAAACGGGGAAGACCAAGAGAGACCCTGCGTAGAACCATCATCAGAGAAGGCTCATTCAATGGCCAAGTGAACATCCAAGATCTACAACAGGTAGCAGCGAACCGCCAAGCATGGGGAGTCAGGACTTCTGCCCTATGCGCCGCCTTGGGCTCAAGAGGAAAGACTAGCTAATATTTTCTACACGTCAATACCTGGTATGTCTAGATAGCTAATTTAAAGATTTAAAAACAGTATGACTCTAACGACACACAGAAGAGTTACACAGAAGAGTTCCGTGATTTTGTTTCTCTGAAACTTCCTTTTTCTGCTATGATTCGTTGGGAACGGGTTGTATTGGGTAGCTTATTCACGTCTGCAGCGACGTATGTCTAGCTACAGCGTCCATTTTCTAAGCTAGAAGTGGACAAATAGTACATTACTAGGGGTAAGAGATTATTACTTATATTGCCTGCAGCTACTATATTTGTTTCGTTAAGCGTCATGATTCATTGACTGATAAAAGGACAACAAGTCTTTCCGTCGGGTCTTTACGAGAGCCACGTTCTGCAAAGGATCTGATACCACGGGGACATTAAAGTTACTGTTGCATTTCCTGTCATCACAACAACCCTCTGCTACAAACTCACAGATTATCAAAAGGTTTCTATACATCTCTATACGTTTTCTACACGCCTCTATACGGTTTCCCATCCAACTTCGTGCAACATTTCAGTACCTTACTCTCAACTTCTTTTCCACCGCAGATTAAGCTCTGCAAGCTCAATCTTTGTGAACAAGACATATGAGTTTCCAGGGTTTATTTCCTATCCTTCTCTGCCATGAAACCACCATCCAAGAAGCTTTTAAAAGAGGACTGTTCGTCACCCGGAAACAGGTCTTCCCTTTCAAATCTCATTGCAGTCCTGGTACAACATAACTGATTCCTAGCTTTCATTCCCGTAACTTAGCTGCTTCCAGAACCCTCCATCACCACCTCAACCTCCTCCGTTCAGTTCCTGACACTCAAAAGGTAGAAACTCCAATAGCTGCCTACAGGCGGACAAAAATCTCAAAGGCTGCCACAGACTTGATAGGCTGCCAGACCTCATTTTGCTTCCTGTCAGTACCTCCTCTCTCCCTCTCTCTCTCTCTCCCTCTCTCTTTCTCTCTCCCGCTCTCTTCTATTCTCTTCCCTTCTCTTTTACCGTCTATCCCCCATTTTGCATTCGCCTTCAATCAATACACTCCAAGCCGTTCCTATCTATCTGTAGGTACCCCATGCAGCGTCCTCCGTGGCCTCCCAGTAATATTCATTTATATCTTTTCTTCTCTTCTCCGTGTTTTGGGTATTCCTCTATGTCTTTTTCGTTTTCTTTGTTGATTCCAAACAAACGCCTTGTTAGTTGTGTCAGAGTCTAAAGTATTGCCAGCAGAGATGCAGGAACATCGTTACGCACGCCAGGCGAATAGTCCCTAGCGGGGATGCTGTAACATCGTTACGCCCGCCAGGCGAGTATTAGTTACCTGCCTGCGAGGTTGCTGGCTGACGAGACAGCCAGCGGTCAGGCAAGGACAAAGCAGGACGCACGCAGGCCTCGTGAAGCCACTTCAGGTGGGCAGGCGCGTTGCGAGAAATAGCCAGACAGCTCTGGGACTCGGACTCGACTGGACGTATGATGAGAGAAAGGTTTCGTGTAGTTCTGTGCCCGAAAGTCGAGTGTTTGTACATCTTGTGAGATAGACTGTAAGCTGTGGGTTGCCTGTAAGTGTATTGTTATAACTTATGTATTGTAATGATCATCTCTAGATCGTATTGCATGTGATCTGTAAATAAATCCATTGAAACTTCGTGTCGTTGAGTCTCAAGTCAAATCACGTTGTACTTGTACTGTCTCACATGTGTTAGGTTTAACGAGCCAGGTTTAAGACCCTGACATGTGTGGACGTGGTGGCATTCGTCCGGCTTTAAAATGAACGTGGTTTAAGTAATTAACATTTAAACCTAGAGTTGTGAACTTAGAAATTTTTGTCCAACTTTAGAGTACATTTAAATGTGATTGTGAAGGCTCATTTTGGTATATATTATTACATTGTTTAAACATGGAAACTAGATGTGAACGTAAAGTACATACATATTGTTTGATCTTGTAAACGTGTAAAACATTTGTGATTGTGGAACTTGTCACCGTTTTGACCTTGTCGACATTGTGAAGTTGACGCCATTGTGACCTTGTCGCCATCTTGTAAACTTGATGTCTATGTCCTTACTGAATGTCATCTTAATGTAAGTGATGTGTCATCAATGTTGTAGAGTGTTGAGATATAGTCAGCTTGTCTTTGTAAAGTGAATTGTGTAAAGCAGAAAGTTTCGGAAAGAAAGTAACTTGTGGTTTGAAAAAAAAAAAAAAATTGTTGACTGACGACATTACGACCTACAATTGCACTCAACGCCATACAAACCTAATCAAAACTTAGTGACAAGCATACACACCACATCAAATAGACGCTAATTTATTTCCTCCAAAAACAAAGCAGGTTTTCTGTGCCATCTGAAACCCTTGCCCGTAGAGGTCATTTGTGTTTTGAAGTAGCGACCCTACAGTTCCTAGCCCGAATTTCAACCGTGCTCCACCGCATCCAGTACACTTGAGTATATTTTTCTTTCTATATACTTTCGGATGCAAATTTAGGCACATATTGTAAGTAGAACACAATTGTAAATTGTTCACTTTACTAACAACTTGTAACAAATTGTGTGTCTGATATTTCATTTAAATTTTCCATCATGTCTTCATTAAATGATTTCATCGATATGGGGTTAAAGTTAAAGTTAACAGGTGATGAACTAACGAAGTGGAGTGAGAAGAAATACTCTGAATACCACGAGCGTGAAGAAAGAGCAGCTGAAAGAGCATTAAAGCAGGCAGAGACTGAAAGAGCTGCCAAGCAAGTAGAGGCAGAAACAGCATTAAAGCAAGTAGAGGCAGAAACAGCCTTAAAGCAAGCAGAGGCAGAGCAACCGCAACAAAACAAGCAGAACTTTCTGCAAAGACAAAACAAGCAGAGTTAGATATCGAACTGAAAAAGGCAGAGATAGCAGCTCAAAGTAAGCGGGAAGAGCTGGAATTGCAACTAAAGATTAAACAACTTGATACTGAGACTGCTATAAACAAAGAGTCTAAGAAATCTGAGAGACTGGAGAAAGAAAACCAGTACAAGAAATATCAAGGTATCGTAAGAAATTATACCTCGGGTGACTGCATTGCAGCCTTCACCCAACATTTTGAGACTTTAATGGACCATTACCAGATTCCATTGTCAGAATGGAATATAATTTATATGAGAAGTTTATCGGGGGAGCCTCTGAAAGTCATAGAGAATATCCCCAAAGACCTCAGAAAAGATTACCATTATCTAAAATCAAAGATTATGGCACATTTTATGTTAGATGAGGCAGGTTACAGAGAACAATTCAGCAAGTTGAGCCCCAAACCGACTCAAACGTTCTCTGACTACCTCTGCTTAGTCCGAGACATATTTACCAAATGGACTTCAGCAGCTAAAATTGATAAGAACTATCAAAAGTTAGAGGATCTTATCATTAGAGATAAAGTCATTTCATCCATTCCATCAGCATTTTCAAAATTTTTGCAAGAGAATGAATGTACGAGTGTAGAGCAGATTGAGAGGCGTGGTTCGGCTTATTACACAGCCAACAAACATTGTTTTGCCAGTGAAGCTACTGATACAAATTTTGTAGCATCGGCTAACTATGACAAACCCTATAGTAGGCAAAAACCTTATAAGCCTACATCTGAGAAGTACAACCATTGTAAATATTGTAGAATTTCACATCATCAAGGCGAGATGTGCGACAAGAACCCCGCATATCTTACATATTTACAGAACATCGTAAACAGACAAGATAAGGAGCGTAAATCCTTTAGAAATTTGCGTAAATGTTTTCTCTGTAAGGCGTATGGACATTATCGCCATGATTGTAAAGGTAGACAAATGACCAAGAAAGCCAATGCCGCCTTATTTGATAATTCATCATCAGATGAAGAACAATCAGAGAAACACCCTGTGAACTCAGCACAGGCTTTTGATATGTTTAAAGCAAATAAATGTACTGTTTGTAATACCTTTTATGAAGATGGCATTTTAACATGCGGCCACTCCATTCCTATTGCCAATGAAGAAGCTAATTTGGTAATAGACTCCAAAGGCAGAATAAACATCCATCAGGGATACGTGAATGGCAAGTCTGCTACAGTCCTTCGGGACACGGGAAGTTCACTGATTGGACTGAAGAGAACGTTCATAATGCCTACAGACTATACAGACAGGCACGTAACATGCAGAACATTCTCTGGCAATATTGAAAAGTACCCACTAGCATGGGCATATATTCAAACACCGTTCCTCACTGGGAAAGTAAAATGCGCAGCATTAACAAACCCTGTGTGTGATATTATAATTGGAAATTTACCAGAGGTAAATGATATGCCTCATGACATAACATCTCTTTGCATAAATGAGATCACAACATCACCATCAAATGTCATCATTGATAATGTTGTACCACCTAATGAATGTATGGTAGCTAATGTAGCACTAAGATCTCATGACATCATTGATAACACTGTTTCATCACCATCTGATATCATTGAATGTGTGAACGCAGTAACTAGATCTACTGCTAGAATGCAAGATGAAATTAATCAGACTGAGGCTATAGAAATGCTTAGCCCAGTATTACAACCTCCTAAAACCATGAAGGAGACTTTTGTAATAGCCCAAAAGGCTGATCCTTCATTGTCTAAATATTTTAATCTGATCGGCCAAAAGCCAAAGGTAACCAAAAATGGAAGATGGCATTTTGCTTTGAAAAATTGTATCCTCACCAGGTATTATACTAGAGGTGACACCACAACAGAGCAAACTGTTTTGCCAATTGAGTATCGTAAGCAAGCTTTACATCTTGCCCATGATATACCGCTTGCAGGGCATATGACATACGCTAAGACCAGATCAAGATTATTATCACAGTTTTATTGGCCCAAATTGTGCAATGACATTAAGCAATATTGCAGGAGTTGTGACATCTGCCAAAAACTTGTAAAGAAAGGAAAAAACCCACAAGCAAAGTTACAAATTACTGACTTAGCCAGTCGACCTTTTGAGAAAATATCTGTCGACATAGTGGGCCCTCTTAATCAAATAACAACCAGAGGGAATAAATATATAGTAACCATTATTGATCAATGTAGCCGCTGGCCTGAAGCGATTCCGCTAAAGAACATAACTGCCAATGACATAATGGACGTTTTCTTCCATATATTTTCACGGAAAGGATTTCCAGACACTATCCAATCAGATAGGGGAAGTCAGTTTATCGCCGCATCTACTCAAGCTTTCACCAAACTGTTAGGAGTGAAGCAATGTTTCAATTCCCCGTACCATCCTCACTCGAGTGGAATTATAGAAAAATATAACGGTGAT
Source organism: Cepaea hortensis (assembly GCA_963921405.1). NCBI lineage: Eukaryota > Metazoa > Mollusca > Gastropoda > Stylommatophora > Helicidae > Cepaea > Cepaea hortensis. The sequence goes on from OY992896.1 coordinate 57,923,443, forward strand.
TTAAAGCATATGCTTTCTAAAGTCACGCAAGAGCACCCCAAAAACTGGGACGTATATTTACCTGCTATTCTCTTTGCTTATCGCGAGGTGCCACATGCTTGTACAGGTTTCTCTCCTTTTGAACTTATCTATGGTGCCAAACCACGTGGCCCATTAAGCATCTATCATCAAATGTTAACTGAATCCACTCCTTTACTCAAACCCATATCATCATACGTATAAATTACATCATTGCGTGAAAGAATCATCAAATCTTGTATAATTGCAAAGGATGCACTAAAATTATCTGGTGCTGCATATAGACAATATGCTGACAAAGGTAACAGGACAATAACGTTGACACCTGGACAGGACGTTCTTCTTCTCCTACCTAGTGACAGACACTTATTGACTGATTCTTGGCAAGGACCATTTAAAGTGACGAGACAGATTTCACCTGTAGACTATGAGATCCAAATAAAAGACACACATAAAATATTCCACGTCAATATGCTAAGACCATATTACAACAGAGACAACGAACAAGACGATACAACAGCATGTACAGTGATAATAGACCATGAAGATGACGAGGCTAGTGACGAAATTCCAACACCTGCATTAGACACGACAAACTGCTTGAAGGAAATTAAAATCAACCCAAAGTTAACTCAAGCAGAAACAGACAGTTGCAAACATCTCATACAACAGTACAACACCATTTTCTCCAACAACCCAGGACAAACAGAATTAGTACAACATCACATCACACTCACGTCAAATACACCCATAAAATGCAGACCATACACCAATCCATTGCATTACAAAGAACACTTACATCAAGAGATCATTAGCTTAGAGAAAAACAACATCATTAGACGATCCCAATCAAATTTCTCATCTCCAATGGTCATAGTACGCAAAAAGGACAACACAATAAGACTCTGTGTCGACTATAGGAAATTAAATAAGATAACTCTTTTAGATCTAGAGCCAATGGCCAACTCTGAAGATCTGCTGACAGAACTGACAGACGCTAGGTTCTTTACGAAGGTAGACATGACTAAAGGTTACTGGCAAATAGCGGTAGACGAACAGAGCAGACATTTGACAGCATTTTCCACACCTTGGGGACTGTACGAATGGTGCAAACTTCCATTTGGGCTTGTCAATGCCCCAGCGACATTCGTACGTATGACACGACTTCTACTAGTAGACATACCAAATATTATTTGTTACATACACGACATTTGTGTTCACACAAAGACGATGACAGACCACATAAAGACATTAGAACAGACATTTGAACGCATTAGACAGCACGGACTGACGGTAAAGCCTGCAAAAGTAGACATAGCCTATCAGGAAATATCCTTCTTGGGGTACAAAATATCTAATGGTTTTGTCACGACAGACGATAACATTGTGTCCAAGATACTAAAACTCTCACTTCCGACTACGAAAAAGCAAGTCAGAAGTTTGTTGGGACTTATAAATTATTATAGGCAGTTCATACCAGATTTTGCTGAACTGACCGAGGTATTTACTAACCTACTAACAAAAGATCAACCTGAGAAAATTGTAAACAATGAATGCCTAAAATTTGCATTCCAGAAAGTATTATCTTATTTTTCTGATAATAGCTTACACAATCCCATTCTAAAATTGCCCAATTTACAAATTGGTTTCAGATTACGCACAGACGCGAGCTCCGTGGCGATTGGAGCAGTCTTGTTACAGGAGCACAATAACATCCTACATCCTGTGTACTTTGTCTCCCGAAAATTAAAACCGAGAGAACGTGCTTGGTCAACACCACAGTTGGAAGCCCTAGCTCTAGTGGTGGGTATAACTAAATTGTCCAGATTCCCCCGGGACGTCATTTTATTGTGGAGTCTGACAGTAGTCCATTGAGATTTATCAATTCAGGTGTACCTTCCAACCAAATGATAGCTCGCTGGTCTCTTAAACTTCAAGATTACAGCTTTGAAGTTCGACACATTGCGGGCAGAACCAACACGATTGCCGATCTTTTGTCCCGTTGTCCGACCGACCCAGTAAGCACCAATGTCTGAGTGCAGTGTGTAAAATACACTCAGACCAACACAGCCATCCATCAGTGAAGTTTTTTTTCACGCAAGCTGTGTATGTCTATTATATGATGTGATAGGGTTTATCCCCAATATATATAGTTTTCTTATTTTATTATTAACGTAGTGATTGTCGTGAATAATTGTGTAGTGTGTGGTAGAAAGTGAACTTTATTAATTGTATATATTACGAAACAAGAACAGTGCCACATTCGCTCTGAACTTACCGCAAGCGAACTGTCCAATTTATCCGTGGTATCTGCATTTGGAACATATCCAGTGATATTTTAACTCCGTGTGTGAAAGTGTGACCTGAACATTGACATCTACACCACTGCAGTCAATCGAAATCCAGAAGTTTTTCCAGTGAAACAACCAACACATGAACAATCAGAACATTGCACATTCCGTGTTACTACATCAGACCGGAACAAGTGTGTTCTACAAATTTCAACATCAACGGTTCGTGTGTACTTCCGGATGATTTAGAAATTTAGTTCAAAATTAGCAGACGACAAACAAAAGCTTAAAAAGTTATCACTTCTAAACTATTTACGATTCAATAATTACGAATACACGAATTGTGTATTAATATTTTTCATTTAGTGTAATCTTAGAATCATATCTTGATTAATTTATTCATACTATCGACATTTTTTCGCTAGTATGGAGAAACATCAAGCTATGACGCTGAGAAATAGAAGAATTATGGTAAGATATTATATTTCATAATTTTTGAAATTATGTCCCTTTCATTTAATTGTTATTACATTATTACACCAAGGGCGATAAATTGAAATGTATACGATTATGTGTTGTATATAAATAGTCATGTTGTTGCCAGATTGTTAACACGCCAAGAAGCCATCTACTTGGCATGGTTGGCATGGTAGAGTGTTACCGACATTGCAGACCGACACAAGAACTGCTGGCCAAATGAGGTTAGAGTTTGAGCGTTGAATGCGACTTATATAAAGCCGTATTACGGTCTTGCCAGATGTTTTTTGTTTCAAAAAGCATATTATTACTTTTTTTTGAAAGGCTGCGAGGTAGTTGCTTGGGAAGCTGTTACTACCGATCTGACTGGGTCAATAATGCAATTAAGGTAATCAGCCATCGAGAGGATGAAACTTGACAAGTGTTAAAGGTTGAACACCACATGTCTTTAGATACAATGTCCATGTCTTATGTGTTTCTATGCCAAGATGTGTATTCTTATGTATTTCTACACCAATGTATATAACAGAAGGGTTGACTCTGACAAGGTTAAAATATTAACTCGCTATGTATATAGAGTATACATGAAAGATGACATCTTTCATGAAGAAGCCCCGGGGGAGCATGTCAGAGTCTAAAGTATTGCCAGCAGAGATGCAGGAACATCGTTACGCCCGCCAGGCGAATAGTCCCTAGCGGGGATGCTGTAACATCGTTACGCCCGCCAGGCGAGTATTAGTTACCTGCCTGCGAGGTTGCTGGCTGACGAGACAGCCAGCGGTCAGGCAAGGACAAAGCAGGACGCACGCAGGCCTCGTGAAGCCACTTCAGGTGGGCAGGCGCGTTGCGAGAAATAGCCAGACAGCTCTGGGACTCGGACTCGACTGGACGTATGATGAGAGAAAGGTTTCGTGTAGTTCTGTGCCCGAAAGTCGAGTGTTTGTACATCTTGTGAGATAGACTGTAAGCTGTGGGTTGCCTGTAAGTGTATTGTTATAACTTATGTATTGTAATGATCATCTCTAGATCGTATTGCATGTGATCTGTAAATAAATCCATTGAAACTTCGTGTCGTTGAGTCTCAAGTCAAATCACGTTGTACTTGTACTGTCTCACATGTGTTAGGTTTAACGAGCCAGGTTTAAGACCCTGACAGTTGTGCTATTATGAGGCTTTCTCAACGTATGCCCTATCCAGTGCCAGCACCTTTTCTTCATCTGCTGATTTCATATAGTACATTATGCAACCACACTGCCGTGTAATGCATGTCTTTTTGTCATTCAAACACTTCTATCTGCTTGCCGAATGGCACGTTTCAAAGTGGATAAGTATCCGCATCTGAATTATACTCGAGTTTTTGCCATCCTTTGCAAAAGATGCAACATAGCATACACTTGAAAGCCACCAGGAACCTAACAGATCGTTTCAATGAGCATCTCACGGGCATCCTTAAGGAGGATGCTAAATCTGTTCTTCATCTTTACAGCATTAACCAATTAAGATGAAGATGCTATTTCTGTCACGGCCTTAAGATCTTCTTGCGACCACACCACTTGTTTTAAGGACCGACTCATTCACTGAGCGGGGCTTCTCCATCCAACATAAATTAATGTCCAAGTCTCTTTCACCTAATGTCTATCCATTTGCAACATTCCCACTTTATATATACGCATTCAAGTATGTATATATGTTTGTATTCCTTCAATTGCAAACGCTCATATTGTTCCTTGTCAATATTTTCTCCAGCATTCCTTATGATGCTGCGAACGAAGGTGGATGCAGTCACGGCGGCGTTCTGTTGGCTGGAAGACAAACGGCACACGCATGTTGTAATTCTAACGGACTCACAAAGTCTGATGAGAGAACATGAAGACAGGCACGTTTTTGACAGAGCGGCTGGCTTCCATTCAACAATCAGATATATAGAGCATCAGTTGCCCCCCCCCCCCCCCAATCCTGTAAACATGCTGGTGTTGTGGGAAACGAGAGGCCGGACAGATTGCCTGGGTCTGCAGCACTTGGTGGGGTACTGGTGCATGATTAGTCAAATGTGGTCAGGGTCCTTTGAAATCGTATGTGTAGTGCAGAAACAGTTACATAAATAAACACACGTAGTATTGTTTGGGCTCACAGAAGGAGAAGAAAGAAGTAGAGACTACAGGACGCACTAGACAACAGAACATTTGAAAGCTATAGTTACCGACCGGGATTCAAACCTGTCATCTCCAAATGGCGACAATGCCTCTCTGCGGGAACAAGTGTACTTCGACGCAAGACAAACTAGACCTAAATTTGGTCATGCGTCGAAGTACACTTGTTCCTGCAGTGAGGCGCTGTCACCATTTGGAGGTGACAGGTTCGAATCACGGTTGGTAGCTATAGCTTTCAAATTTTATGCTGTCTAGTGCGTCCTCTAGTCTCTACTTCTTTCTTCTCCTTCTGTGAATGCCAAACAATACTACGTGTGTTTATTTATGTAACTGTTTCAGTGGCCTCAACTGGTTCCCAAATTGATTTCCTATGTAATACGTATAGTGCAGAAGAACTGGAAGATCATCACGGCTAGGAGAAAATGGTGCTACAGGGAATGGCCAGAGGATCTGTCCGACAGTCAAATGTCCTAAGGAAGGTCAGACGGACATATAGTCAGAGAACTACTGGCACTATTAGTATTGGGACTTTTCGCTGGCTGCCGCAGATAAGAACGAAGCCCGTACGATAATGTCCTGAGTTCTGGGATATGAGTTCTTCACTCAACTCAACTGAACTCCCCTTGATACTTTGTACACGTTACACATATAAGAGGGAAAATACAACTTTGTCTGACTCCCTGTTCTATATTAGCAGATTCAGTGACAAACAAAAAGTTAATTTGGACCAAACAAACATGGATGGCCGAAAATGGGAAATTGGGATGTGCCATGATTATGACTTACAAGTTGTTAATATGGCAGCAGCACGCGAGCGCACGCACGCGCGCGCGCACACACACACACACACACACACACACACACACACACACAATTAAAGCGTGTTCCACGGGGACAACTGCTATATTCATGTTTTAACAATATTTTGTTGTTATTTATAAGCTTCTGGCAGTTACGGGAAGTTTGTATCAAACGATTTATCATCGGGTGTCACTTAATCAGTTAATACCAGCCTGCTGCAATATCACATACTCTCACGGCTGTGTTTGTTCACCGATGAGTGTTTTAGTAATATTTATTAAGTATAATGATAACCAATAAAACAAATATGTGAACACACATCTGTCAATTGAAAAAAAAAAAAAAAGAATTACAGGAATTAGGCAGTTTTAATTTCTAGGTTTATAACTAATGGGCTATGGAAATGTGATGAAATTCAAAGAAAGCCATATATTGCTCTGCTAAAACTAAAACTGTTAAATTCATTACGGGTTGGAACACACTGTACAGGTACCTTGTCGTCTTGACAGGCGATAGTTTGTTACACTCTGCTTCAAACAAAAAGGCACAAAGCCCGAGCTGAATTGCAGGAACAATGTGTTGCACATGCAGTATGATCCCTGTCTCGGCCTGCCTAGTTGTTTCCTCCAGAGGAAAGATAACACCGATACGTCTGGAACAAGACAAGCTGCAGAAGCTGCCGGATCAGCAAAGCAATTCTCTAACTGTCCGCCTGTCGGGCATTTGTTCCTAGACCAGTCACCGACTAAGGCTTAGGGCCTGGTCTATCCTGTCATGACATTTAATCTTTAGGTTGCATTACCTTGCACCAAGATAATGCTTGTACCGTCCCAGTTGCTTCTGGAGCAGGCCGAAAGAAGGATCGTGCTACATGTGCAACACACGGTCTCTACAATTCAACCCAGCTGCCTGCTATGCAGGAGTTATTATACCTTACTTGTTTGGGAAGCACAATAACTATCGGTTGTCAAGACGGGAAAGGTGTCAGTAATACAGTACCGTATATCGTATCTTGCGGTGTAGTACAAGAAAGGGGTGGGGTTGAGGGGATATTTGGTCTGAGACATTTAGGCTCCCATGAGAATGTGTGAAATAGCGAGATGTTGAAAACCCTTGAAATAACACTCTTTCGCAGTCTGTGGTTTATATACCATGCTTGTCAAACAAACTATTCAAAATTGCAAGAATGGATTGGCGGGATTCAAACCAAAATCCCAAACTGTAGCAGAGGTTGTTAGTTTTCTTGAACAGTCGACTGATCCGTTCTGTCATCAACTATAAACTCGACATAATCACGTCATCGGACTTGCTGAGTGAGCGACAAGATCACAGCCATAATGACGGGATCGAAATCATCTTGGCGTGAACAAGGAATACTCCCAATGCGATAATGAGGTACTTTCTCAGATTTGCGCATGCCTAGCGGCCTAGTTATCACGCATTTGAATTCACATCGAGGTGAATTTTGAAAATTGACCAAGACTCATAGGCCGACCCAGGCTAAGATGGGCGCCATGATTTTTCTTGGGAAGTAAACGCGGGAAAAGTGATATTTATCACATCATCACTAAAGTGTCCATTTGTCTATAAAACATGGATCTGATAAAACAGGGACTGAAAAGCCAAGAGAATAGATTACATTGCAATAAGTTTTATCCGGTATGACTCGGTCTTTTTCCGCAGGACGGCCTGCCGAAAGCATCGCACAAAGCACGAACTCCGTAGCTTCAGCGACGACTCCCCAGGAGTCTTCGAGATCGTAAACCGAACTAAAATACGCAATCGAACCTGTAACATTCGGAGAGCGTGGCAGCTTCAACACACCAAGTACTTATGCGATTTAGTTCTGTTTGTAGATCCACAGTAACTCGATCTCTATCCTTACCCTGACGATACACTAACACATCGTCACCATACGACAATGTCCTCCCCGGTCCTGTGATCTGCTCTTCGGTAGTCTCACGGTGTAGGCGTTGAAGAGCACCGGAGATAATGGTGATCCCAAGGGCAGGCCCGGATATATTTTTTTTTGGTTCGAAGGTCCAACTGCCGCATCTAAAAAACTGCATTCCGTTGGAAAAGGGCTGCGGCGATCCAACTAAGGAGGAATGGACTTATTTTGAGTTCAAGAAGCTGAAACATTAAGAAATCCAATGGTACTCTGTTGTACGCGTCATCAAGACCAATCACCGCAGCACATGTTTCAATGCCTGAATGGAAACCTTCATAGACATTCATGGGCAAAAACTGCTGCGTTGGTCCAGGTTTCTCTGTTTCGACGGTACCCTCCAAGGGTAGGTGGGAAACAACCTTGCATCTCTAGCTGACATTTGCACCGGGGCCAGATGATATAAGGCATGAGAACATCAATATGTGTACCGACAACGAGCTAGAGGAACAAGCATATATGTACAACAACAGCATAGGGAGTGCTGGCATCAAGGAGGAGTGGTTACACAGCTATCTGGTTCCCTTGCCGAAGTCTGGCAAAAACCACACGAAAAGTCAGGGATATCGGGTAATAACCATGCAAAATACAATAGGCAACCTGCTGAAGAAGTTAATTGCCAGGAAAATATTCAGAAGAAGGAAGGAAGGAAGGAAGGAAGAAAGAAAGGAAGGAAGGAAGGAAGGAAGAAGAAGAAGAAGAAGAAGAAGAAGAGATATGGATGTCGTCTGCCTCTGCCACATTCCTAATTGTTACAATATCCTCAACACATAAACAACTCACCTGACTTCTTGGCTTTTTTTTCCCGCCTGTCTCTCCTGATAACACACTGCCCACCATTTCTGTCTGCTTTGCGACACTTCCTCCCATCCACGATCGCCATGGTAACAGAGAGAAGAACGATGGCGGCTATTTGCGTGTATCGTTTAACAAGCATGTCGTTCTGACCTGAAATGAGATCCATCATTTACGTTAACCGTTAAATTACACAGGTAAATCCGGACCCATGGCAAGCAGATACTTAAGCGGGAATGTGGTGTCTTTAAGCTTTACGTCCAATAACGCGAACCTGGTGTGGGTTTGTGAAGTGCATAAAGGACTAGGTGACCGGCCTTTCCCTCCCGTAGCGAACGGCGAGTATAGGGATTAAACCCTAAACCTACTGCTTTCATGCCATTATCAGTGTGAAGTGTTAGGACCCTAACATTGTTTACGCTTGAATTCACAGAGGAATAGGTTCCCAGTCTTTCCCTCACAGGGATTGAACCCTCAACCCACCGCGTTCAAGCCATTGTCAGCGCAAGGTCTCAGCCCTGGCTTAGACAAATATCAGCATCAACTATTACCAAAGCGCACGCAGTAGCCCCGAAGCAGTTTCTTATTATGAGTCTTTTATGTGATAACGTCATCATATTGTGGAGCCTGGAGGAGCTTAGGAATACTTTGCTTCCCCGAAATTATGACCTACCTCTAAAATAAGCCCTAGCATGATTTTTCAGGATGCTTTTAACATAAAATCTACTCCTAAAATAAGCCTTAGGTAAAATCATCAGCTAGAATTATGTTATTAAACGTGCACTTGCATTCAAGTACTTTGTTGATGGCATCGAGTTTTCTATATAACAACTCTCCAACTTGATTTCCATGGATGAAACTGCGGTGTTTAAAGACCTAGGATCTCAAACGTCAACTGATAAGACGGAATTTGGGATCTGAAGAGCTATGGCAATGTTCCAGAAGAAGATGACATGACTGTATTTGAATACATGTAGCAGTTTGTACATGAATAAATGTAGATTTTTGGATCCGAATATAAAGACATTCAAATAATGAAGGCACAAACAATAGATTGTACGATTTATTGCCTGGCATATTTCGCAGCATCTCGTCAGGTACATACTGCAGAATTCATACAACATAAAGTAAAATAACTAGATACATCCTTCACGCTAAAATATACACATGTTCGCACATAAATGTCATTTGTCTACCAAGGTAATTT
>OY992896.1:57938129-58034958 GCA_963921405.1 Cepaea hortensis
ACGAAAAGAGAAAAACCACCAGCTGGAGCTAAAGACGTATGTTTCCTAACATTTTTCCTTCCTCTTCTACCGCCTCGTCTCACAGCCCGAGAAGCTGATAACTATAATCTGTTCTTCAGCCAATGGGGACACACATTACATTCATTGAGATCATTATCGGCCAATCAAAACAGCATTTAGCCATATTCGGTTCAGGGGTAAGTCTGGCAACCGGCTTCAGGTCTTTCGGAGATAAGAGTTTTAAAAAGACGGTATTCCATTCATTTGAGACAGCGACAGCACATGTCTGCTGTTTCGCCGGCGGGAGATTGAGAGAATGTGTAGAGGGAGAAGGTAGTAGAAGAATGAAACAATAGTGGGAAGACGGAGGGTAGGATTAAAGAACAAGAGAGTTAGCCGCGTTTACGTTACCTGGTAGCCATGTCAAATAAATCCGATTGGCAAAAGTGTAACATACAACAGATGACCAAAATAAGTTAGTTGCATATCCTTTACAGGATGTCGCAGCCAATCGCATAATTTTTTGACTATTTGTCATTTCTTGGCAAATAGTTCTGTAGTTAAATCTAGTTATCTTTAAATAACAACTAACTTGTGTTAGCATGTCTGCCTGCTACCTACCCACCTACCTACTTATCTATCTATCTATCTATCTATCTATCTATCTATCTATCTATCTATCTATCTATCTATCTATCTATCTATCTATCTATCTATCTATCTACCTACCTACCTGCCTGCCTACCTACCAACCAACCTAACTACCTACCTACCTGTTTGCCTGCCTGTCTACCTACCTCTCAGCCTGCCTACCTACCTAGCTGCCTGACTGCCTGCCTGCCTACCTAATACCTACCTACCTACTTACCTGCATGTCTGTCTGCCTAACTACCTACCCATCTACCCACCCAACTTCCTACATACGTACGAACCTGCCTGCCTACCTACCTACCTGCCTGCCTACCTACCTACCTACCTACCAACCTACCTACCTACCTACCTACCTGTTTGCCTGCCTGCCTACCTACCTAATACCTACCTACCTACTTACCTGCATGTCTGTCTGCCTAACTACCTACCCATCTACCCACCCAACTTCCTACATACGTACGAAATTGCCTGCCTGCACTCTTATCTATCTAATACTTACCTACCTACTTGTCTGCCTGCATGACTGCCTACTTAATACCTACCTACCTACCTACCTATCTATCTACCCACCCAACTTCCTACATAGTACTAACCTGCCTGCCTGCCTATCTAATGCCGTACCTACCTACTTACCTACATGTCTGTCTACCTACCCTACCCAACTTTCTACGTACGTACGAACCTGTTGCCTAGCTCCCTAATACTTACCTACGTACTTGTCTGATTGCATGATCACCTACCTAATACCTCTCCAGTGTGTTGCCGGGGCCCATAAGGGAAGCAAAGAATAGCTACACTGTAGCCTACCACGCATGTCGTAAGAGGCGACAAAGGAGGCTATGGTTCCGTCGCCCTGCTACTGAGTGAGTGCGTGGCGCGACACTGTGAGCTGTGAGTTTCGTGTGAAATGTTTTTGAATCTGCCCGAGGTTTTTTGGGACGTGACTGCATGTTCGAAGCGATGACAGCTGGCTATGTCCCAGAGTTGACCGGTTTTTGCCTTATGCAGAAATGCGTGGCTGCTGGGCTTCTGGTTGACTGCCGCTGCCATCGACGATGAACTGTATTTTCGTGGACTGTGTGGGTGAACATCTAGGAAACATCCAGATGGGAAAATGACTGCCGATTCCATCAGAGATAAACTGGATGTTTCGTGGGGGACTATTGTGTTGACATTCTGGGGGCGGCATTATGCACAGTGTATCTGTGCGGGCTGTTGTTTGTCGAGACTCCTGTCTTTTCCACTTTTAACATTGGGCAGTGGGGAGCGTTTTATGTGATATTCACTGGCACAGGAACGGAGCATAATGGGGACGACCCGTTGCTGTGAAGTTGGAACCGCGACTAACTAACTAACTAACCTACCTAATACCTACTTACCTACTAACCTGCATGTCTATCTACCTAACTACCTACCTATCTATATAAGTACCACCTATGTTCCTGCGTACGTACGAACCTGCCTGTCTGCCTGACTGAGGCTACCACCTGCGTGGTATGTGATATACAATTGTAGAAAACGTAAAGGGCCTTAAGACGCATTGACCATATGGTGGTAGACTCTTGTTTTTATAGACCAACTTACACTCGCGGGCAATGTCTTTATGTGATATGTGAATGTAATGTGTGGATATGATATGTTATTATATTTGATAGGCATTTTGTTAGGACATATGACTCAGGACAAGCGGTTGCCGTGGCAATCAGGGGTCAGATTGGCTGTCTAAGTCATCTTCATTTGCTAGAGTTTAAGTAGATCTTCAGTAGTCCAAGCAATAATGGAAGGAATTATGTGTAATGAGGCATCATGCAATTAGACAACGCTAAGTAAGCTAAAAAATAAATAAAAATCGCTGCATATCGTTGTATAGGACATTGCAATCAACCCCAACATTGTGATTTTCTAAATAATTTTACGTTCAGTAGTTTTCCACTGCTTTTTGAACGGCCGACGTCAATACTATCGAAATTAATGCAACGCGATCTGCTCCTGAATGGTCTGTGGCTGATTTGGAACTCTTGTATGTACTTTGCAACCCCAGGTTGGTTAACTAGATTAACTGTAAGTTCAGTAGTTTGCCATGACTTTCTGAACGAGATGTTAACATTGGAGTCTAATTTATTACTGGTGTAGGAATTGAATGTTTGTCATGGAGTGCGAACGAACAAATTAGGAAGAGAGTGGGTGCGTCGAATATGTGGTTTCTGAGGCGAATGCTGCGAATACACTGGACTGTCAAAGTAACAGCGATTGTCTGGAAGAGACCAATGAATGTAAAACTGTATGGAGAAGGCAGTATTCTTCGGTCATATAATGAAAAGGAAGGCAAGAGAAAAAGATCGCGACCTCTGGAAAGACCAGCTGTAGAAGAGATTGAGGCAGCTCGAGATACACAATGCTAGATGGTCTAAGACTAAGTCGTGGAGGAATATCATGAAAAGAATTGATCAAGAGCGCCAATGACATTTTTCTACCAAGGCATGCCGTGTAAGGGGAAACGAACAAGCAAATAGGCTGACGGGCTTGGCTTCTTTAGGAAGTGGAGGAGCAATGGACTGGTTGACATCCTGAACATTCTTGTGCAAGCAGGACGAATTCATAACTCAAGGTATGGATGTAATCCTGCAACCTTGTCAGACTGAAGGAACACCAAGTCCAACGTGGTCGAGCTAGACAAGAGCTTGATGAGGAGGGCAAAGAAATAATCATCATCAAAAGCAGATATTGTGTCATAGGTCGGAACAAGCCGAGGGAAATACTGAGGTGAACATCTGAGCACTTATGGACTAGTAGTCGGATGTGCAATGAGGTTGATCTGCTGGTCATTAGAGAGGGCAAGCCCAAAAATCACAGGTTGGCAAGATGGTGCCTTTTGTTACAAGATTTCGACTTCGAAAATGTGACACCAAGGCGTTACCTATGAACTGTAACAGCATTTGAAAAACACACGGACAAAGAACGACAACACACGGATCGTCGATGGATTTAATTAGTTTAATTTAATTAGTTAAATATGTATTAAATGGTTGTATTATTATATGCATAAAATATGTGAACATGTCAATTTTTCATTTTCTATCATAATATGTCATAAACATTTTCATTCAAGTGTAAAAATTTTCTTCCTAAAACTATTCTAATTTAACTTATAAACCATTTTGTTACCACCAGTACAAATAGTACTTGGCGCTTTCAATATAATATATCGCCGAAGTTTTTTTTCTAAGGGCGACAACATTTACCTCAACTTAATTTGTATATTTTAACAAAATACTATGTTGAATGAAAGGTGTACGAATCAGGGAGTAAATGAATTAAATGAGAGAGCGATATACTGAGCGGACAAATTGTACGCAAAAATTATTTATTTTAATTTGTCTGCGTTTTGATGTAAAATGTAACACTTGTCTAAATTTTGTATACATGCTTAGTATTAAATAGAATAGTATTATTCTAAGAATCACTGTTTGAATGCCCCGTTCATGCGTTACACAGATGGCGTAATTCATGATAAAGGATATTCCAACTCGTGACGCTTAGAAGTATACTACACACCACATACACACACGTAGCACACACTTTACACATTAGGTAAAACATACACTCACAAAACTAAACACTAACAAGTAAATTACATACACTTTATTACAGCAAGTAAATAGGGAGTAGACACACTAACAGGCAAACAAGAACATAAGTAGTTACTTGGGAGAAAACAAAAGTGATTATATATATTGGGCACTATAAAACATACGGAAGTAAAAGTGTATCAAAATACACATTCAGGACAAGAATTGCAGGTATTCTTAAATAAGCCAAGACAATTTGTCTTGATGAAACTCTCTAATACAGAGTTCATTATCCTGGTATCATATGGATACTTGAGAAGGGCGCGGTTGCAAATACCACTGTAAGCGTCAGGGAACTTCGATCGGGTAGCAGGTTTAGGAATATGGAAGAGCGTGGAGATCTTCAGCAATCACCCAGAATTGTTTACTGGGAAATACATGAGTTAATAACTCATTAAGTGCAAGTATATGGATTACTAAGTTCCCATCCACGAAACTACAACCACCAACTTCATGTGATCCCATGACAGAATTAGTTCAGACTAATTACCATATACTAACCCACAAGAACGGCGGGGAGGGGAACCCTGTCAAGGTCTCACATAGAGTAGGTATGGACATAAAGTTAGAAGGGATTTATAGAAGGGATATAACACCAATAGAAGGGAAGTAAAGGTAACCACTCGAACGCTCGAACAATCTCGAGCCTTCGAGAATGATGGGTCAGTTTGCCTACAGCTCCGTGGACACAGGTGGAACCCGCCTACAGCGTGCCAGGACCATTTCCACGAGAAGCTCGAAGAGAGTTACACTCCGTGTCCGCCCGACACACGTCGAAGGGCAGACGGCGACTGGACACCGAGGACGAAGGAGGGGTTTAGCTTAAGGGGGACTTGATAGATAGAAACCAAGTGTATTTAAGGATTGTTGATTATAAGATAGTTGATAGAGTTTTGCTGTGATGGTTATGTGTATGATTGCTTTGTTATGAACTCCTGTAATATTGTAACTGGCTGCGAAACCCATTCTTCGCCAGATTACTGTGAATAAATTATATCAGAAAGTATCAGAATGGAGTTTGTTGCCTGTCTGAACCCGAGTTTCATTTCCCAAGGTCTTTAGGACGTTGACAGGCCAGAAGTTACAAACTACATACCTAACTGACTAACCAGGATTAGAAATCTCTGGAGAGATAAGAACGGCCTCGCCTGTTTGCAAGACATATGTTAGTGATAATAATGACCTCTTTTGATGTATCAAGAATCCAATGTCTGAAAGGCTAAGTGTGTTCTTCCGTTCTGTTTGGATTCGACTGGTGGAAAATGAGCTGTGAGATGATGGAGAAGCGGAAGGCAGTGAAGATGTAGTTTTTGAAAAGGTTAAGAATATCATGAGCAGAGAAGAAACCAAACCATAAGATATTGATCGTTGTTTGTGTTACTAGAATGATGATACACGTACAGACATTAAGATATCGATCGCTATTTGTGTTACTAGAATGATTATATACATACAGATATTAAGATATCGATCACTGTGTGTGTTACTAGAATGTTGATACAAATACAAACATTAAGATATCAATGGCTGTTTGTATTACTAGAATGATGATACACATACAAACATTAAGAAAACGATCACTGTTTATGTTACTATAATGTTGATACACATACAAACATTAAGATATCCATCGCTGTTTGTGTTACTGGAATGGTGATATACGTACAAACATTAAGATATCCATAGCTGTTTGTGTTACTAGAATGATGATACCCATACAGACATCAAGAAAGCGATTCACAAAATCTATGCCGCGTATCAACAGTATTGGTTATCATCATCACTAACATCAAGTGCCTTGCCAGCTGGCGTAACCGTTTATGTTTCTCAGCATAACTCACTCCTTGGTGTTCAGGATCAACTCTGCTGATGATGTTCTTCCAACCACCGTCTCAGTCCATCCAGCATCATTTCTCTCAGCCTGCCTCTGCCTCTTTTTCCTGCTTATCTTTCCAGTCGTCACCATGTTTTCAAATGCCTATTTTCTAACTAAATGACCAAAAAAATGCTAATTGTATTGTGGGTAGTCTCCTAATTTGTAAACTGAGTTTGTCTGTGCAGCGGCTTTACTGCCTGCTAGTTTCGGTTTCAAACTTCCGTGTGCAACTAACATTCGCAACGTAAATTCGGATCCTTCAAGTCTATGGGCCTTATCTGAGAAAGCTAGATGTCCGATCCACTACCCCGGAATCAGGGAGGTAATTGGAGCATCGGAGGTTGGGGGGGGGGGGGGGGGTGTTATACTATACTTTCTGAGGCAATGCAAAATAAATTAAATAAATGGAGTTTCGTAAAAAGAGTTAATGGAAAAAGAAAGCAAATAAAATCAGTTTTGTTTCGACAGACACTGCAAAAAAAAAAAAAGAAGTAAATAAACCCAGCTTCACAGTAAGAGTACACAGAAAAGAAAGCAAATAGACGCAGTTTCGTACAAAGAGTTAATGAGACAGAATTCAGAATTCACACCGAAGCGGTTTCCCAAAAAAAAGAAGAAAACAAAAGCAGTTTTGTACCCGGTCAATAAAACACAAAGCAAATAAAAAAAAGCTTTCGTGTACAAAAAGTTCATAAAAGAGAAAAAAATAAAAGCGAGTTCGTATTTTCAGAAACCCTCGCGATGTGTTAAAACTTTTAAACCTGATACTGGAAATCTATCAAAAACACCACGTAAGCGCATATGTTTTAACTAATTAACTTCATTTTTATCATTTGTAAACTGATTCAGCTATCTTCCATGTTTGATTATTTCCAAGCTTTACTCTCCCGGGTATCGCCACAAAATGTACAAATCAGCACCAGAAGGCGGGCACTATCAGCCGTCATTAGTTATCTCTAGCGTTCAATCAAACTTATGGCAATTCTACGGGTTCACACGAAGCTGTTGTCTCGAACTGTTTATCTACAGAATGTTTCTTGCACTCTCCAACTTTATCTGTTCTCTGATTGTCCTGATTATGATTAGGATTATGATGCTGAATCTTCATAATTGCACTCAGGACAAGCCTGTAAGTGCTCTCTGTTTTTTCCAAGTTGAAGAGAGCTGGTTATTCTTTTTTGCGACCTGGCAGCTAACTCATACTAAACAAGCTGAACAGCGCATAAATGCCTTTGGATATAGATGTTATAGACGGGTTCTAAGAATATGTTGGAAAAAAAGAGAACAAATGCATCCATGCGACAAGATCTGAATATAGAAGAAGGTTGGCTACTAAAGACGAAAAAAAAAACAAAAAAAAACACGAAGAAAATTGACATAGTTTGGTCACTTGAAATGTCATGAAATTTTGGAGAGAGAGAACAATAATGGAGGAGTATATGCACGGGAAGAGAGCAAGAGGAAGGCCAACGAGAAGATGGGTGCAGGATGTGGCAGATGATCTCCAGATGGGTGCATCAGACGCGGGGCATCTTGCTTATGACCGAGACGTTTTCTGGAAAGTTGTTATGGGAGCGAATTTCTGCAAAGGACGTGCTACTGAATGAATGAATGGTAGCTACACTTCGGAACCGTTCTCATCTTGTTTCATTGCGATCAATTGCACGTGCATGCACAAACACAATAATGTCAACTATATCCATCGTGTGCCATGCCGGTAAGCACAAGCGGTCATGATTCACCATCTCACTCGATCACAAGAGTCGTGGATCAGCTCTGTATTCTTGTCTTGACTATGCACCGTGTCCAAGCCATTTAGGTATTTACTTCTCTGCCTTCCACTTGTTCTCCTCCCCTCGATCTTGCCAGTTGTCAATTTATTTCTTCTCATTCTTCTTCTTCTTCAGCGCTCCGAGCCATTGAGGTTCTTTGCTGCAAATACAATCCGTCTCCATTCGTCTCTCTGGTGGACCTTCTCTTGCCAGTCGTTGATTCCAAGTGCTTGTAGGTCTGTACATGTATTATCATTGTATTATTATAATTTCTTCTCATTACATGCCCAAAAAATGACAGTCTAAGTCTAATTTCTCTAATAGGTTACTATTTTCATCTGTTTCTTGTAGGACTGGTCATAGGTTGTTCTGTCTGTCCATGGTATTCTTTGCATTTTCCCTAGAAACCACATTTCCTCAACCATTAGGTGTTTTTCAGCTTGTCTGCTCATTGCCCACGCTTTACATTCATACAAAAGTACAGGTTCTATGTAGCATTTCAACATTCTTTTTCTCGATGCAAATGACATCTTTTTATTGGTCAGTATGTTTTTCATCTTGCAAAAGGCTGTCTTCGCCATGGCGATTCTTGTTCTAATCCCTTCAAGGCATCTCCCATCAGATGTTATGACTGTTCTGAGATAAGTGTACCGGTTCACTTGTTTAAGAATATTCCAATTTACGTCCTACTTGATTTATAAAACTACTTTAATTGTGTGTTGTTTCTCGATGATCTTGATGCATGTTGTTATGCCAATCATATTGATTATGCCTTTTTCGGCTCCCATGGATCCACAGCAACATAGTGGCTAGACATCTGTCTGCTGGTCCTGAGCTCGTGGGTTCGTATCCACATTAAGGCAGATTTTTAAAATTGATCTGTGCTCCCAGATCGACTCAACGTAAAATGGGTTCCAGGAAATGAGTAAGGGAGTGAAAGTCCATACAATTATGGGTTTAGCACCATACGTCCAATACTAATTAAGGTGTGAAAAGGGGCACTTTACTTACTTTACATTTGTGTTTGTTCATCAAAAATGATGATGGCCATTCATTTCATCCAGTGGGATTTAAAGTTTTGAGCCTCCAGTTCTAAAATGGCTGGTACAACCTATTTTGGCTCGAAATGTTCTTTGACAATGTGGGCGGATGAAGAATGACTTGCGCGATGAATTGGATTAAAGTGAGGAAGAATTGCGCGATTCGTCGACCACACTCTCTGGCTTTAGTCAATCTGAATCCACTGGCAAGACAAGTCAAGACGGCTGGAGATGAATACAGGTGCAGTGGATGACCAGGGCGCTCTAAGTGCCTTGCCGTGCTCATTACGTTCCACAGCGCTTTGCAGGTAAATGCCGTCTTGCCCGTTGAATCATCAATGATTTCTTTCGCGCAGTCTGCCGAATCATGTATTCACATGCCGGGTAGGCATACTCTAATTCACCGATTGGTTTGACGTCGAAACGGTCACCCTTGCATGGTTTTGCAGGCCTATCACAGCCGTTGCCCCAGGGGGTGGCCGTTGTCAATACTGACAACTACTAGCAGCCACAGGCGTGAGCTGGGTGTAAGGCATGGACCAGTGAGGAATGGGTCATAAAAGAGCACTTCACATTATGACTCTTCTGGAAACCCCAGCGGCCTTCCTCAAACATGTCATCTCACATGTGGAGGTTAGCATGGCCGAATGGATAACAATGTGCATTCTTAAACATGCGATGTGTTGATGCCGAGGTAAGGGGTTCAATTCCTACAACGGTCGGTTGGACTAAAATGTTGACTTCTTATACTTGACTTGGGGACGTAAATTACAAGTACCTGTGAAGTCAAAGTGGGTTCGCTTGATGGCTATTACAACTGGCAATAGGCAGAGCTAATCCACATGCAAAATTCAGTCCGGTGCTACTAGAAATATCGTGCATGGACTAAGCTTCATTTCAAAGCAAATCGAGCCAGCACAAACAACAACAACAACAACAACAACAACAACAACAACAACAACAACAACAATCTCACATAGCTGTCTCTAGTGGCTTGTTGACAGGGTCCAAGTTTGGCATTTATTGCAGAGTGGTGAAAGAAAACTAAAACCTTGAAGTTGTTAGTCCATCTCATTCAGTGTTTTCCTCTGGTCCTATAACCAGATTTTCTTTAATTGTCTGTTCATACCGACAACTGATCAGGTTTCATGCTCGTAAGACGTCCAAACTACTGTATTTGTTTCGCTAGGTGCTGTATGGCAGTGAATCATAGAATGTGAATGAATAATTAGGGAAGAACTTGGAAGCAACAGAGATATGGTTCCTGAGACGAATGTTGCGAATTCCTTGGACTGTCAGAGTAAATAACAGCCTGAAAGAGGTTAATAAAACTAGAACATTATATACAACAATAAGAAAGAGACAAACAACTTTCTTTGGTCGTGTGATGAGAAGAGAGGCATTGGAGAGCCTCGTGACAACTGGAAAGATCGAGGGGGACAGAGGCAGAGGCAGACCAAGAGAAATGATGCTGGATGGTTTGAGAAGGTGGCATAGAGGGATATCAGCAGCAGAGTTAATCCAGAACACCACAGACCGAGATATGTGGAGAGACACGAACGAATACACCAACTGGCATGACACTTGATGATGAGATGAACTCGATGCATGTTGTCATGCCAGTTATATTTATGATGTTGTCTTGATTTTGACATTCAGGGATCTGCACTAGTATAGTGGCTGGACATTTGCCTGCTGGCCCGGTGGTCTAGGTTTGAATCCACATCAGGGCAGATTTTAGCAAACTGGTGTAGACTCTGACTGACCCAGCCACGAAATGTCTTGGGAAGAGAAGGTGACAACTGGTCAATAAAGATATGGGTTTAGCACCATATACCCAATAAGCATTAAGGTATGGTAAAGTGTCCTATATTTACGACGGTAAGTTAATAAGTAAGTCAGAAATGGCTGTAGAAAAATAACTAAATATGATAACTTGAAACCAGTTTAATTTTGTATATACATTGTCCCTTTATTTCTCAACATAATTTCCATCAACATCGATGCATATATCCCATCGTATTATCAGTCCTCCAAAACCAGCTGCATAGAACTGCGTGCTTTGTTTTCATTTACCTGCCATCCCACAGAACTGTGTGACTTACTTATTGACTCGACCTCGTAAATTTTTTCTACCCAGCTATGCACCGCTTTACAGGAAATTGCTAGGGACTAAGTCCACTGAAAACCCACCGTAGCGGGAGACATTTCGCAAGTGACGCCAAAGTTGAATGTGAAGTGAAAACGTGGTTTAGAAAACAGAGCATGCAGTTCTATGCAGCCGATTTGGGAGGACTGATAAAACGATGGGATAAGTGCATCAATGTTGGTGGAAATTATTTTGAGAAATAAAGGGACAATGTATGTATACAAATGAACTGGTTTCAAGTTGTTATCATATTTAGTTATTTTTCTACAGCCATTTGTAACTTACTTATTAATTTACCCTCCTACATTGCCATTTGACATTATGCCTCTTCTGGAAATCCGAGTAAGATCCACAAATATTTCATCTCACATGTGATGGGTTTTCTCTGATGGGGGGTTTTTTTTTTTGGTTGTTGCTCCGTGGCGACGGGTTTACGGACGTAGTTCAAAACACAGCTGTGGACGATTTGGCAGCAGTCCGCCTTACGTTGGTTTTTAATGAAATGGTATGGGTGCCAGTCATTCAGAAGAAAGCAATGGCAAACTACTGCATGTAAACTTGCCCAGGAATTACGAACAGCCAAAAAATGCTGGAGTTGACTGCTACGTCCTGTAAAAGATATGCAACTAACTTTCTTTTTTGTTCGCTTTCAACCCAAGCGTGGTCCATGCTGGACTGATTTTTGCGTGTGAGTCAGCTTTCTTATTACCAGTGTCCCTCGCCATCAGGGGAACCTACTCCAACTTCTAAGGTACTTGTAATTTACGTCCCCTATTCTAAGTCGAGAAGTCAACATTGTGGTCCAACTGACCAGTAAAGGCGTTGAACCCACTACCTAGGCATCAGCACACCGGAAGTTTAAGAGTGAGCGGTCTTATTCATTCGACCATGCTTACCTCTTTGCGGGGTGTTGATAGGGTTCCTATTATTTTGTGCTTGCTTTGAACTCAAGCGTAGTCCATACACAGTACTTCTAGCAGCACTGGACTGAATTTTGCGTGTGGATTTTGTTTTTGGCATATACTTTACAGGACATCGCTGTCAACACCAACATCTTTCAGCTGTATGTTGATTTCTTGGCAAGATTATGCTTAGTAGTTTGCCATTGCTTTCTGAGCGGCCGGCTCACATACCCTGTAAGGTACCGATGCGATTCGAACCACTGATAATTCTCACCGTCATCACGTTACCTACAAGAGTATACGAGATTACGGAGAAAAGTCATAACCTCTAAGCCACGAAGCCGGCCGCGTGTGGATTAGCTTTCCCTATTACCAGTGTCCCTTGCCACTCTAACCCACTCTGACTTCAGAGGTACTTGTAATTTACGTCCCCAAGTCAAGGGACGAGACGTTATAATTTTAATCCAACTGTCTGTCTGACTCGGGCTCCGAAGGTTGTGGGTTCGATTCCGGGCTGCGTCCTTCAGTTCACAAGTGCATTTTTTCGGAGACTCCTGAGGGTTGTCGGTGGAGCTACGGAGTTCGTGCTTTGTGCGACGCTTTCCGCGCTGCGGAAAGAGACTGAGCCATATGGGATAAAATCCTGGTGCAATGAAGTCGACCCTGTCGACTTTTAAGCGACATTTTGTTCTTATCCATTCCATCATGCTAACCTCTGGGAAAAGTTTGTCACTGATTACAAAGTGGTGAAAGAAAACTAAAATCTTTATTGGAATAAAAATACCAAACTCATTCAAGTAAATGTTTACCATTGTTTATATTATCACAAAATATATCATGACTAGCAATCACTGGTCTTGCTGCACAAACTCTTGAAATGTTCAAACATAGACATTATGTCACATATAACATACATAATTGACACTGTATAACATAGCTAATTCACATTATTTAACAAATAACATACATGATTTACAATACCTAGTTAGTGTTACAGAAACAATGATGAATAAGATATGACATCTCATGATAAGATGCTTCGTACGTCTTCTACTTTCTTCTTCATCTTTTTATTTTTCTTCTTCTTCTACCACTTCTTCTTCTTTTTCTACATCTTCTTCTTCTTCCACTTCTTCTTATTTTTCTACATCTTTTCCTTGCCATCTTGACAGACGATAGTTTGTTATATCTGTTTTAAAAAAAAAGCATAATAACTACAACTGATGGCGGGGGACCAGGGATGGAGTTAAACCTCTTCGAAACAAAATGTATGGGCTGAATGTTAGAGACCATGTGTTGCCCATGCAGCATGATCCCTCTCTCGGCCTGTCTAATTTACTCCAGAGGAAAAGTAACACCAATACGTCTGGAACAGAGACAAGCTGCAGAAGCTGCTGGATCAGTAAAAAGCAATGCTCTGACTGTCCATCTCTTGGAGCTTCGTCATATATATATGTGTACGTGGTCTTTATATTTATATTTGATGATGTTATAATCATAAGGAATAATTAATACCTACAGCCATGACAAAATCAAACAGGCTGCAAATACTGACCTCTTCTATCGTGAGTACTTAGGAATATTGATCACAAATGCTTGCCTCCTATTATGAATCCTCGTAAGAATTGATTCCAAACACCAGCTTCCAATTCTGAATCCTTGGAAATATTGATCTCAAATATCAGCCTCCTATCATGAATCCTTGGAAGTACTGATCTCAGACACAAGCCTCCTAACATAAATTATTGGAAATATTAATCTTAGACACTAGCCTCCTAACATAAATCAATGCAATTATTAATCTCATGATTATTCCACATTCGTGAATAATTGGAAATATGGTTCTTAAAAAAATAGCCTCCTGTCATAAACCCTTAGAAATATTGATCTTATAAAATAGCCTTCTTTCATTAATAATTGGAAATTGTTGACCTCGAAAGCTAGTCTTCTGTTTTGAAAATTTGGAATTATTGATCTCAAATATTGACCTCTTGTCTTTTAAAAATTCAAATAGTTTCCTTTATATTTTCTCATATTTGTTATATGTGGTCATATTTTCACACTAGTGGAAGACTGCAGCAACAGTTCATTTTGACATGGCCAGAAAAGAAAAACAAACTTAGAAAGAACAAAGTTTTATTAAATTTGACAACATAAATAAGTAACTTACCACACAAAATCTCTTATTTAATGAGACTATAATATTTTCAAATATAATTTAAAGAATAAGAATTGTTTTCATTCTTTCTTAGTCTTAATAATCCTAATATAGAGGGCAGAAAGGCTTTGTGGTTTTATTTTATTTTGGTATAATTATACATGTGTTATTTTGATTGATCTGGCCAAGTCAAGAGCAATGAATCCTATGGGAACCATCAACAAGTAACAATAAGAAAACGTAGTTGTGCCAACTTTTACTCCTGAGGTATGTGAACTGAATTGAGTTGAGGTGTGCTAAGAAACGACATCATTGCACTCAGGACATTCCAACATGCGCTTTGCCCCGTCATTCAACAGCCAACGAAGACTCATACTGCTAACGGTTCTAACTGCCATCTGATTGAAAGTTCTCCTAGTCTTCCCTTCAGTTTGAGATTTTATCAGAGCCACTGCCGATCACCCGCCATATCATTCTCTCCACATACAATTGCTCTGTCTGTTCCACCGCTTTCTCTACCTAGTCCCACAAGCGACCGACCACCTCTCCCTTATCCATATGTAATCTCCCACAGAGAGGTACATTCCCTGCCATAAGCTATGTGAAAAGTGTTTCAGGAAAGAATTCAATTAAAAACATAAGATAATAAGGAGAATTTGCATGATGTTCACTGGCACAGGAACAGAGCATTATAGGGTAATCCTTTGCCGTGAAATTGGAACCGTGACTAATGACTAACTAATTGAGATCTTAACATTGTAGTTCCAGGAAAGAATTAAACTGAATTAAATGTGATTGGCAAAAGATATTGAGGTCTTAACTATTCAGTACCAAACAAAAAGTAGGACCAAATATGGCACACAATTAAATGAACAAATATTATAATGTAAATTTCCATTCACAGAGCAGTGAAATTGCAGAAGATACCACAAAATAAAACAACTAACATGATGACCCTAGTATGGGGATATATCGCCCTTCTATCCAAATGGGAGGTCAAATTTGGTGATACATTATCCTTTGGCACTGAATCAGTTGACCTAGTAGTTCCGGGGAAAAATTCAGTTGAAAAAAAAATTGGACTGAGGTCTTAACATTGTCAATAAACATAAGATTTCATTGAAATGAACAATACAATTCTCTGAACATATTGACAATAACAGCTTCACCTCTAACATAACTCTACATTATGCTCCTGATGAGATGCAGCGAAATATGCCAGGTTATAATTTGGGCAACGTAAAGTTTGTGGCTTCTGTCTTTACATTCACTAAGGACATATTTTGTTTTGAATAACAAATTTGTTCCAAATTCTAACATTTTAAATGTTCACATTTGCAACCATTAAAATTAGCAGCACGTGAATTTATACAAAACAGTTTATTATTGTCCTGTAGTACAGCTAAATACTGGGTGTTTGAAAAGTCTCACTACACTTTGTATATAGAAAAAATTTGACGATGTCATCAAAAATTGTGCTAAAAAATTCATTAAATTAGTTACATTAGTTACTGCTGTGGTCTAACGCTGTTTTAGGGAATCTGGAAAGTACCAATGAAGTATTCATTATAACAGGTGTAGGAAATGTCCACCACGGGCTTCAAGACATGACTGTACACGTATCTTTATATTGTCAAATACCTTCTGCAACGTGTCTGTTGTTACTTCTTGAATGGTAATTCTGATTGCTTCTTTCAGGTCCTCAGTTGTGTGTATATTATTATTGTAAACATTTCCATTCAAAAACCTATAGAATTACTCCAGCAGATGACAGCTATTCATTGCATATTGCTTCAAGATGGACTGGAGCAAATTTTGTTATGACATCATCAAATTTGGTCTACATACAAAGTGTAGTGAGACTTTGCAAACACCCAGTATATAACATGAGATTGTGACTGAATATAACATGGCATTGTGACTAAATATAACATGGGATTGTGATAGTTCTCTTAGTGAAGAACCCATAAAGTATAAATCTCGTAATGACAGATTCTGCAACTTACTGCAACAAATGGCGCAACCTACTGCAACAAATCATGCAACCTAATGTGTATGACTTCTTTGATTAAACTAGAATATATTTCAACAAGACTAGAGCAGAAAGCAAGGACAATCTTGCAAAAATAAGAGACGAGGGAGGTTTTCAAGACCAGAAGTGAAGGAGTTAATCAGGAAATGAGAGATTCATTCAAGTCTATGAAATGAGAACATTCTTTCAAGATGAAAGGAAACCAGGGAGTTTATGCAACACAAAGAAATGCAGATTTTGTCAACACTAAGATTTATGAAGTCTTGAAGATTAAGAAATTATGGCATCTTCTCCAAAATTGGGAAATAAGAATGTCTTTCAATCCTAAGGAAAAAAATAAATGGTGTTTAACATGAAGATATTGATAAATTTATGAAACCAATGCAAACATTAGGAAATGCATTAACTCATTTAGTCTTCGTCAATATGCCATGTGTGATGGTATCCTCCTCATTAATCCTATCCATCATATGATGTATTCTCTTACATTTTACATTTTGTTACAGCATACTAAAACATCTGGCTTTCTTAATTGACCACTTACACTGAAACTCATACACGTGAATTGTTTCTTAGATTTTCCCCCTTGGGTGTCAGCAGTAGAATCTTCTTGAACTGAAGGAGTTAAAACACTGAAAGAACATCCAAACATGAAATAACATGATGAAGGTCAAGGCAGTCTTATAGCAGATACAACCACAGAGGTGTGAAATGTTAGGCCTTCACATATACTATGCCTGAGCAGAACAGGTTGGAACAAAATAATTCTGCCTTCGTTATTGAACACTGATCTTTGTTTTGGCATGCAAGCGAATTAACCACCATGGCTTGACATAACATAAACTCATTTAGAACTGGAAATTGTGGAACTAATTAAAAATGACATAATATCATTTACTAGAAAGAAGAAATTAGGAGCATATTCTCACAAGAAAATAAAGAATTAAATTAAAATAAGGTAATTTATGTTAAAATAAATGCACAACATGTTATTAAAATAAAATTAAATTTATTTCAGTAGAACAAGGAACCATATTTAATTATCAACACCAACTAATTCAATGTTGAAAATCAACGTCAAGTAACAATATCTATGCACGAGCATAGACAAAGGGTACATGAATACTGGATTTAATTGGTTGTTATTGCTCAAGACTCATCTGTGACAACTGTTGAGGCAGTACATGATTATAATTGTTTTATATCCAATCAAAGGCATTGCTCTCCTTGAGCAATTCTCTATTATTTATACGTGCAACTGTACAGTTCACAAATATGTACATGCATGTAAATGTGTACACTAATTTAATGTTCATGTACACAGATTTACAGTAATATGTACATATATTTATTTATTTATTATGTACAAGCGTTTGATAACACATATGTATGCATACGCAGCTAAACTGTTGTGACAAATATACACACATTTGCAACAGCACATATGTATGATCATTCAAACAATGTGCACAAACAGCTAATGACATATATACACATGTACAAGTTTAAAAATTAGAAACAAACATACACAAATGTACAACTGTACACAAACAAGACAAATACATGTTAAAACACAATTTAACGCTAACGAATATACACATATTTACCACACATTATTCATGCTAAGAATATACACAAAACAAATCAACACAAATTAACCACATGTGGCACATGTATTCCTGCTGACGATATTTACAACCACTTATTGGCACACACACATAGGAGTAAAGATGAAAAAACAATTAACCCACATTTATTTGAAAAAGATGTGATCAAATAAAATTCATCCCAATGGTTTTACTATAAATGTATGAAAAGTATATCAGTAGGTGTGGTAGAAGTGAACAAAGCAACTGGTAGGATGCAAACATGTACCTAGGCTAGTCAAACAAAACTGCTGTAGGTATTCAGACTTGCATCTCACTGATTTAAAAGTCGGCAGATACTGTCCATGAAAAAGGACTGTGGGGGCTCATTAAACCATCTGGTTACAGCGGTCGGAACATCTTCATGCTTTCTTCCTAACAGTTGCTTTGTTTAATTATGCAACACCTGCTGATATACCATCCATAAGTTTGGAATAAAGTGATTGTGAAGGGTTTCATTTAATCATGTAGTATAGATTCCCCGGTGCAGCAAACACAACTAGAAGCTTCTGATCATCAGAAGTTGTCATCCTACCATGAATATTTATTGTTTTTACAGGGTTTTTTCATGTCATCAGCTGTTTCTTTGTACATCAAACATGTAATGTGATCTATAATAAATAACCCAGGTGTGAAAGTTAGGGGACTAAATATAACAAGAATAATAAATTTAAAATAACAACCTATGTACAGCAACAATAAATGAGAAAACACTAAAACAAGCTGAGAAAACAAATCATCTAGAGTCAATGGTCACGCAAATTCACAATTCCCCATGATACCGAGTCGAGATTTTGAAATTAGCTGCGGGCAATTTATGAACAGATGGCTTTGCATTGACTTTGATGGTATGAAGTGTCAGCAGTTCAGAAAGCAATGGCAAACTGCTGAACTAACTTTGCCTAGTAATTCACAAACAGCCAATACAAGCTGGGGTTAATTGCAATGCCATGAAAAGGACAAGCAACTGACTTTAGTGTCAATGGTAAAATTGATAGAATAATAACAGAGAGAACATTTACAATAGTCCAAGCAATAAATAAGAAGTACTGTAAAAGGCCAATTCACATTTAATTACCCACATCAGGACAAGACAATCATAACTTTTTAAAACATGCTATAATATAAGAAGATCTGTAGAAGTTTGTTACAACACAGTATATGGGCCCATAACTTTGAAGTGCTATATTATGTGCAGTAGAATTTCTTTTACCTTCTATCTACTAATTTACTGACATGATTTAGTAATTGACAGCATGGTGAACCCTTTTAGTAAGAGATGCCAGTATTGATGGCTGATTTTACCAAGCATTAATAATTATTTTAAATGCCCCAATTTACAAAGCTAATTATTCATAACGGGGTGCCATTGTTCACGGCATTATCTTTCACCAATTTCTATTGTTTTGTTTTGTTCATGTTATAATTTTTAAAATTTTCTCTTTCAAGTATGTATAAAATCAGTATAGTTTCCAAACAATAAACTTTTCAACATGAACAGCAAATGAAAACCCATACTGGTAGAGAAATCAGGCACATAAATGTGAAAACACCATGTGTTTAAAAAAATGGCAATACAAATTTCAAAACAAACATCTAAACATTTGGTACAAACATAAATTTAAAACAGGATGTATTTACTTAATTAAGCATGTCGCTACTTGAATAAGTCCATGTCCTAGAATAACAAAGAAGCCACATAAATTTCAACAAGAAAATGAACACAATATAAATGGTGACTTTGTGTTCCCTAATAAATAATGTAAAATACTCCCATATTTAACCGTTATGATTTGAAGCAATTAAATACATTTGAAGAATGCTAAGGTCAGAAGAAAGGGAGTTCACTCTAAAACAATAGTTCCCAACCTTTTTTGGTCCCATCCATCATGTTGCGTGGCAACATGTAAGAATAAATAGCTATATGTTTGATGAGAACATCACTAATGACGCAGACGATGATGCTGATTTCGGTATCATAGATGGTGACATAAAAAGCCAGATTGTCTTTATAACAAAATAGTCTCACTTTTCAAGATTAAAAATAAATCTTGCATTTGCCTACACAGAATACAGTAAACAAATGTCTTAAGCAATAATATATGAATTTAATGTGCAGAAGTATTTCTATACGGAAGACTAGTTTTTAATAGCGTTTGATCCAACTTACATATTTTATCGTGACACATTAAATGAACATAATATTAGTGAATGCTTATGACAAATTTATCTTCCTCAACCCTCAAGAAATAAATCAAGGATATTATAATTAAGAATTGCAAGATGTACTATTAAAGGACAAAATAATGACATCTTTAAACATAAATTAAGATGTAACAATACAGACATTAAGTGAACTCAGATAAAAACAAAAAGCAAAAAATTTATAACCAAGTCCAATGAAATACCATCTCATTAATGTCATTCAAGAAGTTTAGCATTAAAACAGAAAAGATATTTATCTATTCATATATTTGTGATCTTGGCTTCAAAATGACCATAATATGATTCTTGGTAGAAATTATCATCGTTATCGAGTGACATATTGGCAAATTAGTGGGCCTTTCTTTGCCATGACAAAAGGCTGTCAAGAATCGTCTCTTGCTGCCTTCCTCTTTCTCTCTTTCTTTGAATCTTTCTAATCATTACAACATGTTCCAGTTTTTCTTTTCTCATAATTTGGCAAAAAATGGTGACTACCTCTGTCTGATGTTTGAGATAAGTTGCTTCATGTTTTATCCTCTGTAAATACAATTAGACTTCTTAATCTGGCTGTGATAGAAATATCATCATAATCTAGAGGCTTGTGCTTTACAGAAATTTACCCCTATAACAGTCTTTCAAAATGTGTTTCTATTATAATCCAGAGGTCCTGCCTTTAAAGTGAGTGGGGGAGAATATTTTAAATGCATAATCTACATTGTGGTCTTTTCTGTACTCCACTTCTGCAGTAAATCTCGCTCCATATATAACTTTTCCAGACATTAATGTCTTTTTATATGCCCAAAATAATAAAATAATTCATTTTCTTCAATTTAATTTTTCTTCTTCAATACAGATTCTTGTTGGATAGATCTATTTGTTGTTGTTTTTTGTTTATTTTGTTTGTCCAATGCATTTTTAATACTCTTCTGCAAAACTTACATTCAAAGGCACAAACGTGCCACAAGTTAACAATTAATAAAGGATTGCATTTCCATGTCATAATGCCATTTTGAGGACATGCAGTTTGGCCCTGTGTTTTCTGACAAAAATAACACTAAAGAAATCTTACTATTCATATCAGTGGTTCGAACATTATGAGGTTGATTTAACTCAGAAACAAGCAGTCACAAAAAATAACCTATCTTAAATGGGATTGGAACTCGGGACCACTACACTGAGAGGTCAGTGATCTAAACACTACTCCACATCAGTATATAAAGGGTATAAGATAGAAACATGCTTGGTTCAATCTTAAGTGGTAGCTGGTTTGAACTTTATTGCAATCGGGTGATGGCCTAATCTACATAATACAGGGTGTATTTTTAATAACTGTTGGGTTTTTTGAAAATATTGCCGTTCCAATTTTTGTATTCAACTTCTGTGGAGTTCATGCAACATAAAATGTAAATAGAAAACTTGGAACGGCAAAATACACCCTGTATGTGAACTCACAGCCTGGATGGTTGTGTAATGTTAACTATATTATTGACTGATTCAGTGCCATGGGCATATCTATAGCCAAAATGTTGTCATTGCATTATAATACAGCATGCTTGCTACCATATTAACAACTTTTATGTCATAACTGTGACACACTCCTACTTCCCAATTTCTACCATCCATTTTTGTTTGGTCCAGACCTATTTTTTGTTTGGAACTGAATCTTTTAACAATGTCTTTTTCTTCTCCTTCTACTACTCCTTCAGATGACAGCCTGAATATGTTTTAAACAAGCAGCAGCAACCTGAAGCTGTTAACATTTCCATGGAGTTTGTCCTTAAATAGTGCAGATGTAGGACAAAGTCTTTGTTCTGCATATGTTGGACATCATCATCATCAAGTGCCGTGCCGGCTGGCGTAGGCGTTCATGGCTCTCCACAGATTTCGGTCTTTGGTTTTCTGGATCAACTCTGCTGCTGATATTCCTCCGTGCCACCATCTCAATCCATCCAGCATCATTTCTCTTGGTCTGCCTCTGCCTCTCTTCCCCTCAATCTTTCCAGTTGTCATAATGTTCTCCAATACCTCTCTTCTCATTAAATGACCAAAGAAAGCTGTTTGTCTCTTTCTTATTGTTGTATATAGTGTTCTAGTTTCATTAGCCTGTTTCAGGCAGTCGTTGTTAGTTACTCTGTTGGACATAGATCTTTTAATCAAATCCACCAATTCATTCATCAGCATCTCCTACCTTTAGTTTATCGAGCAAGTGCTATTTCAGCTTTTTATACGAGGATAAGTTAATAAGTGAGTCACAAATGGCTGTAGAAAAATAACTAAACATGATAACAACTCGAAGCCAGTTTATTTTTATACATACCTTGTCCCTTTATTTCTCAACATAATTTTCATCAACATTGATGCACTTATCCCATCGTTTTATCAGTCCTCCTAAACCGGCTGCATAGAATTGCATGCCTTGCTTTTATTTATCTGCCATCCCACAGAACTGTGTGACTTATTTATTGACTCGCCCTCGTAACTTTTTCTACCCAAGTATGCACCGCTTTACGGGAAATCGCTAGGGGCTAAGACCACTGAAATCCCACCTTGGCGGGAGAAATTTTGCGCATAACGCTGAAGTTGAATGTGAAGTGAAAACGTGGTTTAGAAAACAGAGCACGCAGTTCTATGCAGCCGGTTTGGGAGGACTGATAAAACAATGGGATAAGTGCATCAATGTTTGTGGAAATTATGTTGAGAAATAAAGGGACAGTATGTATAAAAATAAACTGGTTTCAAGTTGTTATCATAGTTAGTTATTTTTCTACAGCCATTTGTGACTTACTGATTAACTTAGCCTCGTATCATGTCCAGAGATTGAAGATTGCTGCTTGTTAATTTCCGTTAACTTGGTAGCATGCATCATCTTTATTGTGACCTTTGTTCTTTAAGTGCTTTTTATAAATCTCATGTGTCTTGTGATCACTGAAAATGCAGTCTGGATTTCCTTTTATCAACTTAAACAGGACCAAGCAATTAACTGATTGTTTATTGGATAGTTCTTCTCATAGTCCATATCACATCACATGGGTGATAATGTCTACCCATATCCTTCTGTTTTGTGTGCTGCCAATTATTTTTAGTACCAACATTCCTCCTTACCATCATGTCAAAGTGTCCAACCTCTTCTCTTTGATCTCCCTCTGCCTCTCCTCCCTTCCAACTTTCCTTTTGCAATGACAAACTACAGCTTTCCCTTTCTCATGACATGCCCAAAGAATGTTGACTGTCATCTTCTGGTCCAATTAACCTGTTGTCTCGTGTGTTAATTACTTTTAAGATACCTTCATTACTCTTTCTGTCTGTCTACAGTGTTTTTATTGTTTAGTACAAGATATACCTTTCCCCAATTTCTAACCCATCTACCTGCATCATTGACACAATTCTATACTTTTTCATTTCCTCAAGTAATCCAAGAGTGATGCAGCATATACCTGTTGTTTTGTAGAAACAAAATATCTGGCATTATACCTAAAAGGAATGATGTGCATCACATCATATTTTAAAACAAAATTACACACCTTGCTCAAACCCATCTTGCAGCAGTGACTTAAAAAACAAACAAAAAAAACCCTGGGTTCCCAGGTGGACTGCCCACATTTTATCAGGATCCTTAAAGGTTGCAAAGAAAAGTAACTGTCGTAAGAGGAGAAAAAGATGGATTTTCATTGAGCCTGGCTACCCCATCACAAAAACAACTTCACCTGCAAAATTTAATGAATCATTGGTTGAGGGCCTTAACTCCAATACAGGATATATGGCCGAAGAAGAAAAACAGGTTGACCCTGGCTAAAATGAGTATCCGGTAACAGTGGTCGGGGTGATATTAACAAAGTGAGTGTTAATTGGTCCATAAAGATACAGAGCTAGCACGTTGTACCCAGGAACTAACGGTGGTTTGGGTAATAATAACAAAGCGAGTGTCAATTGGTCGATAAAGATTTTATACCCATTACATCTCAAAGAGTGGAAATTGGTCCGTTAATTCTTAATTCTATATTTACACATCTTGTATCATCACAAGCATTGTAGTACAAGAGTAATGTGTATCACAAAAACTGTCCACATCACAAACCATTGCCAACATTAAATGCAATAGATCACATGACAAAAGATAGTCCTCATCACAAAACACTGCCCACATGTAATGCAATAGATCATATCACAAAAATCATTTCCCATCACAAAACATTCCTACATTAAATGTAAAGGATCACATCACACAACATTGTTCACATTAAAATCAATAGATCACATGACAAAAAAAATAGTCACCATCACAAAACACTGCCGACATTAAAAACAATAGATCACATCACAATAAAATAGTCTATATCAATCAATCAATCATGTGCCATGCCGGAAAGCGTGGGCGGTCATGATTCGCCATTTCACTCGATCCCCAGAGTCGTGGATCAGCTCAGTGTTCCTGTCTCGTCCATGCCATGTGGCCAAGCCATCCAGGTATTTTCCTCTCGGTCTTCCTCTTGGTATGTTCCCTTCGATCTTGCCAGCTGTCACTAAGTTCTCCAGTCCATTTCTTCTCATAACATGTCCAAAAAATTTTGACTGTCTACGTCTAATTTCTCTAATCAATCTACGATTCTCATTTGTCTCTTGTAGTACCACTATAAGAGTCATTGGTTTTTCTATCTGTCCATGGTATTCTTTGCATTTTCCTCAGAAACCACATTTCTGCAGCCATCAGATGTTTTTCAGCTTGACTGCACATTGTCCAAGTTTCACATCCATACAAAAGAACAGGCTCTATGTATCCCCTCAACACTCTTTTTCTCGTTTCAATTGACATCATTTTATTGGTCAGAATGTTTTTCATCTTGCTAAAGGCTACTTTCGCAATGGCGATTCTTGTTCTAATCTCTTCAAGGCATCTGCCATCAGATGTTATGACTGTTCCGAGATAATTGAACCGATTCACTTGTTGAAGAATATCCCCATTTACTTGTATATTACATTGTGGTACTTCGTTCTTCCTAGTGACGACCATAACCTGTGTCTTCCTACAATTTAATTCCAACCCCAGCTGCTCACTGTGTACAACAACAGCATCTACTAATTGTTGCAGATCCTGTGCATTGTCTGCAATCAATACTGTATCATCTGCATATCTAATGTTATTTATGTTTCGTCCTCCAATGCTGATTCCATTTAGGTCTTCTACATTTCTGAAAATATTTTCACTGTATAGGGAAAAAAGATCTGGAGACATTACACATCCCTGCCTAACACCTCTCTTAATAGGTTGATATTGTCCTACTTCATTATCAATCCTTATGGCAGCTTGTTGTTTCCAATATATGTTTTTTATAAGTCTAATGTCTTTCCCATCAATTTGTAGATCTGCAAGCATATCCACAATGTTGACATGTCTAACTCTATCAAAAGCCTTTGTGTAGTCAATAAAGCAAAGATGTATATCCTTGTTTACTTCTCAAGCACGTTCAATAACTGTTCGCAGCATATACACAGCATTTACTGTACCCTTTCCTTCTACAAACCCACATTGTTCTTCCCCTATTTCAGGTTGTATTTTCTTCCTCACTCTTTGCATGATAATTCGTAACAAAATCTTTGTGATGTGACTCATTATACTAATTGTTCTATGTTGATCACATTCTAAGGTTCCTGATTTCTTTGGGATTGCAATAAATACAGAATTACATAATTCAGAAGGTATATCTCCAGTATCATATAATGTGTTCAGCAGTCTAGTGACTTGCTCTAGTCCAAATTCTTCTAAAGCTTTAATCATTTCTGTTGTGATGTTATCTGCACCGGGGGCCTTGCCAGCTTTCATATGCTTAAGAACATTTTGAACCTCCATCTTTAAAATTGCTGGTCCTTCATTATTAAATCTAATAGCATACTGTTCCTCTCTGTTATCATTATACAGGTCTTTCACATAATCTATCCATACATGTAGAATCTGATCTTTTTCTATTATGATTTTGCCATCTTTAGTTTTTAGACAGCCTGTTGATGTACTTGTTCTTTTATTAGTAAGTTCCTGAATTCTTTTGTGCACTAATTTGGTATTTTGACTGTTGTGGTGTTTTTCAATTTCTAAGCACTTTTCCTCAAGCCATGATTCTTTTGCCTTCCAACATAATATTCTGACTTGTCTGTGAATTTCTTCATATTTGGCAGGATTATTTTTGTTGAGTCTTCTTGTTTCCATTAAGTGTAAAATTTCCTCAGTCATCCATTTCTTACGACCCACCTTCTTTAATTTTGGAATAGTTGTTTCTGCAGCCACATTGATTGAATTCTTTAACATTTCCCATTGATCATCCACATCCTGGAATAGGATCTCTAGACCAGACAATATTTCAAATCTGTTCTGTACTTCTATGTTGAATTTGTTTTGTATTTCCTTGTCATTACTCAATGTACACAAGTCATATTTAGTGTTTCCTGTTATATACTTGACTTTCTTCAACTTTATCCTCAATGTTCCTGTGAGTAATCTGTGGTCACTATAACAATCAGCACTGGGAACTGATTTTGCTACTGTTAGCGCGTTTCTAAATCTTCTGCTAATGAGAATGTAGTCAATCTGGTTTCTAATCCTGCTATCAGGACTCCTCCAGGTCCATAATCTTCTAGGGTGTTGCTTGAACCAGGTGTTTCCTACAATCATTTCCTGTTCTTTTGCCCACTCTACTAGTCTGTATCCTCTTTCATTTCTCTCTCCTAAACCATAGTTGCCTACTGTGTATCTATCCCCTTGATTTCCTACTTTTGCATTGAAGTCCCCTATTATGATGTTTATTTCTGAATTTTTACATTTCTTTAAGGCAGACTCTATGTCATTATAAAATTCCTCTACACTATCTTCACTGGACTCTCCTGTTGGAGCATATACTTGAATAACATTTATGTTAAAAGGTCTGCCACTCAATTTAACTAGTAGAACTCTGTCCGACACTGCCCAATATCCCTGAACAGACGATGTTTTCCGGTCCAAAATTATTGCCACTCCCCTATGTCGATCTTCACCTCCAGAATAAATAATCTTAAAATCTTTATGTATCTTCATGCCTGCTCCTGTCCATCTCGTTTTGCACATACCTAATATATTAATTTTTTCTCTTTGAATTTCTTGTGTTATGTTCTCTAATTTTCCGTCGTTGTTTAACGTCCTAACGTTCCATGTTCCTAATTTTAATGTCTCTGTCCTTGTCTTGCGATGATCAGTCTTTAAGCCAATCATAATAAACTAGGCACTTTCAAAGAGGTAGTTTGCCATTGCTTTCCTCTATGGCAGTGACCATACTGGCCGGATGACCGCAACCATTGTCTCTCGAAAGAGATCCTCTGCTTGCCGTCGCGAAACTCGAGACCATAACCAACAAATATCTGTCGGCTGCCCTCAAAATTTCATCCACCACCTGCCTTCCGTGGCTTCTTTTGAATACTTCCAATAAACGAACACGAAATAACATCACATAATCCAAAGGAAAAACACTATCCACACGAATTCCATGGGAATTTCCATAGGAAATCCACAGAAAAACACTGAACAGCGTCTCCCCTAAGAACAACGAGTCATCGCGTCGCCATTATACCGGAAGTCTACATCACAAAACAATTAACCCACATTTATCACATTTGATTTACACAAATAAACATTAACTCACATTTTTGGCACAACAGTATGTAAATAACCACCCACAAGTAATCAACATACAAATTTACAATTTATTTATATTATTTGAAAACAAACCCATCCACTTTTCAAAACCTTATGCCTATAGAGAGATAAACATTGTTTTCCCCCAATTTACATACAACTTGTACATAATCACACATTTTTACACTGTGGCACAGTAATATCCTTGGAAAATGGTAACCACAAATTGTTTACACTGTGGCTCAGTGATATCCTTGGAAAATGGGAACTCTGAAAAGCCAGTATTTGGGCTTATATTTGCAAGATTTCATGTTGCTAATTTTATTTTCATGGCCAGCAAATGCTACAAACTATTTATTTCATTGTGTTATGACTATGTGATTTTTAATGCAGTGTAGTGGTTAGTTAACCTGCTTGTCATTCTGATAGTGGTCAGAATTCAATCTCCAGCAAAGAGAAGCTATTTTTTTACAGATTAGGAGCAGCTGGTCGAATGGCTAGATAAACTATTATAAACTATTATGTATAAGCCCATTGCAGATACAGGAAGTTGATAAGATGATTAATAATCCTACAACACAGAATCAATTAATGTTACTTGACACAGAATAATCATACTTTTTAAGTGACATAAATAAAACATAAGACTATGTTTTTAGCTACAGTAATTTTCAATCTGTCATCTTTGAGCTTTTCCACTTGTGTATCTTTCATAACAATTTTATTTCTTGATTGTCTGTTGCTCTTCACAAGTCTTATTTGTTTGTAACATCATCAATGAGCAATAAATATAGTAGAAGTATCAATTTGTCTGCCTGTTGATTTTTGAATATTAGATTTATGTCCGACATAAGTAAACATATCATACCACAGTATGTAGACTGATTAACTCACCGTGATCACGTAAACCTGAGTTATTTCAATGAGAAATCAACACTTCAAGGGGCAGTAAAGAAGGCAGTAATCTGATCAGCTTATCTGCCCTTTGATCCCGTACATCTTTTACTTAAAAGAAAAAGGAAAACATCTTGGGACAGTAAAGACATTAGATTGTTCAGTTTATCTGCTTCTAGATTTTGTATATCTTAAGAAACTAATGAAAAACAGACTTAAATGTATCTGTTTTGTATACCTTGTTTCAACAAATGGAAAATAAAACACTTAATGGGAAATAAAGACGGCAGACTGTTATGTTTATCTGCCTCTGGAATTTGTAGAACTTATGCATTTAAATGGATAATAAACATTAATGAGATAGCAGTCTGGCTCTTGATTTTGTATTCCTTGATTACTTGAATGCAAAATGAACACATCACGGAATATTAAAAGCACCAGAATGTTCAATTTATCTGCTTCTACATCCAGTACACCTCAGTTACTGCCATAGGACAATGTACCTATGGGAGCGAACACATACATTTATCTGTCCCTGGATCTTAAGTCAGTAGTAAATGAACACATCATGGGGCAGTAAAAACAATGGATTGTTCAATTTATCAGCCCTTGGATATTGACATCTCAATTCCTCATTTAATTCCATAGGAAAGTGGACCCATGAGACAGAACACTGATCATCTCCTCTCTTTCCGTTCTTCCTCTATACGTGATTTAAGTCAGCTGAATATGAATACATCTCAGGACAGTAAACATTATTCTGATTGATTTATCTGCCTCTTGGTCTTGTATCCTCAAAGTATGTCACTGGGAAATGGGCATACATAGTGATGATAGACAGGCTAGGCTGATGAGGAATCCTCTGCTGAGAACTGTTTAGGCACTCTGTCGGAGTAGGTCTGTAAGTCATGCTTGCTTGTGTGGAGATTACTGGTCAAATGGAGCTCTTGTTCTTTCAAAGCTTTCATTTCTTTCTGGTGAACCTGTGAGTAGGAGGAAAGTAGAATACGTCTGTTAACTGATCAAGTGCCATGGGATGATTAATTGTCATAACCAACTTTCCGTGTCTGCCATGGGCTTATAAATTACTGAAATGGTATCATTGCAAGATGTAGTCGCAATTAAAATATCAATACAGTAGTTTTCCCTAAGTAACCTGTTTTAATTTGATATAGAATACAACGCATCTGCTACAATATTAACGACTTTTAAGTCAGGATAACTGTGTCACACCCCTGTTTCCCATTTCCGCTATCCATTTTGTTTTGTCCAAACCTACGTTTTGTTTGACACTGAATCTGTTAAGACAAGGGAAGAAGACAAATAAACAGTTTAAGAAATAAAAACATGTCACGAAGAAGGAACCAGCTATGGTTTTGTGATGCAATAGCACCATCACATTTTGAAGGCCTGGATGCACAGAAGCAAAGGTGATCAGTCTTTCCCCTCATTTAGCGAGATGACGAATGCAGGCATCGAACCAGTAGTCAACACCAGCATTTTTTGCTGTTGTTGATGTCTTGGCAAGTTTATGTTCAGTAGTTTGCCATTGCTTTCTGAACGACTGGCACTGATACCAATGCAAAACCAACGCAACACGGTCTATTGTCAAATCGTGCAAAGCTGTGTTTCGAACGTGGGTATACGGGATTACGAATCGCGTCCGTAATCCCTTCGCCACGGAAACTGGCTATAAATTAGGTACCAGGAATTGTCTTGAAAAGTTAGGGATGCTAACAAGATACAGACCCATCACCTCGTGTCAGCCAACTAGTCAATACAAATATGGGGCCAGCTCCACATGTCCAATAATCTCAAGGAAAGTAACAAAGATCAGTTACTGTTACTTACTTTTCTACATATCACTGCCCACACTTTAAAAACCCAAACCAAATAAAATACTAAAAACAAACAGATGATATGCTAAACATCATGAATGTTCCACTCAACAATGATCTCCCATGCACTATATTCAGGTAGCAAATAAGACCAGCCTTACCTTGTTATACATAATGCCATGTCATAATTCAAGATCTACCATATATAACGGTAGACAGTAATGCCTGCTTTCTGTTAGTGCTAAATATTGGGAGGCGCTCATAAAGACTAAATGTCATGGCAGGGCAGACCAGGCCCTAAGCCTTGACTGGCAACTGGTCTAGGATGGAAGCTCCGACAAGCAGGCAGACAGAGCATTGCTTTGCTGATTCAGCAGCTTCTACATCTTGTCTTGCTTCAGACGTATTGGTGTTACGTTTCCTCTGGAGTAAACTAAGGAGGCCGAGAGAGGGATCATGCTACATTGGCAAAACAAGGTCTCTAAATTCAGCCATAGCTGTTTGCTTGGGAGAGGTAACTCCATTTTACAAACTATCGTCTTTCAAGACCACAAAGTACCAGTCATTTCAAGAAGTAAACTGCTATTACATGTTACAGAAATGTATACAACGAGACATTGAAGAATGTGATCTTACCGCATGCTGTCGAAGCAAGTCATGTTTTTCACTTTTCAACTTATGAATTTCACTGCGGAGCTGGTCAATCTGTCGAAGCAGCTGGTCATGCACTGTGAAAGATAAATGAAAGCCATGCAAGCTTCTCTCTAGAGCAGTTGGACAGATATAGGAAGCAGACAGAGGCTGGCTGAACGAGATGGAAAGTTTTGTTTTTTTCTACAAATGGATGGATGGATGGATAGGAAGCAGATTCTTCTTTTACACTTAACTCCCCACTAGGACATCAGCCCTCAACCAACTCACTCCAACCCCTCCTATAGCTGTCCCATGCAGCTCCATCCATGTCCTCCCAATTTTAATAATTGCTGTTTCTACCCACGACGCTTGACGGGAGAAGTGGAAGATGAAGATGATGATGCTGTTTCTACTTCTCTTGTCTTTTTAGGACTTCTTTATATGTATTTTTCTCCATCCATCCATCGGTAAGTGGGCAGTCATGTTCTGCCATCTCACTTGATCACCAGAGTCGTGGATCAGCTCCGCGTTCCTGTCTCGACCATGCCACGTGGCCAAGCCATCCAGGTATTTACTTCTCGGTCTTCCCATTGGTCTCTTCCCTTCGATCTTGCCAGTCGTCACCAAGTTCTCCAAGTCATTTCTTCTCATAACATGCCCAAATAATTTTGACTGTCTACGTCTAATGACTCTAATCAGTTTATGATCGTCATTTGTTTCTTGAAGGACTTGTTCATTGATTTTTCTGTCTGTCCATGGTATTCTTTGCATTTTCCTCAGAAACCACATTTCCACAGCCATCAGCTGTTATTCAGCTTGACTGCTCATTGTCCATGCTTCTCATCCATACAAAAGTACAGATTCTATGAAGCACTTCAATACTCCTTTTTCTCGTTTCAATTGATATCTTTTTATTGGTCAGTATGTTTTTCATCTTGCAAAAGGCTACCTTCACCATGGAAATTCTTGATCTAATCTCTTCAAGGCATCTCCGATCAGATGATATGACTGTGCCGAGATAACTGTATCGATTCACTTGCTTAAGAATATGCCCATTTACTCGTATATCACATTGTGGTATTTCCTTCTTCCCAGTGCCCACTATAATCTGTGTCTTCTTAAAATTCAGTTCTAACCCTAGTTTTTCACTGTGTGCAACAACCACATCTACTAAATTTTGCAAGTCCTGTTCATTGTCTGCATTTTTCCCTATGGGTTCCAGAAAAAGGCCTCTAGTTACACTGTTCTGTTTTTCTCAGTGTACATTGAGGAAGCAGATATGAACAGTTTAAATTATAGTTCTATGGAGCTACAGATACACGCTGCTGACCTGGTGGTCCTGCACTCAAATCTCCTCCTCCTACTTCATCTTCTACCTTTTATCCACTATTGAGGTGTTGAGCCTCAAGCACCTCATGCCAAGCTATCCTATTGTTTGCTATCTCCAGCAGCTCACACCAAGCAGTCCCCATATTATTCATTACTGTTTCTACTTCTCTTCTCAGTGCGTCTTTAGTTCCCCCTCTATTTCATTTCACAGCTGCGGGCAATTTGGCAGCAGACTGCCTTGTGACAGGTTTTTATAAAATGGTATGGGTGCCGGTCGTTCAGAGAGCAATAACAAACTACTGAACATAAACTTGCCAAGAAGTCACAAACAGCCAACAAATGCTGGGGTTGACTGCGATGTCCTGTAAAGGATGTGTTACTAACTAACTTATTTCATTTCCCCTGTGCGTTCCAGTGAGAAGACTTTCTAGTTTTACAATTCTCAGGTTTCTCAATGTCTGTCCTATCCATCACCAGCGTCCAACCCTCAACTCTTTATTCACTGGAGTTTGTCTAGTTCGCACCCCAAGCTCCACATTATTGATTCAGTCATTCCATTTTAGTCCTATACACAGCAGGTACTAGTTAATGCATGTTTGTATTTTATTTGTAATATATTTATTATTCTCTGTGTGTCTTGAGGATAGATTATTTCATGAACACATGGTTTAAGAGTTGTTTCTGGGTACAATGATGGGCACCAGACAATTTTCTAGGATGTCAGGTAGATAGCAAATGTTGAGCACATCAGCCAGTGAACTGTTTCTTGGTCAGGAAACAATTTGCATAGCATTGCATCCATAAGGTGCCATGATGGCATGGAGATTGTGTCCTTTATCATCTTTCAGATGAAAGATATATTGAAGAAGTTACATGCAAAACAGGCCAAGCAAAAGCAGCATTTCACGAGATTC
Organism: Cepaea hortensis; assembly: GCA_963921405.1. Classification (NCBI taxonomy): domain Eukaryota; kingdom Metazoa; phylum Mollusca; class Gastropoda; order Stylommatophora; family Helicidae; genus Cepaea; species Cepaea hortensis. The sequence goes on from OY992896.1 coordinate 57,971,452, forward strand.
TGATACATATTTCCTTCAAAATGAGGGAAAATAATTTGTAAGAGCTATATATCAAGCCAATCATGATGAACGAAAGTGATGCATGGACAATTAGTAGTCATGTGAGGAATTATGTGGAAGCTGCAGAGATGTAGTTTTATAGAAGAATGATGAGCGCACCATGGATGGTTCTAGAGTGTGTTGACAATATCTTGAAACCAGAAATTAACCAATTCAGTGCCAACAGATTGTATTTCATCAAACATGACTTCCCATTTGGACAGAAGGGTTATATATTGCCATACTAAGGTCGTTGCGTTATTGTTTCGTTTTGTGATATTTTCCAAAAAGTTAAAGCTCAGTTAATGGAAATTTACATGATAATATTTGTTCATTTCATTGAGCACCATATTTACTCCAAACTTACTTTTTGTTTGGCACTGAATCAGTTAACTCACAATGAAAACTGATTACTCTTATCAGAAGAAAACACTCCATATTCTTGGAGAACACCATGCAAAGGGAAAAGCGAGTATGTCATGGCAATGTGCAAGTTGATGAGGATGAAAGGAAAGAGAGACATGCTAGACATTTTGATTTCATGGCATGGAGGAACAATGATATCAGAAATGATTGGCAGTACACAGAAGGCTGTGGATAAAGAAATCAACGTTACATGGCATTGGCCATAAGAAAATATTTTTTTGCCTTATAGTTCACCAAGATGGGGAACATTACGAACAAAAAATGTGACTAAGAACACAAACACATAGAGATATGAGTTAATGTTTCAAATGTTTCAATGAACAAAAAAAAAAGCAAGCAAGAATACTTGGCTTTATACAGAAATGCTACAATCCATAAATGCTAATCTCAGCATCACTGAAATAACAATGTTATTTTTAAGTATAACATTGCATTTGAGTGGCATCATGTTAAGAGAGAGTTTAACCAGTCAGTCCTTTTCAGTGTGTCTTATTTTGTGTTCTTCAATTGTTTGAAGATGTTAATGCAAAAGGTGCTCCTCATTAGTTGGGCACTGAGACTTGATAAAGGTAGAAATAGTTAGCAAGCAGTGTATGTGAATACATATCAGCATTCCGTTGTGCAGCAAGTATGCATTATGTGTAATATATGTGTGTATGATTCAAGTATATGTGATAAATTGCAAAAGATGAGAGACAGACATGGTCAGTTCGCAGATACCAATGGAGAACTGGTTTGAATTCATAATGGATAGAATTACTTTTATAGAGAAAAATACATATGACAATGATGATTTCATAATTATGAAAACGTGTTTTGCGAATGAATGTGTATATGTGTGTTTATGCGTGTGCACGCACACACGTGCACACATGCACATACACACTTTCATAATTATGTGTTTTCATGTACACACACACACAAACAGACAGAGAGTGAAAGAAAGAGTGAGTTAGGATAAGACAAGACAAAAGATGACAAGACCAGACAGACAGATAGACAGACAGACAGGCAGGCAGACAGACAGATCTGTTTAAAACACAAAACCTAATGTATATTAGCTAAATACATTATTACAATATATCTGATATTATTAATCTGACTAAGAGAGAAGAACATGAAATGATACACTCCAAGGCATGACAGCATTAATAACTCTGGCAGACATGCACACTAGAATTTCCCATCTCAGAACACAACACTGCAAACTTACAGCGCCTTCACCAAATGGGTCTCGCTGTCTCTGCCACTTTAAAATGTGGAGCACGAAAACAAACTTCTGAGCATGCCCTAAAACCTGCCCAAAATGTGCAGGCACAGAGAGGAAATCTAACCTAAAGGAGTGGACCTTCAAAACAAACTAGCAAAGACCTCAAGGACACTGTGAATCAAGCTAAAATAGATGCATAGCGAATGTATATAACTGAAGAAGAAGACAGTCTGCTTGAGAAAGCAAATCATATAGTAAAACAGCATAGAGGACGACACTGCAAACTCGCAAATGTTCATAATCTATTTCCATGATAACTAAATGAACAAGCTGATGTTAATATTTCTAATAATGTTGCATGCATGCCTGCCTGCCGAACAGAAGACTCAACACTGCAAACACTGTTGTAGACAAAGGCTTACCATCACTCTCAAGTGAGAAGACATATTCTCTGCTATAGTGAGACGAGCTCTGTGTGGCTGTGTTTGGAGTTCCTGTCGATGACATGCTGTCCTGAAATGGCAAGAGAAAAAGCGACAAGTGTAAGTAACTATCTATTCCATTTAACTCTTCTTGGTAGAATTGTTATTATTAATCAGCAAAATAAAATCCTAGGTTAAAAAAAAAACAAAGTAAAGGACCATTTTACACAAACAAAATCCTATGTTAACATAAACCAAAGTAAAGGACCATTTTACACAAACAAAATTCTATGTTAACATAAACCAAAGTAAAGGACCATTTTACAAAAACAAAATCCTATGTTAACATAAACCAAAGTAAAGGACCATGTTACACAAACAAAATCCTATGTTAACATAAACCAAAGTAAAGGACCATTTTACACAAACAAAATCCTATGTTAACATAAACCAAAGTAAAGGACCATTTTACATAAACAAAATCCTATGTTAACATAAACCAAAGTAAAGGACCATGTTACACAAACAAAATCCTATGTTAACATAAACCAAAGTAAAGGACCATTTTACACAAACAAAATCCTATGTTAACATAAACCAAAGTAAAGGACCATGTTACACAAACAAATTCCTATGTTAACATAAACCAAAGTAAAGGACCATTTTACACAAACAAAATCCTATGTTAACATAAACCAAAGTAAAGGACCATTTTACATAAACAAAATCCTATGTTAACACAAACCAAAGTAAAGGACCATTTTACACAAACAAAATCCTATGTTTAAAAAAAAAACAAAAGCAAAGTAAAGGACCATTTTACACAAACTCCTATGCTAAATCAAACCAAAGTAAAGGACCATTTTACACAAACAAAATCCCATGTTTATAACAAACAAAAGTAAAGGACCATCTTACACAAACAAAATCCTACGTTAAAATAAAATCACAATACAAGACTATTTTACACAAACAAAATCCTATGTTAAAAAAAAAAAAAAACTAAAGGACACAAACTGAGGTATATTGGTTATATATTGACAGTCTAATATTCTTAAGTGTTTGCAGTCAGGTCTTAGTCAGATATGACTGAGCTACCGTATAACAGTAGACGGTACTACCTGGTTTCTGTTAGCGCCGAACGTTGGGCGGCGCTTAACAAACCCGACACCCCACATTGTGCCAACGGCTTCGGGCGGAAGAGCGCAATTGGGAGGGTACAAGCCTTACCCTGGTGCGAGGAAATGCAAGCTAAAGACAAAATTGTCATGGCAGGGCAGACCAGGCCCTAAGCCTTGGTTGGCGACTGGTCTAGGATCGAAGCTCCGACAGGCGGACATTTAGAGCATTGCTTTGCTGATCCGGCAGCTTCTACAGCTTGTCTTGTTCCAGATGTAGGGGTGTTACCTTTCCTCTGGAGTGAACTAGGCAGGCGGAGAGAGGGATCATGCTGCATGGGCAACACATGATCTCTATATTTTAGCCCAGGCTTTGTGCTATGGACACACCAAGCGTTTGAGACGTAAGATGGTGCATGATGGTGGAAATGACCACGTGTTCACATGCACCCACTGTGAACGGACATTTACAGCGCAAATTGGCCTTATCAGTCACACTCGCTACCGCCATAGTTAAAAGTTATTATGCCTTTTTAAAGCACAAACTATCGTCTGTCAAGACGGCAAGGTGCCAATGTCGTGTCATGTGTCAATATTCTTAAAGACCAATCAGCACTGGATGGCCGATGTAGTGAATATTGTGAAGGCCGCCTTTATTTCCCAAGACATTTCCTAAAACCTATTTAGGCTGAGTGGGCTTGGAAGCCTAGATCAATTTGGAAATTCTGTCCTGATGGGAATTCAACATTATGATCACTGAGATATGGGAATTCAACATTATGATCACTGGGATATGGGAATTCAACATTATGATCACTGGGATATGGGAATTCAACATTATGATCACTGGGATATGGGAATTCAACATTATGATCACTGAGATATGGGAATTCAACATTATGATCACTGGGATATCAGGAAAATGTGCTGGCTCATGCACTACGTCAGCTCCCAAAACCTGTTGTAGTCAATCTTTAGTATCCCTGCCACAATAAAGGCTTCATCAACTGGGATTCCTTCTGTCTTTCTATCACTCTAATCTATTAAATATTGCTTAGACCCCACGCAGTGCGATAAGATGCTTGACTGGCACCTTGCCCTCTTGACAGACAATGGTTTGTAAAATGGAGTTATAGCTCTCAATAACACAAAGCCTGGGCTGAGTTTAGAGACCATGTGTTGCCCACACGGCATGATCCCTCTCTCAATCTGCTGAGTTTACTCCAGAGGAAAGGTAACACCAATACGTCTGGAGCAAAAGCTGCTGGATCAGCAAAGCAATGCTCTAACTGTCCGCCTGTCGGAGCTTCCATCCTAGACCAGTTGCTGACCAAGGCTTAGGGCCTGGTTTTCCCTGCCATGACATTTAGTCTTTAGGTTGCATTTCCTCGCACTAGGGTGAGGTTTGTACCTTCCCAACTGCACTCCTCCACCCGAAACCATTGGCACAATGTGGGGTGTTGGGTTTGGTGAGTGCTGCCCAACATTCGGTGCTAACAGAAAGCAGGTAAAACCATCTACTGTCATACGATAGCTCAGTCACATCTGACTAAGACCTGACACCCAGATAAGATGCTTATGTAACCATATATTTCACACCATGTATGCTAGTGTGGTCATTCTCAAAGGGCTTTTTATGAAAGGTATATAACAGCAACTAAAACAGAAAGTAAAGATAAAGGCAGTTCTATAGCAGATACAGCCTTTGGGGTGTGAAGTATAAGGCCTTCAAATATTCTAGGCCGTATGATGTGAGATGGTCAGTTACCCTGCTCATCACCTTTTCCTTCCCAAACAATCCTCAAATTGTAGACACAAACAATAGATTTCACGATTTATTGCCTGGCATATATTCGCAGCATCTCTTCAGGTACAAACTGCAGAAATGACACAACATAAACTAAAGCAACATGACAAATCCTTCAAACTGAAATATAGAACACACAAATTGACACAATAACTTGAATTGTCTATCACAGTAATTTAAAACTGGCTATATTGACTTTTTGTCTGCACAAAGTTGGTTTCTGTAGATGAATGGCAATTGCCTCTGTGACAGCAAAATATGCCAGGCAATAAATCATGGAATCTATTGTTTGCATCTTCGTTATTCAAATTCACTCTGGAAAACCATTGATTTGAATTCTTAAAATAATCTGGTACCCATTGTCATGAAGCTGGGTTGACCCCTTCTCCCCCAGAAGCGTACTGGTCACAACAATAAATGTCTCTGCTGGGGATTAAACCCAGATCACTATTTTGACAAGCAAGTGCACTAACAACAATGCCACTATAGAACAGAACATGAGCAATAAATAAAGACCCACAAAATACTGGACACAGAAATGAAAAGAAAAACAACTGCTAACCAGTACCATTCCCGTATCAGAGTCTTCCTGGATACTGCTCTTGTTGCTAGTGTTGTTGGTGTTGGTGGTCAGGCCGATGATGTTGTTGTTGTTGGTACCGCTGTTGGGGGGGAACTCTTCCATGCTGTTGAAGCTGCTCTCAGAGTTGGATCGTGACATTTGGACTAGTTGATTTGTTCTGTGGAAGCAACGGGAGAAGAGAACTGTTTAAAAGGTGAAAGTAATAACATGGTCAATTGGGATTTAGGAGTTTAAAGTTGTGTACGCACACATACATTCAGACATGCACGTATGTAAACATAAGGGAGATAACTAGCACTGAATATATTTGACAAAATTATTATATATTAAATATTAGACTAAAATGTTGTAGCACATGGGGCATTCCCATATGTACTCTTGTCCTCATCTTCAACAGCCAATACTAATTTTACCAGTTGCAACTTGGTTCTGTGTCCATTCAGCCATTCCTTGGGGTACTGAGTGTCAGCCAGATCTTCTGGTCACTCCCTGTCGCACCAATCTCTCCAGGTCATGATGGTGTATCTGTTCTTCCACACTATCCCAAAGTGCTCTGACCACATCTGCCTTACTGTGCACCAATACCTCACCCTGAGGTGCAGATCCAGCAAATCTGTCTGTCTGCTCGTTTCTCAACACACCAGCAGGCAAGGGGGAAAAGATCCATCAGATGCTGTCTATCTTTGATGTTTTCAATGAAGCATACCACTCTCCATGAAGCATGCCTGTCTTCACAATGTCAGTATGCAGGATTTACACTTCCTATCGACTTTAAGGCCATTCTCCCTGGCCTAGGGGTTAAACAACTTTCTCCGTAATCCCGTTTATCCACGTAGGGTAACACAACACGGGAGAATTGAAAGCAGTTCTCGCACATTGGTAACTTATGGGATAAGTGAGCCGGCCGCTCAGAAAGCAATGGCAAACTACTGAGCATAATTTTGCCAAGAAATCAACGAAAGTGGTAAAATGCTGGTGTTGAAAGCGATGTTCTGTAAAGGATATGTGAAGGGAAAAAAAAATTGATTTTAAGAATGAATAGTTTTGCAGCGGTGAAGATAGCCTCATGGTAACCAAACTAAATCAAATGAAATAAAATTAACTTTGCTAAAACAAAATAAATGAAGACCAGAACTGTACCTTGTTGTGGAGGATATACTGCTAGGACTAGACTGAGGACTAGGTGGCGGGCTAGCACATGCCTGGTAGGACAATATACTGTGACTGCTGTCAATCCGCAAACTGTATCTGACCAGATTTTAAACAAAAGTTGTGTAATTTGATTTGTCTATGCAACTCAATATTAATATAAATATAAAAATACCAGTAAATGATTTCATATATAAACTGTATAAAGATCTTAAACAAACAATATTTGTGTATGCAAAAAAATAAATGTCCAATTATAGGAACCATTGTGAGTAAGTGAAGTGTTAGAACCATCACATTTTGTAGGCCTGAGTGCATGGAGGAACAGAGGTAGCCCTGAACCCTGGTCCGACCACACTCATGATGTTGTCAGTGTGACGTCCTAAACATTACACCAACACACCAGCTGTCTTTGTCCAAACAACATCTTTTATTCTAACCACATCTGGTCACTGGACTGGAGTCTGCTGACAATGAAATACTAAAACCCATTGAGGAAGAATTACTAAGATAAGTCTCATTCATTCATTAATTCATTCAGTAGTTTGTCCTTTGCAGAACCTCGTTCCCATAACAACCTTCTGGAAAACTTCTCGGTCATAGGCAAGATGTCCCGCAACGATACACCCATCTGGAGACCATCTGCCACATCCATCTTCTCTTTGGCCTTCCTCTTCCTCTCTTCCTGGGCATATACCCCTCCATTATTGTTCTCTCCAAACTTTTATGATAGACCTACAAACACAAATATCTACTTGTCTTCATTTTATTGAGACCTGTCAGAGACTTAGCCTTTACCATCTTTTATGGATTTGTTAAGCCTCGCCAACAGTTGAAGAAAATTGCCAAAAATCGTTACTTACGTATGCTCACTGCCTCTCACTGTTTCTCCTCACCACCCTTTCACTCCCCTCCCACTCCATGTCCTCCTTCACTGTTTCTCTTCTCCTTCTTCTACTTTTTCTTTCTTCCATGTCTCAATGTAGTATAGGCCCTCAACCTATTCATATAATGTGATCATTTTCTAGTAAAGCTGATCAATTCCACTTCTCATGTTTATTAATTCACTCATTGCATAATTATAGAGTGGAAGTGTCCAGTGTGGAATCCAGATTTCTTTAATAAGTTCTGATCAAATGTAAAAGAAACGAGAACAAGTAATGCAAATGTTGGGATTCAAGAGGTAAATCCAATGGCACATCATGAATCGCTTGGGACAGAAAGAATTAAACATTTGCTTGATTTATTTGATTGAGACTTACCCTTTACTATCTCTGTTGGATTTGTTAGACTTGTCAATAGTTGAAGAAAATTGCCGAACAAGGTTTCTTGGAGTTGATGGCGACTTGTGAACCTGCTAGACAAACATACACAAAATAAATAACGAAACAAAAGTTATGAGAGCATTGCAATGATTAAAGAAAGAAAACAAAGTGGAACCTGCTAGACAAACATACACAAAATAAATAACGAAACAAAAGTTATGAGAGCATTGCAATGATTAAAGAAAGAAAACAAAGTGGAACCTGCTAGACAAACATACACAAAATAAATAACGAAACAAAAGTTATGAGAGCATTGCAATGATTAAAGAAAGAAAACAAAGTGGAACCTGCTAGACAAACATACACAAAATAAATAACGAAACAAAAGTTATGAGAGCATTGCAATGATTAAAGAAAGAAAACAAAGTGGAACCTGCTAGACAAACATACACAAAATAAATAACGAAACAAAAGTTATGAGAGCATTGCAATGATTAAAGAAAGAAAACAAAGTGGAACCTGCTAGACAAACATACACAAAATAAATAACGAAACAAAAGTTATGAGAGCATTGCAATGATTAAAGAAAGAAAACAAAGTGGAACCTGCTAGACAAACATACACAAAATAAATAACGAAACAAAAGTTATGAGAGCATTGCAATGATTAAAGAAAGAAAACAAAGTGGAACCTGCTAGACAAACATACACAAAATAAATAACGAAACAAAAGTTATGAGAGCATTGCAATGATTAAAGAAAGAAAACAAAGTGGAACCTGCTAGACAAACATACACAAAATAAATAACGAAACAAAAGTTATGAGAGCATTGCAATGATTAAAGAAAGAAAACAAAGTGGAACCTGCTAGACAAACATACACAAAATAAATAACGAAACAAAAGTTATGAGAGCATTGCAATGATTAAAGAAAGAAAACAAAGTGGAACCTGCTAGACAAACATACACAAAATAAATAACGAAACAAAAGTTATGAGAGCATTGCAATGATTAAAGAAAGAAAACAAAGTGGAACCTGCTAGACAAACATACACAAAATAAATAACGAAACAAAAGTTATGAGAGCATTGCAATGATTAATGAAAGAAAACAAAGTGGAACCTGCTAGACAAACATACACAAAATAAATAACGAAACAAAAGTTATGAGAGCATTGCAATGATTAAAGAAAGAAAACAAAGTGGAACCTGCTAGACAAACATACACAAAATAAATAACGAAACAAAAGTTATGAGAGCATTGCAATGATTAATGAAAGAAAACAAAGTGGAACCTGCTAGACAAACATACACAAAATAAATAACGAAACAAAAGTTATGAGAGCATTGCAATGATTAAAGAAAGAAAACAAAGTGGAACCTGCTAGACAAACATACACAAAATAAATAACGAAACAAAAGTTATGAGAGCATTGCAATGATTAAAGAAAGAAAACAAAGTGGAACCTGCTAGACAAACATACACAAAATAAATAACGAAACAAAAGTTATGAGAGCATTGCAATGATTAAAGAAAGAAAACAAAGTGGAACCTGCTAGACAAACATACACAAAATAAATAACGAAACAAAAGTTATGAGAGCATTGCAATGATTAAAGAAAGAAAACAAAGTGGAACCTGCTAGACAAACATACACAAAATAAATAACGAAACAAAAGTTATGAGAGCATTGCAATGATTAAAGAAAGAAAACAAAGTGGAACCTGCTAGACAAACATACACAAAATAAATAACGAAACAAAAGTTATGAGAGCATTGCAATGATTAAAGAAAGAAAACAAAGTGGAACCTGCTAGACAAACATACACAAAATAAATAACGAAACAAAAGTTATGAGAGCATTGCAATGATTAAAGAAAGAAAACAAAGTGGAACCTGCTAGACAAACATACACAAAATAAATAACGAAACAAAAGTTATGAGAGCATTGCAATGATTAAAGAAAGAAAACAAAGTGGAACCTGCTAGACAAACATACACAAAATAAATAACGAAACAAAAGTTATGAGAGCATTGCAATGATTAAAGAAAGAAAACAAAGTGGAACCTGCTAGACAAACATACACAAAATAAATAACGAAACAAAAGTTATGAGAGCATTGCAATGATTAAAGAAAGAAAACAAAGTGGAACCTGCTAGACAAACATACACAAAATAAATAACGAAACAAAAGTTATGAGAGCATTGCAATGATTAAAGAAAGAAAACAAAGTGGAACCTGCTAGACAAACATACACAAAATAAATAACGAAACAAAAGTTATGAGAGCATTGCAATGATTAATGAAAGAAAACAAAGTGGAACCTGCTAGACAAACATACACAAAATAAATAACGAAACAAAAGTTATGAGAGCATTGCAATGATTAAAGAAAGAAAACAAAGTGGAACCTGCTAGACAAACATACACAAAATAAATAACGAAACAAAAGTTATGAGAGCATTGCAATGATTAATGAAAGAAAACAAAGTGGAACCTGCTAGACAAACATACACAAAATAAATAACGAAACAAAAGTTATGAGAGCATTGCAATGATTAAAGAAAGAAAACAAAGTGGAACCTGCTAGACAAACATACACAAAATAAATAACGAAACAAAAGTTATGAGAGCATTGCAATGATTAAAGAAAGAAAACAAAGTGGAACCTGCTAGACAAACATACACAAAATAAATAACGAAACAAAAGTTATGAGAGCATTGCAATGATTAAAGAAAGAAAACAAAGTGGAACCTGCTAGACAAACATACACAAAATAAATAACGAAACAAAAGTTATGAGAGCATTGCAATGATTAAAGAAAGAAAACAAAGTGGAACCTGCTAGACAAACATACACAAAATAAATAACGAAACAAAAGTTATGAGAGCATTGCAATGATTAAAGAAAGAAAACAAAGTGGAACCTGCTAGACAAACATACACAAAATAAATAACGAAACAAAAGTTATGAGAGCATTGCAATGATTAATGAAAGAAAACAAAGTGGAACCTGCTAGACAAACATACACAAAATAAATAACGAAACAAAAGTTATGAGAGCATTGCAATGATTAAAGAAAGAAAACAAAGTGGAACCTGCTAGACAAACATACACAAAATAAATAACGAAACAAAAGTTATGAGAGCATTGCAATGATTAAAGAAAGAAAACAAAGTGGAACCTGCTAGACAAACATACACAAAATAAATAACGAAACAAAAGTTATGAGAGCATTGCAATGATTAAAGAAAGAAAACAAAGTGGAACCTGCTAGACAAACATACACAAAATAAATAACGAAACAAAAGTTATGAGAGCATTGCAATGATTAAAGAAAGAAAACAAAGTGGAACCTGCTAGACAAACATACACAAAATAAATAACGAAACAAAAGTTATGAGAGCATTGCAATGATTAAAGAAAGAAAACAAAGTGGAACCTGCTAGACAAACATACACAAAATAAATAACGAAACAAAAGTTATGAGAGCATTGCAATGATTAAAGAAAGAAAACAAAGTGGAACCTGCTAGACAAACATACACAAAATAAATAACGAAACAAAAGTTATGAGAGCATTGCAATGATTAAAGAAAGAAAACAAAGTGGAACCTGCTAGACAAACATACACAAAATAAATAACGAAACAAAAGTTATGAGAGCATTGCAATGATTAAAGAAAGAAAACAAAGTGGAACCTGCTAGACAAACATACACAAAATAAATAACGAAACAAAAGTTATGAGAGCATTGCAATGATTAAAGAAAGAAAACAAAGTGGAACCTGCTAGACAAACATACACAAAATAAATAACGAAACAAAAGTTATGAGAGCATTGCAATGATTAAAGAAAGAAAACAAAGTGGAACCTGCTAGACAAACATACACAAAATAAATAACGAAACAAAAGTTATGAGAGCATTGCAATGATTAAAGAAAGAAAACAAAGTGGAACCTGCTAGACAAACATACAAAAAATAAATAACGAAACAAAAGTTATGAGAGCATTGCAATGATTAAAGAAAGAAAACAAAGTGGAACCTGCTAGACAAACATACACAAAATAAATAACGAAACAAAAGTTATGAGAGCATTGCAATGATTAAAGAAAGAAAACAAAGTGGAACCTGCTAGACAAACATACACAAAATAAATAACAAAACAAAAGTTATGAGAGCATTGCAATGATTAAAGAAAGAAAACAAAGTGGAACCTGCTAGACAAACATACACAAAATAAATAACGAAACAAAAGTTATGAGAGCGTTTCAATGATTAAAGCAAGAAAACAGAAAGTGGAAAAGCTCAGCTTTACAGGTACATGATCATACATAAATGAATGTTTTGGCTACAAAGCCTTCAACAGCAACAAAAACATAGACATGTGGACACTGGTGCAACTATACATACACATGAAGAATATATATATGGTGTAATTTTAATGACACAATTTAAAAAAACAATATATAGTCGTCCCAAGTTTTGTATTCACCCTCTGTGGAGTTCATGCAACATAAAAGGTAAATACAAAACTTGAAACAGCAATATTTTAAAATCCCCACAGTCATTAAAATTACACCCTGTATAATCAGTACTGGATGGGTGGTGTGGTCAATGTGCTCTCACTGGGTGATGGGTCAATTTGCACTCGCTGGGTGATGTGGTTAATGTGCACTCGCTGGGTGATGTGGTCAATGTGCACTCGCTGGGTGATGTGGTAAATGTGCACTCACTGGGTGATGTGGTCAATGTGCACTCACTGGGTGATGTGGTTAATGTGCACTCACTGGGTGATGTGGTCAATGTGCACTCGCTGGGTGATGTGGTCAATGTGCACTCACTGGGTGATGTGGTCAATGTGCACTCGCTGGGTGATGTGGTCAATGTGCACTCACTGGGTGATGTGGTCAATGTGCACTCGCTGGGTGATGTGGTCAGTGTGCACTCGCTGGGTGATGTGGTCAGTGTGCACTTATTGGGTGATGTGGTCAGTGTGCACTTGCTGGGTGATGTGGTCAATGTACACTCGCTGGATGATGTGGTCAATGTGCACTCGCTGGGTGATGTGGTCAATGTGCACTTATTGGGTGATGTGGTCAGTGTGCACTCGCTGGGTGATGTGGTCAGTGTGCACTCACTGGGTGATGTGGTAAATGTGCACTCACTGGGTGATGTGGTCAATGTGCACTCACTGGATGATGTGGTCAGTGTGCACTCGCTGAGTGATGTGGTCAATGTGCACTCGCTGGGTGATGTGGTCAATGTGCACTTATTGGGTGATGTGGTCAATGTGCACTCACTGGGTGATGTGGTCAGTGTGCACTTATTGGGTGATGTGGTCAGTGTGCACTCGCTGGGTGATGTGGTCAATGTGCACTCACTGGGTGATGTGGTCAATGTACACTCATTGGATGATGTGGTCAGTGTGCTCTCGCTGGGTGATGTGGTCAATGTGCACTCGCTGGGTGATGTGGTCAATGTGCACTCACTGGGTGATGTGGTCAATGTGCACTCGCTGGGTGATGTGGTCAATGTACACTCATTGGATGATGTGGTCAGTGTGCTCTCGCTGGGTGATGTGGTCAGTGTGCACTCGCTGGGTGATGTGGTAAATGTGCACTCACTGGGTGATGTGGTCAATGTACACTCGCTGGATGATGTGGTCAATGTGCACTCGCTGGGTGATGTGGTCAGTGTGCACTCGCTGGGTGATGTGGTCAATGTGCACTCGCTGTGTGATGTGGTCAATGTACACTTGTTGGATGTGGTGGTCAGTGTGCACTCGCTGGGTGATGTGGTCAATGTACACTCGCTGGATGTGGTCAATGTGCACTCGCTGGGTGATGTGATCAGTGTGCACTCGCTGGGTGATGTGGTCAATGTGCGCTCGCTGGATGATGTGGTCAATAACTTACCAGGCACCTTTACTTCCCAGAACATCTCCTGCTACCCACTGAGGCTGGATCAGCCTGAAAAGCCCTATCACAATTTTAAAACATCTCTGTCTCAATGGGGACTTAAACCCATGACTATAAGCCTGGCAGAAAAGCCTGCTAGCCACTAGGCACATTGTGACTGACTGGCTCCTAGCCATCTTGACCTGATGATAGTTTGTAAAACGGAGTTATAGCTCTCCATGGACTAAATTTAGAGACAATGTGTTGCCCATGCAGCATGATCCCTCTCTCTGCCTGCCTAGTTTACTCCTGAGGAAAGATAACACTAATACATCTGGAACATGACAAACTGCTGAATCAACAAAGCAGTGCTCTAACTTTCCACCTGTCAGAGCTTTCATCCTAGACCAGTGGCAGACAAAGGCTTAGGGTTTGGTCTGTCATGCCATGACATATAGTTGTTAGGTTGCATTTTGTTGCACTAAGGTAAGGCTTGTACCCTAGGTACATAGTATGACTTAATGAATCGCTGCATGGAAAATAACGTTCCCATGAGCACTGTGTTGGAGGCACTGACAATGAGATATCTAAAGCAAAGAGCCTTTCTCAAGGCTCAGAAACTTAAGAACAATGAATCAGACACAAGAGTTAAATTTCACTGCAATAAATGCAAGCCCTTCTCAAGGTTCAGAAACCTGAACAACAATACATCAGTCACAGGAATTAAATCTCAGTTGCTTAAGGTATTCAACAGCCATCCTTGGAAACCAACTGCAAAGGAAGTCACTAACAAGAGGACCACAGTTGATTCATACTTACAGGCGGTGCTGTCCCCTTCTCATCTTCTCCAACTGTTGCTAGAGAACCTTGAATCCCATTCATCTTTTTCTGACTCTGCAAACTGTTGGAATCCAAACTGGGGCTTCTACCTTTGCCACTGAATGCTCTTTTGACAGAGTCAATCAGCCTGCTGCCCTCTTGCTTTGTACTGGGCACTGCAGACAGACCGAACAGTTCCAGGTTCTTCTTGTGTAGATCATGGTGTAGGGATTCCAGCAGGGATGTTCGTGTCCGGTGCTGAATGAATAAAAAATGTCACTAACAGGTGAGTAACACTTAATTGATAGAATGAGTTAATGTAATACTTAACTGGTAGAATGAGTTAACGTAATACTTAACTGGTAGAATGAGTTAACGTAATACTTAACTGGTAGAATGAGTTACAGTAATACTTAACTCGTAGAATTAGTTACATTAATTCGTATCTGGTAGAATGAATTAAAAAGACACTTAACTGGTAGAATGAATTAAAGTAACATGCAACTGGTAGAATGAATTAAAGTAACACTTAACTGATAGAATGGGTTAAATTAATACTTAAATGGTAGAATTATTTACATTAATACTTAACTGGTAGAATGAGTTAAAGTAACAAGTAACTGATAGGATGAGGTAAAGTAATACTTAAATAGTAGAACTAGTTACAGTAAGACAACTGGTAAAATGAAGTAAAATAACACTTAACTAGGAGAATGAGATAAAGCAACAATCAACTGGTAGAATGAGTTTAAGTAACACTTAAATTTTAGAATGAGTTAGAGTAACATAACTGATAGAACAAATTAAGTAACTGTTGTAGAATGAGTTATAGTAACATAACTGATAGAACAAGTTACAGTAACACTTGTAGAATGAGTCACAATAAAATAACTGATAATAAAAATTACAGTAACACTTACCAAAGACTGTATGAATGAAAGGACAGTTATTTGTCAGATTTAGAATGGTTTGAAAAGTCATTTTTCAACTTACCCCAAGCTTGGCAAACTGAACTGCCTTGTAACAAGCCAACTCAGCATTTATTAACTTGGTCAACAGAAACTCCCTGAAATCTTCACCCTGCATTGATGAATAAAATATAATTTTAGTTACCATCTTGGGGAGAAAAAAAAAACTATGCACAGCTATTTAACCATCTTGAGAAAAACACTATGCACAAATATTTAAAAATCTTGGGGAAACAAAAATACTATGCAAGCTATTTATCACCAGGGTTACTTGTATGTGGATATGTCATATTTATGATAGTTTTCTTTCTTCTTTCCTCGTATTCTTCCTTGAATTCCACTTTCTTTCTCTTCTTCACCCTCTTCTACTTTCACCTTGTTCCTCTCACTTACTCTTTTTGTCTTTTTCCTCCTCAAAACCTCTCCCCTTCCTTCTGCTACTCTGCCTCTTTCTTAGTATAGGCCAGACAAAACACATATGGCTTTTAAAAAAAACAGCACATTTCAACTTCCTCCTATAAAAGGTGTGGGTTGCCCTAAAGCAGATTCTGAAATCAGGATGTGAAGTGTTAGGTCATCACATATTCTACATCACAATATATGAGATGGGTGGCAAGTTCTTTTCCTCATCATCTTTTCTTCTCAGTCAATGCCCAGAAAATACCCCTATAGATAACGATAAAGCAAAACCCGCTTACACTCAAGAAATAAATGACCGTAGACCCCGAGGTAGACCAAGAAGACGGTGGAGAGATAATATACATACAGACCTACAAGCACTTGGAATCAACGACTGGCAAGAGAAGGTCAACCAGAGAGATGAATGAAGACGGCTTGTACCTGCAGCAAAGAACCTCAATGGCTCAGAACGCTGAAGAAGAAGAAGAAGAAGAAGAAGAAGAAGAAGAAGAAGAAGAAGAAGAAGAAGAGGAAGAAGAAGAAGAGGAAGAAGAAGAAGAAGAAGAAGAAAAAGATAACGATAGATGTGGACAACAATTTGTTGTCTGTGTGTGTGGAAAGGTAATAGAAAAAGAAATAAAATGTAAGAATATGTGCACTTACGGTAACAAACTCAGCAGGTTGTTGTAATACTGGATAAAATCTTGGCACATCTTTCCTAGCTGCTACAGAAATCTGGCAAATGAATGAAAGAGAGGATATGAACTAATGACAATTTTATATACCGTTATGATATTATAAATAAAAAGTAGAACTTATTCATAGGGCAATGTATTGTATCATACTCAATATGCTTAAAATATACTGTTTAGTTAACAAATGTTACGTGAAAACACCACTTATTTTTACAAAACAAAAACAATTGTTATTCGTTTAGAGAAGAAAACCATGCAGAAATAAAAATTTAAACTAGTTATATAAAATTATTTATTTGCCTATGTAGACAAATTGCTAATAAACCAAACACAATAGTTATAAAATAACACATTGCAAAACAGCTAAATACAGCTACCAAGTTAATCTAAATTATAGCATAGGAACAAAACACTAGAAAAAAGATGAAGATTGTAAAGATGACACATAGAAACTGGGCAACTATGTTAAATTATAAACAATAAAAAAGCAAAAACTCATACATGACATAAAAAGAAAAACTTAACAAGAAAAATTATCGTGTATGAAATGAGAAGAAAGGTTATCGTGGCTTGTTCACAATATGAGACATGGAAATTGATTACTAAAAATACTGGACAGCAAGATATAGGGGATTAGAAATGGGGACATCTTGGGTATAACTACACCACAACAGCATACATTGATGGTAGGGCTCAGACTTATTGAAGTGAAAAGATTTGCAGCAAAATGATGATAGGGATTGATGTGATTACTCCAAAACCAGCTTTCAGACATTTTGATTTGATGATTGCGATGAAATTGAAAAAAAATGTTTTGCATTTCACAAAGCATTTGAAAGAATTAGAGACCTGTCAATTTGGATAAATAGTTTACATAAACTAATTTTCAATATGAAAACTACTGAAATAGAGAATAGAGATAATGAGAATAGTGATAAATTTGTCACACAGTAAGGTGATAAAGAAAGCTGGCAATTCAAAACAATGCATTCCCTTGGTGAATTGAACCAAAGAAGTGATAAATGATAGGTTGGACAATGCATAACCCCCAATTACTATGCACAAATGCTTCACATACAAATAGTATCAAATACTATGAGCTTCGTGTACTTCAGCCTGAAAAGGGATTCATCCATTGACTTCACATGATAGATAACTCTGCAGTAGGTACAAGATGAGATGCAGTGAAATATGCCAGGCAATACAATATGCAACCTATTGTTTTTGGGCTGGCCGACTAGCTAAGAATGCTGGGTTCTCCTTTGGGAGAACCGGATTCAAATCCTTGGTAAGACATAGTCTTTTTTCTGTCGGGGCAAAAAGTAAACCCTACCCTGCACAGTTCGTGGTGACAGCACTAGCCAGGTGGCCTTAATTCCTCAGGCTCAAGACCTCCCTGTCCTAACCAGGCGGTCTTAATTCCTCGGGCTTAAAACCTCCCTGTCCTACACTGCAAGGTACTATAGGCAGTATATGGCAGATGACAATTTAATTTGACAAAGGCAATACATTGCTTTAGATTAGAGACTTGAGAATTTAGGTAAACAAGATTTGTATGAAATAATTTTAAAAAATGAAAACAACTGAAACAGGGTGACATTATTAGTACTAATGAGAATTTGTGAAATGGAAAAGTGATAATACAGAAAACGTTTATAAATATTATGAAATCAACACAATTAAGTGTTTGTAAACTCAAGGGTAAATGGAAAGAAGCAAATAATATGAAATGAATAATTGGTAAAATCAACTAATACAAAGAAAACAATAGCAATTATAATTACCTTGTATCTTTGTGGTTGTGTGTCTTTCACAGGTTGTACCACAATAAAACAATGGAGAAAATGGGAAGCAATCATGTCTGGCACAAACGGAGTATTTTCCTCTTGGAATACAATGGCTACAATATCATTACCAATATGTCTTTTCCGTTGAAGCTGAGTTTATGAAATGAAGACAAAAGCAGATAATCAACTACTTAATTTAATTAACAATATTGAAGACAGTTTAAGTGATGCAATGTCAAGTCAATTATTTAATTTATTTATAAGAACAATTCTACCCTTTTAGTTAAACAGCAAGAGATTTGACATTATCATGCTGGATTTTACCCCATCTGTCTCTCACTGCGGAATGACAAGCTGCCTACTGACAGCATTGCACTAAGAAACAATTCTGTAGCTTTAACAATGAACTCAGGGGAGAGTTGAAAAAAATATGTGGTGTTTGTCCATCAAGAATGATGATGATCATTCATTTTATCCAGTGGGGTTGAAAGTATGGAACCATGAGTTCTAAGATGGCTGGTAAGGCATATTTTGACTCAAAATGTTCTTCGACAATGTGGGCAAAGAATGCTTGACGTTCCAGGAGGAGGATCTCCTGCAGTGGTTTTTCTGTCCAGCCTTTATATTCGCAGCTCTTGCAGTCCTGGTTGCTTCTCAAGTGACTGCACCCTTGCGTAATGATGTATGCCACAAATTTTGGTCTTTGGCGGCAGACACCCAAGTGTTGTGATGAATTTCAAAAGCTTTCAGAGAGATCTTCAGTGTCTTTAAAGCTTTTGGGAGCGTTTACAACAACACAGCTTGCCCCAAAACATTTGTTTAGGGAGCCTGTGATCTGGCATGCAAGTCAAGTGACCAGCCCAGCGAATCTTATTCTTAATGAGTAAAGTGTGGATACTGGGAATGGACACTCTTTCCAAGACTTCAGTGTCTGGGATCTTGTCTTGCCATTTAATCTTCAATAGCTTCCTAAGGCAGACTGTGTGGAAGTGATTTAATTTCCTGGCGTGTCGCTGGTAAATAGTCCAGGTTTCACAAGCATACAGCAGTGTGGATAATACAACTGCTTTGTAGACTTTCAGCTTTGTTTGCAGGCTTATTCCATTTCTGTCCCACACATTCTTGTACAGTCTAACAAAGGCCTTTCTGGCCTTGGAGATTCTTGCATTCAAGAAATATACCCTGGTTTGAAGGAAGCAGCCTGAAAATGAATCCACAACCTTCATAACGTGAGTCAGACATCTTTACCATTTTGCCCCTGAGACACCCAAATGGTATGAGACCCAAAGTGGCCACTGCACCCAATAATCATCCCCCAGCCATTGGACATTAAAAAACGCAGGCCATCTAGGTGGCTGTGAAGGCTAAATTTCAAAACTAAAAGTCAAGCATACAAAATAATATTTATAGCAGTTTGATTCTAGTTTGTAAACATTTGGATATTTGTCAGTGCTAGAGAGTTTGTGGACTTCTGAGATACTCCTTGCAAGATCTATAGCAGCAGAGTGGAACACTTATGAAGATATTCATGTGCAATAAAAGTGATCTTTTGTTAAAGATCAAATAAAAGTAAACCATATACTTATTCTTGAATAAGAATGTGGTGGCTTTCCCCTTTCTTGTGCATCTATATAATATTTAAATATTATAGTGTGGGTAACTGCCCTAATTTTTTCAACTTGACAAGACAGTAGCCAAGCCAAGTTCAGCCATTTTTTTACGTTGCATGTCCTTTGCAAAAGTTTGTGATCAATTCCTCATTGATTGTCTAGGCAATGTTACAATCAGTAGCTTGCCATTGCTTTATGAATGTTCAGTCTACTCTTTATAAGTGTCAACTTCTAAGGGATCAATATATGATCAACAGTATTATTCTTCAAACACTGTTATCAAAGCAACGCTGGGTGTGTGTCAACATCCCACCAGAGAACATTCATCACAAAGGCTTGAGAAAGACTACGGGAGTTTCCAGAAGAGGCATGATGCCAAAGGATGACATTAGAAATATGAGAGACATAACATCAGGCAACAATAGGAAGGCAGAGAAGTAAATATCTGGATAGCTTGGCCACATGACATGACCGAGGCAAGAACACAAAGCTGATCCATGACTCTGATGATCGTGTGAGATGGCGAAACATCACCGCCCACGCATCTCGGCATGGCATATAATGATGAAAAACATCATGCAGTGCATCATCAAGAGGCAACAATTAAAGTGGTTGGGGAATCTTCTAAGAATGAAGCCTGGTCAGCTGCTTAAAAAAGCATACAATCAAACAAGATCTAGATAAAGAGTCAAAGGAAGATCAACCAAAGGCTAGATCAGGACAAGCTGGTGTGGTGGGAAATGGGCAGGTGGACAGACTGGCTGGGTCTGCATTGCTGGACGAGATATTGGTGCATGATAAGGCAGAAGTTGTTGGGGCCCTTTGATATCGTGTGTATAGTGTGGAACTACAGATAAATTATCATGGCCAGGAGAGAATGGTGCTGCAGGGAGTGGCAAGGGGATTTGGTTGACACTCAGGACTCAGAGTAAAGGCCAGAAGGACACATAATCAGACTGCTGCTGATACCATTAGTATTGGTCTCTTTGCTGGCTGTTGAAGATGAAAACGGAGCACATATGGACATGTCCCAAGTGCTGTGATGTGGGTTGTTAACTAAAATCAGAAAGATCAATAAACTGATGGACAGACAATTTCAAGGGAACACTAAGCAGCAATGGATATGTCAGAAAGATCAATAAACTGATGGACAGACAATTTCAAGGGAACACTAAGCAGCAATGGATATGTCAGAAAGATCAATAAACTTATGGACAGACAATTTCAAGGGAACACTGAGCAACAATGGATATGTCAGAACAATGGATATGTCAGAAAGATCAATAAACTGATGGACAGACAATTTCAAGGGAACACTGAGCAACAATGGATATGTCAGAACCAAACGAACATATCTGGCTTTGGAATGGTAGCTTTAGCTCACCCAACCTATGCTTAACAATAAGTATGGATTACGAAAAGAGACAATCTGACAGGAGCTAGACAGCAGACAAAAGAGTTTTTTATTGTTGTGTCACCCTTATCTGATCAGACTAGGTATCCTATCCACCATCTCAGGATCAGGATGATTCTTTAATAGAACTTTTTTAGATTGGCTTATTTTGTTTTAGTGATGGTTGTAGTGTTAATACTAGAAATGAAGATTTTGGTAGCAATGGTTTTAGTTGGGGGTTGGCTACCATGCTGAATGAATCAATGAGAAGCTCAGACAACAATCCCTCACCTGTTGAGTGTCACCTTCTGTATAAGGCAACAGCGTTGAGACATGAAACATTATTTCCTTCCCATTGAACTTTGTGTACACAGACTCAGCACCGGTTTGACAATGAGTTGTGTCCAGGCCACCTCTGAACCTAAGAATAAAAAGTAACAGATGAATACGACAGGTAAGGCTATAAAGTGTGGTTGATTGGTTAGTTGGTTGACTGATTGGTTAATTGACTGGTTAGCTGATTAGCTTACAGGTTGGTTGATTTGTTACTTGATTGGTTTGTTGACTGCCTGACTTGTTGGTTGATTGAATGGTTGATTAGCTGACTGGTTATTGATTGGTAGATTGATTGGTTAGTTGATTGACGGACTGGTTGGTTGACTAGCTGACAGGTTGGTTGATTGGTTAGTTGACTAACTGAATGGTTGCACATTCACACTGTCTCTTCCAACTGCCGTATAGTGGGTTTGTTTCAAACTGCAATCAGTTGGATTACATGTTGACTTCTTCTCTTCCTTGACTTGGGGATGTAAATTACAAGTACCCCAGAAGCCGAAGCGAGTTCACTAGATGATGAGGGATACTGGTAATAGGGAAAGCTAACTCTCAGGTAAAATCAATTCAGTGCATAAACTAGCAGCAGGAACTATCAGCAGCAAGTAGTTGCATATGTGTGGACTATGCGAGAGCTCAAAATGAGTGAAGGCAAACAATAAAAGAACATAGAATTACATACACATACCCTTTAAAATCACAGAATTACATACACATACCCTTTAAAATCTTTGAGCTGTACTCTGTCTCCAATCGTTTCCAAAAACGCATCCATTGCAGGACTGTGTTTTCTGTTCCCAAATACCTCCTCTTCACTTGTCTGTAAATATGTCAGTAAATCACAGTCATTAACTGTTTGCTAACAAAATTGCAGGGACAATTCAATAAAAAATACTAATCTACCTAACTAAAGGGCCAACTTTGTGGCGAAGCGGTCATGAACATAATTTATAACCCCACATACTGCGCTCAAAACACAACTGCGGGCGATTTGAAAGCAGACTGCCTTGCGTTTGTTTTCATAAAATAGTATAAGTTCTAGTCTAGTCGTTCAGAAAGAAATGGCAAACTACTGAACGTAAACTTGCCAAGAAATCACAAACAGCCAAAAAATGCTGGGGTTGACTGCGACATCATGTAAAGGATATGCAACTAACTTTAACTTACGAAAAAGAACCTTTTCTTTATGTTGAGTAGAGATGAGTCAAGAACTGACATAACAACACTCAGGACATTCCCATACACGCAACATCTCATCTGCAACAGCCAGCAAAGTGTCCCAGTACTAACGATACCAATAGCAGTCTTATTATGTCCGTCTGGCGTTTCCTCTGAGTCTTGTGTGTCGCCCAGATCCTCTGGTAACCTTCTGCAGCACTTTATATTCCCATTCATCAGGTGGCGCTAGGTGTCTCATGTGCATGTGCAGCGCATAAACAAAATGGTAGCTGTACTTAAGGAGTGTACAAGTAAAGAGCAATGTGCTGGTGTGCGATTTTTGGGGCAAAAGGAATTCCTGCAAAGGACGTTCATAAGGGAATGCTTCCTGTTTATGCTGACTACAAGCCCAAATCAAAGCGTGCTTAAATGCAATGGAAACATTCTTCTTCGCCTTGTGTCCAAAAATTAAGGTTACGCCATCAGCAGTGTTCTGGGATTGTCAAGGAGTGCTTTTAACCACTTTCAAGAAGAAAGGTGACAATGTGAATTATGAATTGTACTGTCAAGTTATATCAATGCTTCATTATGCAATTCGAAGAAACGTCCAGGACTGCTGACTAGAGGAGTGTTGCTTCTTCATGACAATGCCAGACCACATACGGCTCGATTAACTCAGGAGAAAATTAACCAGCTAAAGTGGGAAGTTCTGGAACATCCACCTTACAGCCCCAACTTAGCCCCTAGTGATTTCCACCTTGTTGGTCCGCTGAAAACCCACTTTGGTGGGAGACATTTCGTGAATGATGCCGAAGTTGAATGTGAAGTGAAAATGTGGTTTAGAAAACAGAGCACACAGTTCTGTGCAGCCTGTTTGGAAGGACAGATAAAACGATGGGATAAGGGCATCAATGTTGGTGGAAATTATGTTGAGAAATAAAGGGACAATGTATGTATAAAAATAAACTAGTTTCAAGTTGTTATCATATTTATTTTTCTACAGCCATTTGTGACTTACTTGTTGACTTCCCCTAGTATGACAGCTACCCCTTTCCATAATGCTGTTTTATAAATATATACATTTATTTTTTTTGTGTCTTTTAAACAATCAGATTTAGGTCTTTCAATCAATCAGTCAGGTGCCATATCGACTATGAAGGTTGGATATCCAACACTCTAGTTCCCTCATCCTGGTTGTACACTGACATTAAGGCTGCTGTTTATCCTTTAATTGATATTACCTACATGATTGTCTACCCCTTGCTTGCCCAGCTTCCACGCTTCCAATCAATATGGTTTTTACAAGAGTTCTATATCTTTTAATGTTGCCAAAATATTTCACTTGTCTCTTTTTATTTCTTTCATCAACTCTCTTTTCATAACCAGCCCCTTAAGATCTCCTGCATTTTATGGTCCCTATTTTCTGTACAGACTTTAAAAGGACAAGTGGGTGTTTGCAAGATTGATGCTTGCTTTGACTTGCTGCTTTCTAGTAAAATCTAGCGCTGCTATAACCCCCACTTTGGTCCTGATTTCTTCATTTCTGACTGATCGTATCCTTTCTTGATACGTTGAGTATTCTTCTCAGGAATCTCATTTCTGTTGTTGTGATTTTTCTTTTCTCTTTTTCTGTCATTGTCCAGGTTTGGCTTATTGTATTGAGCTTATCCATCATTATAATGGCCACTACAATAAAACCAGAACACAAATGAAACAAAAAGTCTGGTATTTTAAATAAACAACAACAGTGCAACCATTACCTGATTATTCACTTTTAATAAAAGACAGTTTTGTCCCTTGTTTGGGTCAGGAGTTATAACTCTCAATTACATTTAAGAATCTATACCCCCAAACTGCTCATATATTGAGCTTATACATTATTATAATGGCCTATACAATAAAACCAAAACACAAATAAAACAAAAAGTCTTCTTTTGAAACATCGACCCTAATATAAACAATATGATAAATATTGTCTGTCATATGTCACTCAAAACCGTGATCAGTAAAAGAGTTCTTAAGAGCGATTTTGAGCCAAGCCTGATGTATGGAAAGAAATCATGGACAATTAACAAAGAAGTGAGGAATTATATGTGGAAGCAGTTGAGATGTGGATTTACAGAAGAATGATGAGATGCAAATATCGTGAAATAAGTCAACTTGCAAATATCGTGAAAGAAGTTAACTCACAAAAAGAACTGATTACACATATTAGAAAAAGACAGTACACAGTCTTTGAGCTTGTAATAAGAAGACAAAAGCTGGAGTTCACCCTGACAAAAGAAAGGTGGGGCTGAGTAGTCACGACGTACGGTGTCCGCCCCGAGTGCTTGAAGTCCCGGGTTCAAGCCCCGGTGAGGGCTGGGATGTTTTCACGTGGACTTCTAGTAACAAAATTTCCCCTGGTCTCTGGGTAGTGAGATCGGACGCCCGTGTGTATTGTTGCGCACGTAAAAAATCCCTTGGCAGTTGGAAATCGAAAAAGAGTAGCCTAACACAGCGCTGCCCGGGCAAAATTTCGAGTTTAAAACCTACCCAAGTATTTCAGGATCCTCGCCAGTGCTACGGAGTTCGTGCACTGAGATGAAATTCTCCGGACTCAGGTTTGAGTTAGGAAATGTTGGTCAGTCGACTAAACTAAACTAAAAGAAATGTTGAAGGAAGGAGAGGCAGGGAAAGCCAAAAGAGAAGATGCTGGACAGTTTCTTAAAATGACATGGAAGAGCATCAGTTCCAGAAATGACTAGCAGTGCATGAGAAATTAGGCTATTAGACAAGATCATCAACACCACCTGGCATGGACTAAGACAATACAAAAATGTGGAAATATTTGCACTAAAATACTATCCTTTAAAAGTAAAGTTGATGATTTTTCCCATTTCACATAATTGAAAACAACAATGGATCCTGGGGACAAATATTGATTCATGTGATCAGTTCACCCCTGGTATCATACAAAACAGCAACAAACCAAAGAGAAATTACTTGTTATTTCACTTTACTTCCTTGCTTTGTCTCTCAATTCATTCATTCATTCGTTCATTCATTCGTTCGTTCATTCGTTCGTTCGTTCATTCATTCAGTAGCATGTCCTTTGCAGAACCTCGCTCTCATAACAACCTTCCGGAAAACGTCTCGATCACAAACAAGATATCCCACGTCTGATACATACACCCAACTGTCAACAAAACAGAATAAATGGATTTAAAAAAGGTAACATACCTGGCCTTTTTTCTGGTATATAACTCCAAACTTGAAGTTGTGTGTTAAAACATGCTCATCGTAGGACATAACTAGTTCTGATCCCTGCAATAAAAAAATATAACAATTTAGATTATCATTAATGATACAGTTTCATAACAACGCTTGGTTTATTTGAAAACAGCAAGTGAAATGGTTGGGCCATGCCTTATAACTAGGTTACCATCTGACAGTACACCACAACAAGCAATGATATACGCCCACAAAAGGTCGACCATGGAAACGATGATCAGAGGGAATATGAGAATCCATAGGAATCTTGATATATGAACCCATAATTGGGCACCCTCTCACTATTTATGCTTCACCTCGACACCGTATGGCCGGCCTCCTCTTGTGGTTCCATTTGGTCTGTACAGCATTGTTAGTTGTTGTATACTTTCAGTTGGTAGTCTAGTTATGTGGCCGAACCATTTCACTTGCTGTTTTCAAATGAAATCTAGCGTTACAATTATATTTAGTCCTGATGTCATCATTTCTTAATTTCTCTCTTCTTGATAATCACATTTCCGTTGTTGTAGTAATTCAGACACAGATTGTCAATTTGTCTGTCCCAAGTTTTTCACAAGAAACAATCATACACCCCCCCCCCCCCAAAAAACAAAAACAAACCACCTAACTTTTAAAGGTGTTTAACGAGAATCTTCAAATAAATGTCTCGCCTTTAAAATGGTTTCACAGCGAATAATCAAATAAATATGTCACTTAAAAAACGGTTTCACATTGAACAATCAAATACATATGATACTTTTAAAACTGTTTAACAATGAACAATCAAATAAATATGACACTTTACAAATTATTTCACAACAAATAAGCAAATAAATATCTCACCTTCAAAGATAATACGGGGTGGAACCTATCGGTCGTAACATCATCACATATACACTGAGGAAAGACACAAAACAAGTTACTAACAAATAACTTGGTAGAAATTTAAAAAAAAACAAAAAACAGAAAAATTCAAAGCACAATTACTAAAACCAATAAAGTATGAGTTCAAACCTCAACATCTCTGTATTCGAGACACTCCCAGATAAGCCCAGTCCTTTTCTTTAGTTGCCAACAAAGAGATCTCACCCTGATGGTACCAGTGGCAGCTTGATTAAGATTAAACATCTACCTGTACTTTTCTCTTCGCACTGAGTATCATCCAGACCCTCTGCTCGCTCCCTGCTGAATCAGCCTCTCCAGGTATGGATCCTGTGTATTTTCAGGTTCTCTTCCACCACTCCCAAGGAGAATTGACCATGTCAACCTTCTCATAAAGCAGCTCGACGTCCAAACAAGCGCCAGCATTTAACAAAATACAGAATTGCAGGATGTCCTATCCTTGAGTTTGGGAAAGTGGACGGAATATCTAGTCTTCTCACGTAAGAGTAGAAATATGGAAGGCCCCATGTGAAGAATATCCAAGTTGACTCTTTCAGGTCCTATAAATTCCGCACCAGACTAGATGACACTTGCTTATAATGTGCAGAATAGAGTGACTTAAATGGAATTTGTATTTTCGTTCGCTCGCTTTCAAATCAAGCGTAGACCATACATGTGTTACCATTACTAGTATATTGGTCTGATTTTTGCGTGTGAGTTAGCTTTCCTTATTATCAGTGTCCCTTACCATCAGGCCAACTAATTCTGACAAGAGAAGTACTAAAATGGACAGACAGAATCACTAATGCTGAGCTTAAGGGGAGAGAAGTGGAGATTTCAGTGTATCAAAGGAAGGGGGAAATACACCGAGGCTGCATAGGCCACACATTGAGAAACCCTGGAAGTCACTGGACAAACGAGAGAGAGAGAGAGAGAGAGAGAGAGAGAGAGGAGAGAGGAGAGAGAGAGAAAGAGAGAGAGAGAGGAAGGAGAGAGAAAGAGAGAGAGAGAGAGAGAGAGAGAGAGAGAGAGAGAGAGAGAGAGAGAGAGAGAGAGGAGAGAGGAGAGAGAGAGAAAGAGAGAGAGAGAGGAAGGAGAGAGAAAGAGAGAGAGAGAGAGAGAGAGAGAGAGAGAGAGAGAGAGAGAGAGAGAAAGACCTAAACACGGAAAAGACAGACAGGAATGAATAATCTTAAAAATAAAGTTTATATTGTTTCCTGCTGTACTTTATTTACTTTTGACCATCCTCCATTTTCTTGTCATGTTAATGTCGCCGAGAAATCTATATTTAACTCTATTTTTCTCGGTCTGACGGTGCCTATATTTAGTTCTGTCTTTCCCGATTCGGAAGCTGTGGTAGCGTAGTAGCTAGTCTCTTGCCAGCCGGCTTGGATGTCATCAGTTCGAATCCACCACCACATCAATGTAGATTTTATTTGTTTAAATGATCTGGTTTCACCAGGTCCACCAAGTCTAAAGAGAGTACCAGGAGATGTCTTGGGAAGTAAAGACAGCCGGCGTGATACAGACCACGTTACCCAACGAGTGCCGTTTGGTCTATACAAACATGGATCTAGTATAGAGTCTATTATTAATGACTGTACAGTGTTTGAAACTATTTCCGGTCCAAGTTTTATATTCATCCTCTGTAAAGTTCATGTAACATAATAGAAAAATACAAAACTTGGACCGGCAATATTTTCAATCACTGCACAGTCATTCAAATCAAAATACACCCTATAGTATATGCTGTTTGCGCCTTAAGGCGGGAAAGCAGTGATTTACTCTCCCGATCTGGCATTTTTTTTTTTTTTTTTGCATATCCTTTACAGGACATCGCTGTCATCACCAGCAACTTTCAGCTGTATGTTGATTTTTTGGCAAGATTACGCTCAGTAGTTTGCCATTGCTTTCTGAGCGGCCGGCTCACATACCCCGTAAGTTACTGATGCAATTCGAACCACTGCTGATTCTCACCGTCATCACGTTACCGACGAGAGTATACGAGATTACGGAGAAAAGTCATAACCTCTAAGCCACGAAGCCGGCCGATCTGGCATAATTGAGCTAAAACTGATGCGAATTATTGCTATACGCGGAAGTCGCACACCTTTCCTATCCCCTTTTTAAAACCCGGTTGTTCTTCATTATTCATTTATTATCTGTTATAATATGTAATATATTTTATAAGTTATAATATATTTTCTTATTAGTCGTGTTTGTCTTGTGCGTGACAAAGACTGTTATAATCTCGGTTTTGTGTGGCGTGTTCTCATTTATTTATTATTACTTTTCCTTAGTTATTATTATAATAATTATATTATCTTTATTCATTTCCCTCGGTGGTTTCCGTTTATCTGGCCTTGTAATATATTTACAGTTGATTGTCAATGTTGTTTCTTCGCAGAATCTTAAGATACCCTGTTGTAAGTTACAATTAACTGCCTGACTAATTGACTGACTGGCTCAACCACCTACTATTTAAATTACCCATTAACTAGCTCACTCGATAATTAATTAACAATCTTAAACAATCATTCACTCAATTGACAAATTTACTAGCTAGCTTACACAATAACTTACTCACTCACAAACACTAAGCCAACAATTTAACCAACCAACTAACTAACTAGCCATCTTACTAGCTACCTACCTACCTACCCACCTAACAAACTAACTAACCAACCAATTAACTAACTAACTAACTAACTAACTAACTAACTATAATTATCCAGCACTGCATAAAAACACACACACAAACACACACAAAAAGCTCTAACGCAGAATCTAAACAATAACATGATTGGAAACTTTAAGACAAGAGCAACACGAATTAATTACATGGATAGGGAGACGTCGAGCTACACAAATGGACTCTTAATATCCGCAGACGTAAACAACGAGATCGATAATAACCTTGACGCGGCCGAACAGAACCAGACAAGCGTACGAGCCTATTAAGATTAGAGGCGGAAAAACCTAACAAGGAAAACAACAGTTCACAGAATGCCACAAATCGGAGAAGACCTCTCTCCAAGACTAAGAAAATTTTTATGGTAGTGGGATTTTCCGGAGCCGGGGCTTCTCGAATTTGCGTAACACAGTAACATTCTTCTTAACTGATTCAGCCATCATCATCATGAAGTGCCATGCCAACTGGCGTAGGTGTTCATGTTTCTGCACATATTTCGGTCTCTGGTTTTACTGGATCAACTCTGGTGCTGATATGCCTCCATACCACCGTCTCAATCCATCCAGCATCATTTCTCTTGGTCGGCCTCTACCTCTCTTCCCCTCGATCTTTTCAGTCGTCACAATGTTCTCCAATGCCTTTCTTCTCATCACATGACCAAAGAAAGCTGTTTGTCTCTTTCTTAATGTTGTATATAATGTTCTAGTTTCACTAACCTTTATCAGGCAATCATTGTTAGTTCCCTTGACAGTCCAAGGAATTCGCAACACTCGCCTCATGAACCACAAATATGTTGCTTCCATATATGACTCTCTGTATATGTAAAATTCCAGCATCTTAAGTAAGTAAGTAACGACCCCGAGGAAAGACCAGACGGACACATAATCAGACTTCCACTGGTAGTATTAATATTCGGACTCTTCGCTGGCTATTGAAGATGAGGATGAAGCACGCATGGGAATGTCCCTAGTGCTGTGATGTCGGTTCTTGACGCAGCTTAATAGACGTAAGTACGGAAACAGTTTACGTGTCTTAAGAAGCATTGGCCACACTGTGATAGATCACACTGTGATAGACCAATCCCCCCTTGGTGTGTAATGTGATCCACCTTTACTTCCCAATACATTTTCTGGTAGCTGTTTTAAGTTGGGTCGACCTGGGAGCCCAAGTCCATTTGAAAACAGAAACCCGAATTTGCTGCAGTGTGGATCAAATCAATGATGAATGGGCCTTTTCAGTATCGATTTTAAATAAAGTTAGTTGCGTGTCTCTTCCAGGACGTTGCACTCAAAGCTAACATTTATTGGTTACTTGTGATTTTTAGACAATTTTATGTTCAGTAGTTTGCCATTGCCGGTCTTCGTGGCCAAAAACATACGAACGTGATTCGTGAGCCCGCTTACCCGCGTTCGAAACACAACTGCGACAGATTTGGCAGCAGACCGCGTTGCACTGGGTTTTAACGTGTTGGTATGCGAGCCGGTCGTTCGGAAATCAATGGCAAACTACTGAACGTAAACTTGCCAAGACATTAACAACAGTAGTACAATACTGGTGTTGACAGCAATGTCCTGTAAATAGGAAATGCGACGACGTTCATACTACTAATTAACACAACGCGACCGATCTTATATGACCAGCTAGTTTATGAGCTTAGAGAGGAGGAGGAGATTCATGGGGAAGTGGTTACGCCGAGATGGTCTCGCGCTCCAGAGGCCGTGGGTTCGATTCTGCGCTACGTTATTCGTTTCAAGAGTGCAGTTTTCTGAGACTCATGTGGGTCGTCGCTGGAGCTACGGCGTTCGTGCTTTGTGCGACATTTTCGGCAGGTCACCCTGCGGTAAGAGGCCGGAGACTTATGGGGAAAAGTCTTTGCAATGAAGTCGACCTTCTTGCCCTTTAAACCGGTTTGAACTGAAATTATGAAACGAGAGGTCTGCAGAAGGTTGTAGCAACCGGGAAGACGGTGGTGTTTGCGACAAGGTCAACGGAATTGAGAAAAATAATGGATGAGTTTACAAAGTGGCACGGAAAACAATCAGAGGTCACTTGGGAAGGTAACCCAGCTAATAACTGCCTGAAGAAGTCGGGTGTGTTGGGCGAAAGATTCAAATATCGCAATAGCGCAATAACGTCTAAAATAACGCTCCGGACGAACGCAGAAGAAAAAGAATCAGAGGTCAAATTTGTCCCAAATAAATGGGTACCAAGGATTTTAAAGAAAATGATGGCCTTCACCGCCCGATATGTCTCACGATGATGATGATGATTCAATTCGATTATATCATTACCCCTACCCAGTTTAATGTCAGAAGAGAAGTTACATTAGGGTGCATCCCATGCTCAGATTAATAATCCTGAGACTGAGTCACTCACAAAAAGGATCAGATATCAGTTATCAGTTGGGGTATCTTCATTGCACCCCGGACATGTCCATAGGTGCTCAGATACCCCCCCCCCCCCAGCATATGCATCAGCGTCCGGTGGCTAATAGTGCCAGTTCTGTGTTGGTTGACGACGCGCCTTGTTTTCCCGATGTACCTCTCGCGTCTGGCTGTGCCGATTCTTACTCCCAAGTCTTTCATCCTGGACAGCGATGTGGAATCACTGACGTCAAAGTCCTCTGTTCTCGCCATATCTGTGAGGAAGTTAATAACATCGGCACGATCTATGGGCTGGCCATCTACAGGGGGTGCAGAGCCAGCCAGTTTATCAGCTCGTTCATTTCCCTCGACTCCCGCATGTCCCGGGACGAAGATGAAGGTGACTTTACGGACAACAGACTTCCGCAGCAACTCAGTCCACTGTCTACGTACAGATCCAGCTTCGACCTTCTGAATCATGCTCATTGAATCACTTAGTACACACACGTTGGTATAATGCTGTGATTCCAGCCATATGAAAGCCTGTGTAACTGCCATCACCTCTATCGTCATGCTGCTCGTGGTCATAGAGTGGGCATCACTGGATTCTTGAACGGTTCGGCCCGCTGAACGGGCTGTAAATGCCCACGCACTTCTCTGCTGCTTTACAACAGATCCATCTGTATAGATGAGCACTTCGGGGCTATCTGAGTGTTCATAGATGAGCGCCTTAACCTCTGCATTGACAGCGGCAGGGTTCTGCTCACTGCACCGTCTGTCGAGTGTGATAATGCAGGAGAAAGTGCACTTAAAAGCTGGAGGCACCGGCACCCATTCCTTGCCGGGGTTGATACTGGTAAGACTGCAGACCTGTCTGACGACATCTTCCGCCAGACCCATCCATGATTTGCCCCTCTTTAGCCTGTCACCCTTTTCTCTGAATATAGCGTCATGCAGAGGGTGCTGCTCATCTGCACTTATTTTTAAGTATGCACGAGCTCTCCAGATCTTGATCCTGTGTTCCATTGTCGGGAAGTCAAGGAGGTTCACAAAAAGGATATTAATGTGAAGGTGATTGTTGTCCAAAGAGGGTAATGGCAAGATGCAAGATGATGATGATGATGATGAAATTTGTTGCGAATAAATATATCAACTTTGCTCCAGCGCGTTGAACTATTGGTGCTATTTGATGAACTTTCCGCTGACCTTTAACATTTTACCCTTAGGAGGTGAACAGAGCTCCGTGGAGAGTAATTTTGCTCCTCATATATGATATTTTTAATAGGTCAACGGAAAGACGGCGAGATAAGGCGCTGGTCATCTAATATCCTATGTGTATATGAGGGACTTAGTATTGTATACGCACTTCAGCGATGGTGCCTTCCTGCCGTAGAGCGACTGTAACGTTACCGTACTGGGATACAAGTATCCTATGCAAGAATATATGGCCTATGATCGACTGTTGACACAAGGCATTAAAGACCGCCTTTGCAGAAACATACATGAGGCAAAGGAACCAGGGCGGTGCCGTGCTATGATACAGAGAGGCGGCCGCATCAGGCGGCAAGGGGGCTACATATGGGGGAGGCATTTTTTAAAGAAACAAAAAAAAACATGTAAGGGCGGTATTTCGAAGACTCGTATCATACTAAGAAAATCTACAGCACGCCATTGAACTTTCGACGGATCGAGAGTCTACCCGGCGGGTTATGACGAGAGCGACGTTCTGATACACAATGATGCCGATCTAGAATGCCATAAGAAAAGTGAGCTGCATGTTCTTCACAGGACGTCGCAGTCATACCCAGCATGGTTTGGCTGTTTATGATTGTCTAGACAATCTTTACATTAAGTAGTTTGCCATTGTTTTCTGAGTGACTAAAGCTGATGCCATTTAAATCAAAGCAAGTACCGGCTTGTTTCCAAATCATTTGCGACTGGTTTCGAACAGTCGAATGTGTATGACGGGGAATTGTGAAACGCGTTTACTGCCCCTAAGCCCCAGCGCCCGCTGTGGTATCCCATCCATCCATCATATGCCATGCCGATAAGCGTGGTGAATCGGCACCTTTCATAACTGAACAACTGCGCTGCCTTCCTGGCAACGAAGGGTGTGCTATGGCCTTGTAACGTTTCATACCTAGACAATTTATTTTTGCATGTTATTAAATGTTCTAATTTTATGTTTTTCTGTATATCTATTTATCTTGCTCCTGGGGAAGATTAATAAATCGAAACGTCGATTCGTTGTGCCGTAGTGTGCCTCCCTGTGTGATTTACGCTTGCCGTATTGGAGTTTATTGTAAAGTATCTACACTATGTCTGTGTTTATTGTCTCCCACTGTTCCAAGGGGTCACACATACTTAACTCTATATTTGTTTTCTATCGCTATACAAAATATTGAAGCAGCTTTTAATTTTACTGAAAGGCATATCTTCTTCTTCTTTCGTTCGCCTGAAACATGTCTACAACTGCAATGTCGTCTCTTGTATGAATCTAACAGTCTTTTTTAGTTCATTCAGCGGTCCATAGAGTTTATCTTCCACTGTTGTCTCTCTAGGCCAGAAGGTTCGCCTGGATATGTTGTAGTTTGGGCAATCCTGGAGTATGTGCTCTGCTGTCTGCGACGCCAAACCACATGTGCACATGGCTGAGTCACCAATCTTGAATTTTGTATACAAGTGGTTGCGTAATCTATTGTGTCCTGTTCTGAGGCGCAGAAGAATGACCTGTTCTGGTCTGTCCATAACGTGGTAGTCGTCTTGAGTAAGGTTTGGTGGCTTTCTGATTGATTTGATCATTCTTTTCTTTTGGTGGTATGTAATAGGCACATCAGGTTGTTCTTCTGTTGCTCCTTCCTTAGCCAATCGATCAGCTCTGTCGTTTCCGGGGACTCCACAGTGGCATATAAGCTATGGTGGCACAGTTTGGGAATCACTGTTCTGTTTCAAACGATAGCAAAGGATACTAATGGTTATACAAATCACCCGCTACAGTTCAAGATTTAGGGATACTATTATACGAAATATTGATTTCTTAATCAAAAGACGTTTCTTTACAGGACATAGTAAAGTTATTAAGGAAATAGTAAAAGTACAGCGTGTGATTAAAACAAAGAAGGATTAGATGTTACGTTCCCGCTTTTTTTTCTGAAAAGCACTTTTGTTTGGCAAAATAAATTATCTCACGCCACGCATATTTGTTTACTAATAGTAGTTTATAAAGAGTAGACGCTGAAGTTATCCCTTGGCAATCAATCAACTGGTTGTCGCCACCACAATGAAGATTGGCTACAGCGGTATCTGATACTTTATGTGTCTCATTCTTGTTTTGTGTTTTTACTGTCAGACTGCTGTTTGTTATCTTTTCATGTTATCTTTCAATTTGTATGGTTGTCTGTTTATTGCCAGTCGGTCTCCGACTTTTTCCTCGATTTTGCTGTTTATAGGAGTTTCTTGTCTTTTAGTGTGGCCACACTTTTTGATTTGTCTCTTGTTTTTAATACTTTCATCCAAGCTTCCCTAAGACGCCTAAGCGTTTTATTTTAAATGAATTAATTAGAAACTGCACATTATTGTGTATGTATATACGTGGCTTCTCTCTCTCTCTCTCTCTCTCTCTCTCTCTCTCTCTCTCTCTCTCTCTCTCTCTCTCTCTCTCTCTCCGTTCACTCTATCAGTCAGTCTGCCTGCCTGCCTGCCTGCCTGCCTGTCTGTCTGTCTGTCTGTCTGTTTGTCTGTCTGTCTTACTCGTGCTGTCTATATTTCGTAATATTACTGATTCCTTGTGTTTTTCTGTCAGTCACACATTTCCAGAGAAACAATTCAATCAGACACATGTTCATTCAGTGGAACGTCCTAACCGTCAGCTCATTGTGCACGTATGCACGGTGTCAACCCAATATTTCGGCAATCGATGGGTTAGTTAGTTGCATATCCTTTGCATCACGTCACAGTCAACCCGAGCATTTTTGGACTATTTGTAATTTCTTGGCGAGTTTACGTTGAGTATTTTGCCTTTGATTTCTGAACTACCGGCACTTACCATTGTATCAAAACCAACAGTACAGCCTGGGACTCTGAGTAAATAGCAAACATTTTTTTTCTCATATTTTCATTTTCTCTTCATTGCTATCATTTTTTATTCATCTTTTTATTCTTCTCATCCGTTCTTATTCCTTAATGTTTTTTTTTGTGTGGATATCCTTTATAGGGCATTGCTGTCAACATCAGCATCTTTCAGCTGATTGTTGATTTCTTGGCAAGATTACGCTCAGTAGTTTGTCATTGCTTTATAAGCGGCCGGCTCACATATCCCGTAAGTAACGGGCACGGCGAGAACCACTACCGATTCTCGCGAAGCTGCGGTTGCTCACGTGGATAAACGGGATTATGGAGCAAGTCTAGGCCAGGGAGACTGGCACTCACGCTTATACCATTGATAAAAATCAACACAGGGACGGCCGGTTTTCAAGTTGCCTGGAGCGGATTTCTAACCGGGCGTGCGGAATTGTGAAAAACGTTTCCTACACTTAGCCACAGACAGCAGCCGATGTACTAAAGATTAATTTCTATAAAACTCAACAGTTACATTGATAGTATCAAAGGCTATTCGTCTCACCATTCATATATTTCAACTGCATAGTTGTTTTGCGGTCTTCTTTTCGGGGGAAAAAAAAACTACTCTATCCATGATATTTTCAACACTCTTCTCAAGAACCAGATTTCCCCACCTTCACTTTTCTCAACATTTTATTAGTCACTATCCAACATTCACAGTTCAACTGTGATAATGCACATAAAACACACGTGGAAAACAAATTGAATAGGGTGAGTTTTATCAGAAGTTTTATAATTATAAGAAGAAATAAAATTAGAGATCGTGGTGACAACTGGCAGGATTGAGGGAAAAAGAATAAGGGGAGGGCAGAGAAGTAAATATCTGGATGGCTTGGCCATCGTGACATGGTCGAGATTAAAATAAGGACCTGATCCACGACTTTGGTGATCGTGCGAGTTAGCGAAACATGACCACCCACGCTTGTCGGCACCGCATAATTATAATGGGGAGCTTTATAATAAAACGATGACATATTGCGAAATGCGTTGCGGTGACAATTTCCTCGTGAATAAAGACAACAACAATAAATACAGACAAAATTTCACGATAAAACAACGACAAATACATCAGACTAAATGTTGACGATAAAACAACAGACAGACAAAAATGTTCACGAAAAATAACAACAAACACTGACAAACGAGCGATATTTATAAATAATTAATACGAAGTCGTGAAAACACTAAGCTACACTTGGTTACTTACCCTGGCAATTTTGGCGGGATTTGGAACATCAATAGCCGAAGCGGGAATAAACTCTTGCCTTGTACAACACCGTGTCCTGTGTTTGGGGATTAAACGTTAAGTTACCATCAAACGATATCTTACAGTAAATGACACGGTGGTAATCTGTTAAACAATCTTGTCGCCCAACAGATGTGCTGAACTAAATTCTAAAGCAGTCAACAATGACTCACATGCCCATTCTATTTCTCAGCAACACAAAAGGATTTAGCCATTGGGCCAGTAGATGTTATTCAACTCAAGAAACTTCTTCCTTCTTCGTTCTTCTTCCTTCGTCTTCCTTCTTCTTCATTCCTCCCTCATTCCTCCACCTTCCCCCTTGTTCCCCAGTCCTCCTTCTCCCCCCTTCCTCCTTCCTTCTTCCCCCTTCTGCCTACTACTTCCTCCTTCTTCCATACCTCTCGCCCTTCCTCCTCTCCTTCCTTCTCCTCCTCTTCCTCCTTCTTCATAAACCAGGAAGTAACTATTGCTTTTATTAGCAAGATTAACGATGATGGCTGATGCGGACGAGGACAAGAAGCAGAAGAAGAAGCGTCATAAAACTTGTTAATGCAGCTTCTTACCCTTTACCTCAACTCCGGAGACAGGTTTTGATAAGTTATACGTGATAACGTGTTATAATTAACGCCAGACATGACATAAGACCACAATGCATTATCCATACCAAGCCAGTTAATTCACGCAGTCTCCCATGGGTTAGTAATGTAAATTGTTTATGGCAACAATTACAACGCAATAAAAGCGATACATGAGAGTAAGTAATACAACACCTAATTAATATTGATAACTACACTCTAGCAAGATTATAAATGTCTGCGAGCAACAAGACATGTGTTATTTTAAGAACACGTGACTGTTAGAATGACAGCGGATGATACACTATAAATGTTTGAATACAAAAACATGTGACTGTTATAATGAAAGGTTATGATACACTATAAATATTTGAACACAAAAACATGTGACTGTTACAATGAAAGGTTATGATACACTCACTATAAATGTTGCAATACAACAACACGTGTACATGTTAAAGCACAAAAGCACGCGACTTTTCTATTGAAAACGGAGATACACTGTACATGTTGGAATAAAACAACACTGTAAATGTTGGAATACAACAACACAGGACTGTTGGAATAAACATGGGTGATGATACACTGGGGCTTAAGAAAGATACAACTGGCAGTATGTATATCAACGACTGTAGCAGAGACTGACAGCATGAGATCATGCGAGTGGTGGAAAGGGAGGGGGGGGGATATTAAACACCAACAGATACATCGATGGATAAATAGAGAAAACAAGACACTACTAGTCAACCAGACAGACAGGTAAGTAGACAGAAAGAAAAGATGGGCAGACTGATATACAGACAGTCCGATTGACAGAAATGAAAGAAAGACAGGAAGACAGGCAGAAAGGGAAGCCGGCAGAATGGCAGACAGGCAGGCAAACAGACAATTTAGACAAACTAACACAAGACAATTCGAAAACTAAGTCCATACAGACAGGCAGACAGATAAAAAGACAGAAAGAAACAGACAGGCAGAGAACGAGGTAAACAGACAGACAAACATACTCGTGTCTTTTGTTATTTTGACTCTTTGCTGGCTGTAGAACGAAGGGACGGAGCACGCATGGGAATGTCCTGAGTGCAGTGATGTCGGTTCTTAACTCAACTCAACTCAACTTGTTATAGTGATATAATCAATATAATCAAACACAAAACCATTTCTAAACAACACATTACTTTCCTTTAAAAAAAGTTGAAATTACCTAACAATGGCGCTGATCCCATCCACGGGAACCGACTCTGCCTTCATTGACATCACCACCGGGCCAATGACCTCGTCCATAGCGTAGTAGTTGAAG
Organism: Cepaea hortensis; assembly: GCA_963921405.1. Classification (NCBI taxonomy): domain Eukaryota; kingdom Metazoa; phylum Mollusca; class Gastropoda; order Stylommatophora; family Helicidae; genus Cepaea; species Cepaea hortensis. Next base: position 58,010,962 of record OY992896.1, read on the forward strand.
TGCTCCTGTGAAGTGTCGGATACACAATGTGGATATTGTAATCTTATATATAAATTGCGATCTCCGTCTGTCTGTCTGTCTGTCTGTCTGTCTGTCTGTCTGTCTGTATGTATGTCTGCCTGTATGTCCGTATGTCCTTTGTGCGCTCGCGAACGGCCCATCCGATTGAGATGAAATTTTCTACACGCCTTTCTTTCATTCCAGTGCAGCCCACTGTCATATTTTTTTAGTGTGAAATCGCATGCTTACCCAGTATTATTTCATTTTTCACTTTTCATCATAATTTAATATATCTCAGGGGACCTAACTCTATAAAAGTTATTTCAAGGGGCATAACTTTTCTGTATAACTTATAGTCATATTGTGGCATCGTTTTCAAAGATTTATAAACTCTTTGTCCATAGTTATGTACCGGCATATGAGTTATAATAAATAATGATACAATCTGTAAGGCATTTTCAAAGTTTTCATAAAAATAATGCACAATGCATAACATTGTAACTCATCTTTTTTTGCTTAAGAAGTTACTGTAGTCATGCAGGTGATTAGAAAGCGTTTTCATTAAAAATAATGGATGGTGTGTAGAAGGGCATTTTTTTAAGTTACTTTTTTTATTGTATGAATTTAATGAGACGCTACACTCCAGGAGCTGGGCGAAGTCACGCCGGGTCAGATAGATAGACAAACCCACCTTTTCGCTGCAGTTGTCTACTCCTCCTTTTCCTTCTTCTGCTGATGCTGCTGCCGCCGCTCCATTTACCCAAGTTAATTGTTGGGGGAAGATGTAAAGATCTTTCAAGTGCTCTTTCAAATGCTTTTTGTAAGTTGGTCTTCGTTTATCTAAGGTTGTTCTAACTGCAACCAATAAATGATTAGACAGACAGGCAGACAGACAGACAGAGAGGGAGGGACGGACAGACGGACGGACAGACAGACAGACAGCAGACAGACAGACAGACAGACAGACAGACAGATAGTCGGTAACGGGAACGGGAACTTATATGACTACTTATATGAATTAAATGAGATGCTCCCCACCAAGGACTGGGCGATGCCGGGTCAGACAGACAGACAGACAGACAGACAGACAGACAGACAGATAGTCGGTAACGGGAACGGGAGCTTATATGACTAATTATATGAATTAAATGAGATGCTCCCCACCTAGGACTGGGCGAAGCCGGGCCGGGTCAGCTAGTACATTCTATAAAAACCAACATTGAACTGTGGACTTCTTCTTATACTTCATGCCGTATGGCGTTGGTGATCATGTCTGTCCACAGCCTTCTGTTACATCTTAGTTACATATCCTTTATAGGACGCAGCAGTCAACCCAGGCATTTTTTTTTTTTTTTGGCTGTTTGTGATTCTTGGGTAAGTTTACGTTCAGTAGTTTGTCATTGATTTCTGAACGACCGGCACTTATACCATTGTATGAAAACCAACGCAAGGTGGTCTGCTTCAAAATTAACCGATTCAGTGCCAAACAATAATTAGGTTTTGACCAAACATTGTACACAATTAAATGAACAAGTACTATAATAATTTTCGTTCACTGTGCATGGAAATTGTGGAGGATACATCGAAACAAAACAAGTAGCACGGTGACCCTGGTGTGGAGATATATCATCCTTCTGCCGAAATGGGAGAGGGGGGGAATGTATGGGGTGTCCACATTTTACCATATATAATCCTTCAGCAGGGGTTGTGTTAAATTTTAAGTGACCGAGCATCAAAGCTGCGGAAGATACCACGAAACAAAACGAGTAACACGATAACCCTAGTATGGCGATATATCATCCTTCTGTCAAAATGAGAGGTCACAATTAGCGATATATAATCCTTTGAGACTAAATAATTTAGAGACATCGGGGGCATGAAACTGTAGGCGGTAACAGAACTGTAAAAGATCGAAAATCTATTCGGCAGAGCATAATGACAGCGATGTTCTGCATATAATCTGCTACTTGATGATGATAATTCACGGTTTTAAGGCCATTTCGAGATGAAGTGTTCAGTTGTCTTTCCCGTCCCCTCCTTCAATTACATGTTTAATTAAATGGCAATACAAGTTGAAGATTGAATCTCGATAACTGTTATGTGCCCAAAGTCTCCTGAGCTTACTTCTTTCACTTTTTTGTTTAGACCTCGATATGGACGTTAATTAATATTCTGAAATTAAGCCATTTATTTCATTTTTTTGCACTTTTTGTGACAGACCTCTTTATGCGTGCTAATTATTTTCTACAAATTAAGCGACTTATTTAATGTGATGACGTCATGGTTTTCCCTGTTGTCTTCTCTGATATTGGTTTATGAAAGAAATTACATGTTGAGCAATACACGGATGGCTCTTTGCGGAAGTCGAGAAAATAACACTCGTTTATTTGTTTCGTAATATTGTTTTCCAAAGGTCATCAAATGTACATTGTTTGATTTTATTTAAGTACATCTAACCAAAGCACTGAAATTCATCAACAGGTTTCAACCACTTTTCTAAGTAACGAATGGATGCCTCATACACCAACCTAACGCCTGACATAATAAAACTACGTGTTTTCTTCTAGCTTGACTTAAGTCGGTTGATCGGCGGCTTGACAATCCGCCATCATAAAACTCGCCGTTGTTACAGAATCAGATTTCTGGCTCTAAATGTTAGCGCTACGCACAAACATGGAGAGCCACGACTTCTGCCCTATGCGCCGCCTTAGGCCAAAGAGGAAAGACTAGACTAGAATATTGTTTTCCATCCGGAGCGATTTGTACTGACTCTAACGATACATGTAACATACAGACGCGCACGCAAATACACGTATACAGAGGAAAGAGACAAAGAGAGGATGAGACACAATTATTTTTATCAATCAAACCCTTGATTGCCCTGAACTTTGCTGTTTCTAATTTTAAACAAAAAAATAAGTGCGCACAAATATAGTCGCTAATTTTCACTCGTCCATTAGAAAGACGTGCGCACTTTTAATCGCCGCCAGCTGTCAGAATTAGTTATGTAAAACGGTGATATTTACGTACTTACATTCTGTTGTGCTTTGCCAATATATTTATAGTCTAACATTTCTATGTACTTTCTATTCACCCGTTTTAAATAACTATTGATTTCTATTGCGCTTGCTTATAACTTGAAGTATGAAATGAGTTGAGTTAAGAACCGACATCACAGCACTCCGAACATTCCCTTATGTGCTTCGTCCTCAGCTTCAGTAACAAGCGAAGAGTATCAATACTAATTGTACCACCTGCAATCTGATTATGTGTCCGTCTGGCCTTTTCTCGGAGAATTGAGTGTCGCCCAGATCCTCTGGTCACTCCCTGCTGCACCATTCTCTCCAGGCAACGATGACGTATCGTTCGTCCACACTATACACTCTATCCAAAAGGGTCCAGACCACATCTGCCTTATCATGCATCAATACCCCTCCCAGCGATGCAGTCCCAGTCAATTTGTCCGCCTTCTCGTTTCCCAACACACCAGCATGACCCGGGTAAAAGATCCGATAGATGCTCCTTATCTTTGATTTGTTAATTGAAGCATGCCACTCTGTACAAAGCGTGCATGTCTTCACCCTAAGCAGCATGCTTTCTGAGTCCGATACAATCACAATATAAGTGCTGTTTATCCTGCAGCCAGCGGAATGTCACAGTGACCCCTCCACTCTCAGACTATATGTAATGGTATCATATGCCAGACTCTCCTGCACTAAACACATTCCATTAATCTTCCATATGAAGCTCCAGGCACTTCTGTTGCCTCTTAACACTGAGCCATCCGTGCATCACATTCGCTCGAGGTCTCGTGTTTCAATTGTTTCACCTTCCATTCAGTGCTGCCTGCTGACCAATTCCTACACTCCCGATCCAGTGTAATTATGACCCCTCATAGGCCTGACATTCTAACCAATTCCTGTCTTATTGTTATAGACCGATCAGCATAAGGTGGGAGTTGAGATCATATCACGTCTCTCACCTTTACTTCACATAATATTTCCTGGCTAAGGCTGGGTCGGCTTAAGATCACAGGTCAAATTTTTTTTTTTACATCAAGTCATTCCCGATGCAGATCAAACATATTGCCACTAAGCCGACAGGCTATTGTCTAGCCATTACTTTACCGTGAATTCCATGGGCCAACAGTCTATTGTCTAGCCATTACTCTCCCGTGACTTCCCTGGGCCGATAGGCGAGCCTCCAGCCATTACTCTACCGTGACTTCCCTAGGCCGACAGGCCAACGTCCAGCCATTGTTCTACCGTGACTTCCCTGGGCCGACAGGTGAATGTCCAGCCATTACTCTACCGCTACTCCCATGGACCGACAGGCGAGCGTCCAACCATTACTCTACGGTGACACCCCTGGGCCGACAGGCGATCGTATAGTCATTACTCTACCGTGACTCCCCTGGACCGACAGGCGAGCGTATAGTCATTACTCTACCGTTGTTCCCTGGACCAACATGCGAGCGTTCAGCCATTACTCTACCACTGTTCCGTGGACCGACACGCAAGCATCTAGTCATTACTCTATATGACTTCCTTGGACTGACATGCTAGCGTCTACCCATTACTCTATCTCCGCTCGTAATTAGGTATAACAATGTTACAATGATTACCTTTCCGTAAAACTCGTATCTGTAGCACTGGGCAGTGGCGTCGGTGTTGATACTCAATTCACTAGCGCTTGGATGAAGAGAAGTGACAGATTCGTGAACATTGTCGTCGTCTGATGTGACGAACCCCTCGCTACCTTCCATCCAGTATCCGCCCCTGAGTGGTAAAACAATCATCGGGTAAGGGCCCTCGCTTTGAAGAATCTGCAGAAGAGAAAATAGTGTCTCAGTGTTAGTTTGATGTGCTGGGATATACACGCCCCTGTTTGGCTTGCTGTCGAATTTAAGGAAGACATGAGAAATCAAAACAAATGTGTTGCTAGCAAATGTTCTTGTAAACACATAGTGGCGAGAGAATAAAACAGACTTAGGTATTGAGATCTGCAGGTGATCTGCAGTCAGTCAGTCAGTCAGTCGGCAGTCAGTCAGTCAGTCAGTCAGTCGGCAGTCAGTCAGTCAGTCAGTCAGTCAGTCAGTCAGTCTGCCTGCCTACCTGCCTGCCTGTCTGTCTGTCTGTCTGTCTTTGTCGGGTGTGTAATTAGTTTTGGACAGTCAGTCTGTCTGTCTTTGTTCGTCCGGTATTTTATTAGTTGTGGACATAATTACGTTGTGCCTATTTACAACAGAGCTACGATATCTTAGCCTTGCGGCCGACACATCTGACCTTTTCCCAGTATTTATTGACCAGGTTAGCCTTCCCGGGTAGTTTCTAAGACAGTTGTGGGATGAGCCTCGTTTCTCCACCTGCTGGTGGTGCCTTTAAGACCTACCCAGAACAACCGTATGCATGCCAAGGGGAGACAAGAAGAGACCTGACACTGTCCCCTCCATCCGTGGAGGCTTTCACAAACGCAAAGCTGACACATGATGCTCTGATTCTGGTCCCACTAATGGAATCGTCTCGTCCTGGAAAAGCTGCTTAGCCTCATTTTCGTTCACTGGGTATTCTCTTCACCACAAGCTGCACCTTCGGAGCCCAGAAGGACACAGTCCATACATTTAGGACTTCGATGATCCCTAAACAATGGGTGGTTGGGTCAGGGTTTCCACGAAAAAAGCACGTTTTCTGTATTCACACTGACATTCAAAAGCAGGTTCTTTTTTTGTGGTGTTCCGCGAGGTTTTCGACTTCGGTGAGCTCGGCATAGGACTTCCGCTTCACCAGTCCCTATCTGACACTGTCCTCAGAGAGGATCATGGCGAATGATAAGTGCCTGTTGTTGCTAAACCCCAGAAGAGAGGAGCTTGCACCCTTTTCTCCGCTTGACTGAATGTGTAAACAAACGATTGGAACCAGGTGAAAAGTATACATGAAATGTACAGGGTACATCATTCATTCACACTTGCGGAGCGCTATCGAGAACAAGTCACCCATACTCTCCAAGAAGCCTGATAAGGGGGAGGAAAATGGCGCGTGACAAGAAAAACACCAAAAGACACCCGACATACAAGATGAGCAGCGTGGAGGCCGACAAGACCTTAAAGAAGACGACAAGAGAGAACCTGCATGCGTGGTGCAGCAAAGAACCTGAACCTACAGTCACCTCAAAGGAAGCTGCTTCGAGGAAGACAGACGACAACCCACCACAGAAAAGAGCCAAGACAACTGAGAAGAAGAGAGAGGAGAAAGACACCAGAGTAGGAAACACCGACTCAAGACAATCAGATGATATCCAAGCGGAGCTGACAGATGAACAGATCCTGAAGCAGCTACAACAGGAGAATCTCCACATCCGAATATTGAAGGCGGAGCGGATTCTGACGTACTCCAAGATACCTACAACTTTAGCGGTGGTGACAACTGAGGGCAGCGAAATACCACGTCATGTATCGATAAACAAGAAAGTACAACAACCTGAAGGGTTCATTTCAGGAATTACCCAATGCTCAAGGTGCCAGAGAGCTGGCCACAGCAGAACAACATGCCGCAGCAAGACACAGATCTGCCGTTACTACGCCGAACACCACACATTCAAGGAATGTCCGCTGGCCAAACAAGACTCGGACTTCCGAATGCCCAACAACAACAGAGAGTGTGCCAACTGCCTTGGCAAGCATGGAGCAAGATACCTGTTCTGTCCATACCCCCAACGACACAGAGACGTCTCTCTTAAAGATTTGCAATTAACCACAAAGACTTCATACAAGGAAGAATGCGGAGGTGCGAGGGAGCCACGTGCATCCCACAGGCTGAAAGATCTCAAATGCAAAGCCAGATTGACGAGTTAAAGGAATAAGTCAAATAACTTCAACCGCCGACACCAACCAGCGACAACGAGAACTGCAGGCTGACTTGAAGGATATCCAGCACAACATCAAGCAAGAGGTGGAACGCATGGCACTGCTAAAAAAGAAGAACGAAGAAATCCTTCAAACCATCAAATCAAGAGAGAGAGAGAGAGAGAGAGAGAGAGAGAGAGAGAGAGAGAGAGAGAGAGAGAGAGAGAGAGAGAGAGAGAGAGAGAGAAAATCTAAAAGCGGAAAGGGAACTAATCCAAAACAAACCAGCAGAAGCCAAGAAAAAGGAAGCAGGGAAGCCACATGATCAAGCCAAACCAAAGACCAATCAGAAAGCACAAGCTAGGGCCAACAGTCCAACCACGATATCCAAGCAACGAAACGGGAAAACATCATCCTGCCAGACACCTGAATAAAATACAAGCAAGACAGACGTGAGAAAACTGAAATATATGCACATGCAAACATACACGTGCGACAGAAGCAAGGCGATATATAAAACTGATATAAAGCATAGATAATAAAATCAAGTGTGACAGATATAAATCGATAAATACAAATGATAAAATACAGGTTGGACAGACGTAAGAGATGTATAAAGATAATAAAATAAAGTGGGACGACGATATATAGAAATGAAACTAACAATGAAATGCAATACACATCTACCATAGACAAAGCAAATTCTACAATAGTAAAAAACTAGACAGGTGCTCGTAAATGTCCGGCCTGCTGATGCCGAGGTAGCGGGTTCAACCCCAACACCAGTCAGTTGGACTAAAATGTTGACTTCTCGTCCTTGAATTGGGTACACTAAATTACAAGTGCCTTAGAAGTCGGAGTGGGTTCACCTGAAGGCAAGGGACACTGGTAATATGAAAGGCTAATCCACACGCAAAAATCAATCCAGTGCCTAGAAACAGTAGCACATGCATGGACTATGCTTAAGTTCAAAGCGAGAAAATGAAAAAAAAAAGAATGCTATGAAGGATAAACATACATAGATACATACATTCACACAGAGACAAACAGACACGAACCCACACGCACACACAAGGTCGGAGCATAGCTAACAAGCCGGGCAGTCACACAGAGACAAATAGACACGAACCCACACGCACACACAAGGTCGAAGCGGAGCTAACAAGCCGGGCAGTCACACACGTCCACGTACCTGCTGAATGTTTTTCCGTTGGTCCTCGTTCAGAGCTGGAGTCGGCGACTGTTGACAATAAAGATGGGAGGAGAAACAACATTATCAAATAATGTTTACAGTGGGACATTTGCTCAAACAATTTAACATGGAAATGAAAGTAAACATTCGAACAATTTAAGTGACTATGTGTTTTCTGTATTTCTGTCAAAATGTGATCCATCTATTCACTTCACATGATACACTGGGTGTGTGTTAAGTCTCACTATACTTTGTATGTAGAACATATTTGGGAATACAAAAATGAAGTACATGACTTCATTTAAAATGTACTAAAAATTCATTACATTAGTTACAGTAGTCACTGCTATGGTCTAACGCTGTTTTGGGGGAGCTGAAAAGTACCAAGGAAGTATTCATTATAACGTATTCAACACATTTCTAACCGTAATGCCATGAGGAGGTTGTTTATCAGGACAAATTGCTATACATCTTTGAACAACAATCCGTGTGTATCAACCCCTATTTTGAAACACATGTTCAACCCTAAAAATTATATCCTCTTATTTGGAGTGCAAAGAATTACCCCATCAGACGACAGCCATACACTGCGTATTGCTTCACGATGGACTGAGGAGCACATATTTTGATGACGTCATGTGCTTCCTTTTTTTCAAATGTGTTCTACATACAAAGTGTAGTGAGACTTTACAAACACCCGGTATAAGTTTGCAGTGTGCACATGACGAGATGCAGTGAAATATAAAAATAATGGTCACTTATACAAACCTTAAAGCGCTTTGGGCGTATGGAGCTAGACCTATATTTGCATAAACAGGACCAAACGGCTCTAAGTGGGTAATGTGGTTGGTATCACGCTGCGCCTTTAATTCCGTAGACAGTTATGTACCCATTTTCGCTCCCAAGGTGGCCAGAGAAAACGCTTTAAAGACACTCTGAAAATGTCACTGAAGGCTTTTGGAATTCATCATGACACCTGGGAGGCTGCAGCCAGAGACCGAAATTCGTGGCGTGCATCATTACGCAAGGGTGCAGTCATATGTGAGGCAACCAGGACTGCAAGAGCTGTGAAGAAAAGGCAGGACAGAAAAACCACTGCAGGAAATCCCCCTCCAGAAACGTCAAGCATTCCTTGCCCACATTGTCAAAGAACATTTCGAGCCAAAATAGGCCTTATCAGCCATCTTAGAACCCACGGCTCCATACCTTCAACCCCACTGGATGAAATGAATGGTCATCATCATTCTTGATGGACAAACAACATGTACCCATTTTAGGCTGAGTCGATAGATAGTAAATTAAGACCTTTGACACGCCTTAGCGGCACTGGACATGAGGCACTAGAACCACATTGTTACACAGCAAATCAATTGGGGAACACTATGAAGCCACTAAGACAGTTCATAAATAAACACACATAGTATTGTGTGGCGCTCATAGAACGAGACGAAGTAGAGTTTAGAGGACGCACTAGACAACATTAAATTTAAAAGCTATAGATACCAAACGGGATTCGAACCTGTCACCTCCAGATGACGACGGCGCCTCGCTGCAGGAACAAGTGTACTTCCACGCATGATCAACTAGTCTAGCTGATCATGCGTCGAAGTACACTTGTTCCTGCAACGAGGCGCCGTCGTGATTTGGAGGTGACAGTTTCACATCCCGATCGGTAACTATAACTTTTAACTTGTATGTTGTCTAGTGCGTCTCTAAACTCTACTTCCTTCGTCTCGTTCTATGAGCGCCAAACAATACTACGTGTGTTTATTTATGAACACATTGTTATGGACTCATCGGCATTCAGTGCGTGAAGTAGTCAATATCACATCACCGTCTTTTCTTCCCAAGAATTTCCAGGTACATATTTAGCCTAGGTCAACTGGGGATCCCGGGTTAAATTTAAAATTCGAATCCATCAAGATGCGGATCAAACTCCTGGCATCCGGGCTGGTAGACGACCTTCTAGCCATTACGCTAACGACTTGTTAATGACCTCATAGTAAAGAAAGGCTGCTAATCCTATTTGAAAAAGTCTTAAAAGCCGAGCAGATCGACTTAATTGCACTGGGTTTTATCCCATATGACTCGGTCGCATTCCGCAGGGAATCCTGCCGAAGTCATCGCACACAGCACGAGCTCCGTAGCTCCAGCGACGACCCTAGGAGTCTCCAAGAAAAATGCACTCGTGAACCGAAAGGTGTAGCCCGGAATCGAACCCACAACCTTTGGAGAGCAAGGCAGACGGCGTGACCACTTCGCCACGGATGCTCCCTAATTATCCTCTTCCAAACATAGTTATAGCTAATCTCATGCCGGAAAATGGCGTGCAGCTATCGAAGTAAGGTGTATTGACTTTCCTCCCCACCTGGCACCACAACATCATCTACTCGGGGAGATAGCAGAAGGTCTTTCTTCACACTGCTCCCAGAAACCAACCAGGCGTGCAAGACCAGCAATGTTACATCACATCAGCGACCTGGCATATTGCAAATAACCAGGTCACACACGGATTACCCCTTGGTTAGTTAGCATTTTCACAACAGTTTATAGTAATAGACTTTATTTAAGTGTGAAAACACTCTAACGAAATGCCCAGAAGGAAAGGAGGAAGGACAAGATAAAATAACGAATCAATATCCAAATGCAAATTACGAAACACATACAAATAATACAATATTTAAAGAACGACGCATTCAGTGATATGGATGTGGGGCGGATGGAACAAACTAAACACTTTAGAAAAACAAATCATGCAGATTTACCTAATGGATAAACACCGCGGATTGATTTGCATAAGAAGTTCAGACGATGTAAAAAAAAAAATGTAAGAGTATACTTGTACGTAAATGTCTAACACACTATATAAATTAGCATAACACTAATTATGTTGCACGTCATTCAATTTATGTTTTCACATGATGCACACGTGTGGTCCATCTAATGCTTCCAATCTGAAGTGGAGAAAGTTTAAGGTTCACACCGGAATACCATCAGTGTTGCTAGTAGTGGGTTGTGCTCAATCTTTAAACCACATTTCATCTCATCTCATCATGTTCCTCTTGTACCTTGCGGTGTCGAGGTGAAGTATAAACTTCGTGAGAGTGCCCGATTATGGGCTTCATATATCGATGGATCTTTTCTCCTGGGCATGCCGGTGTGCTGGGGAATGAACTGGCGGACAGATTGGCTGGCTCGGCAGAACTTGGTGGAGTATTGATGCATGACAGGGCAGATGTGGTTGCGGCCTTGTGGGAGCACGTGTACACCTCGGAGGAGCAAATGGATCACCATAGTCTGGCTAGAATGAGGCAGCGAGGAGTGACGAGGGGATCTGGCCGACGCTCGACGCTCAGAGGAAAGGCGAGACGGACATATAATCAGATTGCTACTGGAACTATTAGTGTTGGAACTCTTCGCTGGTTGCTGAGGATGGGGACGGAGCGCTTATGGGAATGTCCCGAATGCTGTGATGTCGGTTCCTATATCAATCAATCAATCAATCATATCGATATTCCCATGGACTCTGCTATTCCCTCCGTCCAACGTTTACGTGGTCGGCCTCTTCCTCTGTTTCCATCTGGTCTGTACATCATTGCTTGCAGTGGTATGCTGTTGACTGGTAACCTACTTGCATGGCCACACCATTTGATTTGCTGTTTTCTGATAAAATCTAGTGCTGCTTTAACCCCCACTTTAGTCCTGATTTCTTCATTTCTGATCTTATCTCTTCTTGATATGTTGAGTATTCTTCTCAGGAACCTCATCTCTGTTGTTGTAATTTTTCTTTTCTCTTTTTCTGTCACTGTCCAGGTTTGGCATTGGTAGCAAAGAGTTGGCAGGAAGATTGTGTTGTAAAGTGCTTTCTTAGTAGTTATTGATACATGTTTGTTCTTTAGTATTGGTGCCATTTGTCCTATGAGTTGATTTGTGCGGTTTGCCACAAATCTGTCTATCGCCAGTCCTCCACCACTTGCAGGTGCTCTTTGGCGTTTCCCCTCCACGAGTATGAAACAGTGATGCCCTTCACATGCTCTCCGTCGCAAGTAAGACAACATAAAATTGTAGATTTCGCCAACACCAAAAACTACGCCTATCCGATTCTATAAATAATTAGCTAGTAAGTGAGTAAAACTAGGATGTATTACATAATTAATCTGGCGTAATTCTAACCTAGCACCGGAGACACTTGCTAACTTCGTGTAGAGGGTGCTAAAACTCTTGCCATGGTAACGCAATTACGAACTTGTCGCGAAAAGTTCTAAAAATAGTTGCTATGGTAAATAGGTTACGAAAATTTTCAGAGTAAGAGAGAAGGCAATTCAAAACGACCTGGTCGTTTCGTTCGCTCGGAGTCTATGGTAACAACCTTACTTTGTTATCGGCTGAAAGGACCATTATTCAGTCAGTAGCCTTGTCGGTTGTTGTAACTGGTTCGGACATAAGGTAATACACAAGTAATTTATATTGGACATTGCTGAAAAAGTTTTGTCAACACAAAGGAATAGACACCCTTCAAGTATTTCTTTCGGTCTTTCTGTCTTTCTGTCGTTCGTTCGTTCGTTCGTTCCTTCCTTGCTTTCTCCCCCTCCCCGCCTTTCCTTCTCCCCCTCCCCCAACGTCTATTCTTCTTCCTCGATTCCTCCCCCTCCCCCAACCTCCTCTTCATACCATTAGTATTGGGACACTTCGTTGGTTGTTGAAGATCGCGACGGAGAGTGCATGGGCATACCCCTAGTGCTGTGATCGGTTCTTGACTCAACTTAACCCCGACGTAACATAACTCACTCTCCTTCTGATCTTATTTCTTCTGTCCATGTCTGAAGAACGTATATGTGGTGTTATGTCTGTTTGCAGCTAAGCTGCGATCACCCCACTTTAACCCGGCACATCCATTCCCAGCTTGACATGGTTCCCTCCAAATGTTGCCGTCTGCTCATCGTCAGATATACTATAATAATTATCTGGCGAGTTGAACCATTACATTCACTGACAAGAATAAAAGCAATGGTAGACTACCTAATGTATAGTTAATTGCAGATCCCTTACAGAACGGTGCAGTCAACCCCAGCTTCTTTTGACTGTTTGTGATTTCTTGGCAAGTTTACGTTCAGCAGTTTGCCATTGCTTTCTGAACGACCACGCCCCTAGGCAAGGCACTATGTTAATGAATCGGGACAAGAAATCAGACCGGACCCAAGACTGTTGATCATGCGAGATGGCGAACCAGAACGTCCACGCTTATAGGCACGATGCATGTACAATAATGTTTGATCATTCACTTTCCTCGTCGCCTTTCCGTCTCAGATAATTGCCAGAAAAATGTAAACCATATTCGGTATTAATTTGTGTGCGGCTGGGTCGACCCCAGATTCGCACTGTGCTGGACAAGGATTCCTGCAACTAAGGGGATTGCACTCGGAGAACAACCTGGACAAGTAAGAGCACAAACCGCTATGCCACCACGATTGTCACCATTACTACTAACTTTCTTTAATTGAAAATGTGTCTTGTGTTTTTATGGTGTTGTTTTTCTTGTCTAAGCAACGCTGTGGGTTTGGGAATAATGAGACGCGCAGTGTCATAATTCCCCGTCATTCCCAATCGAGGGTTCGAAGTCAGCCGCGGCCTATTTAGAAGCAGATCTCTTTGCGTTGATTTCATAATATGAGGCGTGGACCGATCAGAAAATCAATGACAAACTACTGAACTAGTGATTTAGTTTAGCTAGCTAGCTAGCTAGTTAGTTAGTTAGTTAGTTAGTTAGTTAGTTAGTTAGTCGACAGATCGTCCTCATTGCACATCGAACCATTCAGTCCATAAGTGCCCGGATTCCCTCCTCAGTAAATCCCGCAGCGTGTAGCGGCTAAGGACACCAGTTATGCGTCGGTTTATAATTATTATTCTTCTTTGGCTTCCCACATAGTGTTCTTGTTTGACCACATCTCTTTTAACTTGCTCTTCTCGCAGTCTGACCATGGTTGTAAATTCAGTCATCACTTGGTTCTCAACCGATGGGGAATCTCCCCCCCCCCCCACACACACACACAAAGATGGGATTGTAGGGTTTCCGGGGGAGGGGGGGGGCGAAGGGGGGATTAAGATTATTTCAAGATCGCATTAAAAGAAGAGCCGATTACTTGATATTGGTTTTTTCCTCCATACTTTACGGTTCTGTACTTCTCGTCCTTCTGAAATTAGTTTTATAACTTAAGTAGCCCCGCAAATCACGTTTTATGTAGACGTCTAGACTTGTTCTAGTATATGTTATTAAATTTAGCATCAATGTTTATGTATTCTATATAGGGGCGGGGGTGAGGGGATTTGTAAGGAAGAAATACGAAAGAGGCGAAATGACATTCTAAATATATTGTGAAGGGGTGCACGGACAAAAAAATGTTGAGAACCACTGTCGTAGAGCATTCAGTATATCAGTCTGGCACCGAACTAATTCTGCCTAGTAAATCACAAACAGTCAATGATTGCAGGGGTTGAATGCAACGTCCTATAAAGGACACGCAACTAACTGTTTTTCTTGTCTATGTACTTTCCTTTCGTTTCGAAGAGGAAGCATTTTATTTCTGAAACAAGTCTGGCATTGTTTGATTTCTACAATGTTACACCATCTCTTGTTTATTTAGCCATTTTACGTTTGCTTTGAGCACTAGTTAAGAATGCATTGCATTAAATAAACTAGGATTTATTGTTAAAACAGTTGCGAGTTGCGCTGTCAGCAATATTCTTTATCATTGCTTGCATCATCTGCATTTCTGTTATTTCAATGTCTTTTCTTACTCTTTCCTGAAAGCTGTTGACAAAATATACGGCGTATTTTTTGTTGTTAAAATAAATACGCCGAAGTGGAGCGGGGTCGCCGTTTCCCACACTTTCAGATTGCAACTACGCCGCTGATTTCATTTTTAATCATTCGTGTAGTTGTTTTAAGATGACCACAGAATAGTTCCAGGTTATTTCAATTGTCCTCGCTGTTTCATTAACATGCATTGATTTCTGATGCAATCTGTTAACTAATTCAGAGTTGAAGGATAATATACCGCCACATGAGACCTATCATTTGGTCATAAGGACGATATATCGCCATACTAGTGTCATCGTGTTATTTGTTTTGTTTCATGGTATCTTCCGCAATTTCAATGCCCCTTGAACGGAAATTACACTATAATACTTGTTCATTTCATTATGTACCATGTTTCGTCGAAATCTACGTTTTCTTTGGTACTGAATAAGTTAAGCTACAAAATCATACGGACACCAACTGCTCTTTGTTGTTCTTGTTTGTCAAACCGGCTCTGTAGCGAATTAGTTCCAGACGACATTCGTAATCCCGCATACCGAGTTCCAAACACAGCTACGGGCGATTTGGAAGCAGCCAGCCGCCTTGCGTTCATGTCAATACAATGGCATGAGTTCCGGTTGTTCTCAACTACTGAACGTAAAATGTGCCGATGAATCACACACAGCCAAAAACATATAATGCTGGAATTGACTGCTACGTCCTATAAAGGTTATGCAACTAATTAACTTTATTTCACAATATCTTTTATCATCACGTGTCGCATCTTGTAAATTTTGTTTCTGGGGACTATCAGCAAGTTCACCTAACTTTATTCAAGTTTATGTCAGAAATGACATCCATGATGGCCGAATTTCTGTCTTCTGTAAAAATTCCTTCCCTTAGAAATTAAAAACAAAATTATTTTTGCGTTAGCTCACTTTGAACTCAAACGTTGTCCATACACTTGCTACAACTTCTGGACTGATATTTTTTGCTTGTGGGTTAGCTTTCCCTATTACCAGTGTCCTTCGCCATCAAGCGAACCCACATCGACTTTAGAGATACTTGTAATTTACGTCCCCAAGTCAAGGACGAAAAGTCAATATTTTAGTCCAGGGATTGAACCCGCTACCTCGGCACCAGCATACCGGATGTTTAAGAACATATCCTCTGACCTTCCATTAGGAATAAGGGACGAACAGTCAACATACAGTTACAGAATGCACTTGGCAATATTTGTTGGTGGTAAGATATGAGAAGGCGAGTCATTTGGATCTACAATAGTTGTTGTTGCTGTTGTTGGTTGCTGCTGCTGTTGTTGTTGTTGTTGTTGTATGTTATTGTTGGTTGCTGTTATTATCGGTTGTTGTTATTGTCCTCCTCCCTCGTCTTCTTCTTCTTCTTCTTCTTCTTCTTCTTCTTCTTCTTCTTCTTCTTCTTCTTCTTCTTCTTCTTCTCTCTCTCTTGTCTCACCGTCTTCTTCTTAATCTTCTCTCCCTCCCACTCTTTCCTTCTTCTTTCTTCTCTTTCTTATTTTTCTTCTTTCTGTTTCTCCATTTCCTTTTTCTACTTCATCTTCTCTCTCTCCCTCTCTTTCCTTCTTACTTCTTCTTCTTCTTCTTCTTCTTCTTCTTCTTCTTCTTCTTCTTCTTCTTCTTCTTCTTCTTCTTCTTCTTCTTCTTCTTCTTGTCTTCTTATTTGTGTCGTGCTTTTGGTTCCACCCTTCCTTCCCTCCTTCATTCTTTGCCATTTCGACCGTCACCTTTCATTCAGCCATTGGTTTTCTTTCTTTCCTTCCACTTTCCTCTGGCCTCCCGGTCGCATTTCCCTTCCCCATATCCTTTCTTTTCTCCTCCTGTTTACTTCACAGCATTTAATGCTTGCACACAGCCACACACTCACACATCTAACATTCGCTTGATGAAGGTCCTCAAATCCACACAGCGCTCCGTCAAATCTTCTCCTAAAGTGCTGCCCCATTCTATTTGCCTCCATCTGTCTGTCTGCCTGTCTGTCTGCCTGCCTGCCTGCCTGCCTGCCTGCCTGTCTGTCTGTCTGTCTGTCTGTCTGCCTGTCTGTCTGTCTGTCCCCCTCCGAGTACAGTACTCTGGGTCCCCGTTTCCGTTTCTGTGACGACCCACCACTTACGATCAACGTGACCACTACATCTCAACCTGTTGGAATCCACCAAGTTAATCATTCATGAGCATTAACTTTCCTTCTCGCTGTGCAAACAATATCTTGATCCTGATCACACGGTCTTCATTATGTATTCAGCGACAAGTACATCCAGTGGTGTGTTGTGTATCATTTCCACGTCGTTAATGACATCAACTTCAGGGCTCCTCAAACACTGGGTCGCAATGCCACTGAGTTGAGGCTTGAGATGTAATGCTTGGCTTCGTTTAGTTTATAGAGAACCGCTTTCATTGGTTTGGTTTATGAAAGATCGCTTACATTACACACGGACATCTCCATAAGTGCTTCAGCCTCCTTCCATTATCATACAAGGAGAATATCGTGCACAAACTCCGTAGGAACGAGGATCCAAATTTGTGCACAGGGATATTATACATTCGACTTTTTCCTCTTTACTTCTCCTTGCATTCGTTTTTGTTGTTGTTGTTGTTTTTTTTTTTTTAAATTCTACTCTTCTTCTTCATCCTCCTCTTCTTCTTCGTGTCGTGAACAGTTCCGTTTCTCGGCGCCGTTCCTTCCCAGAGAATAGAAAGATAACCCACGGAGAATGTCCGGTATTCATGTCTTGGCAAGTAAAGAATGACATCGCTATATTTATAAATGCACACAGTGAACAACTAGGATTAGAACTGAATATTCAGAAGACACAGATTATGCTCGTCACTGGAAAGAAGGAAATACCAGAATGTGATATACGAGTTAATGGGCATATTCTTAAGCAAGTGAATCGATGCAGTTATCTCGGCACAGTCATAACATCTGATAGGAGATGCCTTGAAAAGATTAGAACAAGAATTGCCATTGCGAAGGTAGCCTTTTGCAAGATGAAAAACATACTGACAAATAACAAGATATCAATTGAAACGAGAAAAAGAGTGTTGAAGTGCTACATAGAACCTATACTTTTGTATGGATGTGAAGCATGGACAATAAGCAGTCAAGCTGAAAAACAGCTGATGGCTGTGGAAATGTGGTTTCTGAGGAAAATGCAAAGAATACCATGGACAGACAGAAAAACCAATGAACAAGTCCTTCAATAAACAAATGAAGATCTTAAACTGATTAGAGATATTAGACGTAGACAGTCAACATTTTTTTGGGCATGTTATGAGAAGAAATGAATTGGAGAACTTGGTGACAACTGGGAAGATCGAAGGGAAGAGACCAAGGGGAAGACCGAGAAGTAAATACCTGGATGGCTTGGCCACGTGGTATGGTCGAGACAGGAACACAGAACTGATCCACGACTCTGGTGATCGAGTGACATGGCAGTACATGACCGCCCTCGCTTATCGGCATGGCACATGATGGATGGATGGATATTTATAAAACGTAATACCTATGTTTATAAAAGAAATTGTTACAAACGGATAGAAGAGTAAAGGAACTATTAAATATATGAGAAAATCAGAAAGTCAAAAATATGTGGAAACATAAACCCCAAGAATGAGTAAATAATTAATAATTACAGGAGCGGGTTTATTCTTGTGTAAATTGAAAGCAGAAGAAAAAAAAATAGGAAACAGGACAAGAGTAAATAATGTAAATATTAATCAGCTAATAATTTAAACGATAGAAAAGAAACAAAAAAGAAAAACCACGAAGTCCATATCATATGCTGAACGACACATGAATCAACACAGTAAGCAAACGTGCATGGTAAGGAAAGGTTTAACAGGAGTTAAAAGTGCAAGAAGATCGACTTTATTGCACGGAGTTTGATCCCATACGGTTCTGTCACTTTCTGCAATCGGCCTGTCGAAAGCGTCGCACAGGGCACGAACTCCGTAGCTCCAGCGAGGCACTCGTGGACTGAACGACGTGGTCCGGAATCGAACACACAACCTTCAGAGCACGGGGAAGCGGCGTAACGACATCGCCACGAAGACTCAGGGTTATGAAAATAGAGGGGGAGTTAATTCAAGACACTGATGTGCTCTTGCCCACAACAGAAAATAATAATGAAGCATAAGAAAGAAAGCATCTAATAAATACATTAAAAATAAATTAAAGGATGATCATGATTATGATCATCTTCATCATAATCATCATCATTATCACCATCATCTCCATCTTCGTCTTTAACTTTTGCCGTAAAGCATCGTTGGGAGGAATAAAGGACGTTACAGCTCCTGATGGGTGGTATTTGTCAGTGTCATTCCATGTGATCGTACACTGTCTTTGATAAGGTCAATCCATTTTCTTTTCGGACGTCCTCTTGCTCTGGTATCAGATCTTACCCAATACGATAACAGATTTAAAACTACACGACTCCCTATTACTAAAAAGAATCATGTATTAACTGCTGGCAATGGAAGCATATTTACTGGACAAATAATGATGATATAAACAACAATAACTTCATCAACATATTAGATGTCACAGAGGGCTGGAGAGTTATAATCGTAAAAAATGTGCTGCAGACCAGGAGGAGGAGGAGGAGGAGGAGGAGGAGGAGGAAGAAGAAGAAGAAGAAGAAGAAGAAGAAGAAGAAGAAGAAGAAGAAGAAGAAGAAGAAGAAGAAGAAGAAGAAGAAGAAGAAGAAGAAGAAGAAGAAGAAGAAGAAGAAGAAGTAGAAGAAGAACAGAAGAAGAAGAAGAACAGAAGAAAAAGGAGAAGACTACGAAGAAGAAGACGAAGAAGAAGAAGAAGAAGAAGAAGAAGAAGAAGAAGAAGAAGAAGAAGAAGAAGAAGAAGAAGAAGAAGAAGAAGAAGAAGAAGAAGAAGAAGGAAGACAGTCATATGAAGTAAAGTAGGTTAAGTACCCTTTTTTACACACCTTAATGTGCTTCGGGTTTATGGTCCTAAACCTATATTTAGTAGACCACTCAACATTCTGTGGGTGATGTGGTAATGACCATATCTGTCGCCTTTACTTTCCAACAGATTTCATGGTACCCAATTTAGACTCACGACCTGGGAGTCCAGGACAATTAAAAAACAAATCGAACTGCCCGGTTGGGTATCGAACTCAGCTCGGCAGGCGAGTGTCTAACCACTACGCTACTGCGACTGCCATATGGATGTATATTTTTATATTATTTGAGTTTTCAGGCTGCCACTGGTGCCAGCATTGAGGAAGCTTTTTTTGGCTACTGAAAAATGAGACGGAGCACGCGCGAGGATGTCTCGAGGGCTATAATGCGAACACTTTATTTCATATATTCTTTGAATGACTACGGGTTGCTTTTTCATTTATTTACGTTTACACCATGCTGACATTTTACAGCCGTTTCTTTGACTTTTCTGCCAGCCCCTGAGACTGTCCCTTGCACCGAAACATCAGGTTATGTCTGTTCTTGCTTCTTGCATTGTTATATCTACAACGTACGTGATTCCGCGTAATTCCCTGTTCATTTCTTTGGCTAATGCATTAATCTCAACGAGCTTCGAACATTGTTCAGGACATTTACATCCCCAAGAAACTTCAATGCATATTGATTTCTTTGCCAATGTAATTTACTGTATATTTGCTCCTCA
The DNA here is from genome assembly GCA_963921405.1 of Cepaea hortensis. Lineage (NCBI taxonomy): Eukaryota > Metazoa > Mollusca > Gastropoda > Stylommatophora > Helicidae > Cepaea > Cepaea hortensis. The sequence goes on from OY992896.1 coordinate 58,031,470, forward strand.
TTACCACTTCTTTGCCCTTATTTGTTAATCTCGTCCAGCTCTGATAATGTTGTAAATACATTATATTAAATACACTTTATCATTGTCAATTGTTTTGCGGCTGGTATTGATCCATTTACATTCGTGTCCCTATTCGTTAAAGGAATGCAGGATAGCAATTTATTCATGCAACTACACGCTTCTTTGTGTATGATTCCAATGTATACTATTCTAGATATCTAGTTTTGATATTTGTCGGCTTCCTGGCCTAGAGGTTAGCGACTTTTCTCTGTTATCTCGTAAGTAACGTGACGACGGTGAGAATCAGCAGTAGTTCGAACCGCGTCGGTAACTTACGGGGTATGTAAGCCGGCCGCTCAGAAAGCAATGGCAAACTACTGAGCGTAATCTTGCCAAGAAATCAATAATCAGCTGAAAGATGCTGATGTTGACAGCGATGTCCTGTATGCAAAACATTTTAGTTTTGATATTTACAATTTCCATGGAGGATTTGGAGATGTGATTTTATAGAAGAATGCTGAAAATTCCATCTCATCTCGTCATGTTCCTCTTGTACCTTGAGGTGTCGAGGTGAAGTATAAACAGTGGGAGAGTGCCCGCTTATGGGCTTCATGTATCGATGTCCCATTTACTCTGTTATTCCCTGCGTCCATCGTTTACGTGGTCGGCCTCTTCCTCTGCTTCCCTCTGATCTGTACATCGTGAAAATTAATTCCAAGGACAGCTAAAAATGAGCAGTCTGGATATTCAGATGGGCGCTAAGTCGCAACGATATATAATCATACACATCAGAAAGATACAGTCTTGTTTTTGTTTTTTTGGGTCACATAATGAGAAGACAAAAATTGGAAAATGTTGTGACAACTGGAAAGATTTGTGGAAAGAGAGATAGAGGAAGACAGCTATAGAAAATTCTTGACAGTCTTGTGTCATGGCACGAAAGGGAGTCAGCACACGCCCTGGAGATAGTAAGATATGGAGAAGCATGACAGCCCAAGCCAATCGGCAAAGCACTTGATGATAATGATGAGATTTGATGAAAGGCTTTCCAAATGGCACGACTTCCCACAATTTAGGTAAGAGTGTATTTGTCTCATTTCAGGACTATAGACTCTTAATACATTAAATATATATGGCATTACGACTAAGCAACCGAAGATGTCAATGACGTAAGTAGATTTCTGGAGTATTCGCGGAAGTAGAATGGCGGGCTGCTAGGGGAGCACGGGGAAGGTATTTCAGAATACATTCAGATTGTTTAGGATAATAAATAAGGGTAAAACAAAGACATTAGCTTCATGTGGGGAAAATGCTAAGCAGGAGAGCCAGAGGGAGACAATGAAATATGTACTGTGAACGCATTGAACTGTTTTGTCAACCGATAATAATATTAGCAACACGAGCTTAATGACATGATCACATGACAGAGAGGCTGATAAAGTTCTGATCGCTGATGTCTGCTTTGGATCAGGCAACCGAAGAAGAAGGCGGAGAAATTAAGACAAAGAGGAAGAAGAGGAAGAAGAGGATTAGGAAGAGAACGAGGAGGAAGAGAAAGAGTATACAGAAGAGAAGAAGAAGAAGAAGAAGAAGAAGAAGAAGAAAATAGATGAGGGCATGAGGAAAAAGAGAAAGAAGAAGATGAAGAAGAAGAAGAAGAAGAAGAAGAAGAAGAAGAAGAAGAAGAAGAAGAAGAAGAAGAAGAAGAAGAAGAATCGTCACTCCGGCAGCCGCAGAAGGGTAGTAGCTAGACGCCTGCTTGCCGGCTCGATGGTCGAGGGTCCAAATCTGCATCAAGGTGGAACTTTAAAAGTTTACATGAACTGCCATGTAACCCAACCTATAATGGGTAATAGGAACTGTTCTGGGAAGTAAAAGCGGATAGTGGGTAACGCACCATATGTCCAATACGTCTTGAGGTTTGTAAAAGGACCATTTGCCTACTTTTTGTTAATTAGCACTGCAGGGATAATGTGATTAATATAAATAACTTTACTTTAATTATATTAATCGCCTTTACTCCCCAACGCATTTACTAGTACCCGTTTTAAGCTAGGTCGATCTGGGAGCCCAGGTCAATTATCAAAATTCCCGTATGTACAGATTCGAACCCGTATTCACAGGGTCTGCAAGCCTCAGCACTGTCGCGCCTCCAATTTCTTTACATATTGTGACGTATTTCACTTCTCAGATAAAAATCCGCTGCTCTATCAACTGTTTCCTGCTGTGGCAAACATGAATTCTACCCGCTTGGCAACCCACTTCACACACCCACTGCTAATAACCTATTTAATGACTAATCGCCGAGGAAGCAGAAACCCTGACGACCAAACACCCACTCAATACGTCTGTGTTTATTCGTACTCCAGGTGACATTTGAGACATGACGTCAAACACACGACAGTTCACTCAACTTACTGAACGACAACAAAGAGTGGGAAATCTGAAGCAACACAATCAAGTGATAAAAATGATGTCATGCAGAAATGATCTTACGCAGGGAGAAATAATCATCGCTAAGAAACCAGATACATAAAATCGATGAACACGAATTCCTTTAGTGCTGCACGTTTTCTCCCTACAACAATCATCATGTGGCATGCCATTCGCGGAACGTTGTTCTCATCCGGGCCTGTCAAACAGTTTCTTGGTCTCTTGCCATTGTTCTTTGCCTCATGTGCTCTCATGCCCAATGTGTCTGCCATGTCCTGTGTCCATCTTTGTGTTGGTCAACTCCTTGCCTCAAATACCCTCATGTCCAAGGTGACTGCCATGTCCTGTGTCCATCTTTGTGTTGGTCAACTCCTTGTCTCAAATACCCTCATGTCCAAGGTGACTGCCATGTCCTGTGTCCATCTTTGTGTTGGTCAACTCCTTGCCTCAAATACCCTCATGTCCAAGGTGACTGCCATGTCCTGTGTCCATCTTTGTGTTGGTCAACTCCTTGCCTCAAATACCCTCATGTCCAAGGTGACTGCCATGTCCTGTGTCCATCTTTGTGTTGGTCAACTCCTTGCCTCAAATACCCTCATGTCCAAGGTGACTGCCATGTCCTGTGTCCATCTTTGCGTTGGTCAACTCCTTGCCTCAAATACCCTCATGTCCAAGGTGACTGCCATGTCCTGTGTCCATCTTTGCGTTGGTCAACTCCTTGCCTCGTGTACCCTCATGTCCAAGGTATCTGCCATGTCCTGTGTCCATCTTTGTGTTGGTCAATTCCTTGCTTAATTTGCCTGATGTACCCGCATGTCCAAGGTGTCTGCCATGTCCTGTGTCCATCTTTGTGCTGGTCAAATCCTTTCCTCATGTACCTCATGCCCAAGGTGTCTGCCATGTCCTGTGTCCATCTTTGTGTTGGTCAGCTCCTTGCCTCATGTACCCTCATGGCCAAGGTGTCTGCGTATCCAGCTCCATCCTGATCAACTCATGCCTCATGTACCCTCATGTCCACGGTGTCTGCCATGTCCTGTGTCCATCTCCGTGCTGTTC
>OY992896.1:58035158-58122658 GCA_963921405.1 Cepaea hortensis
GACAGACAGGAAAAACATCAAATATTTCGAAATATCTAATCAACTTCCCTCTATACATCCTGGGCCAGCTGTAATGAATTTCATGCACTTGATGTTTCTAACTATTTCTCGCATTCTCTTGTAAATCTACCTTTTGATTTTATGTTCTCAATTCAACAGTTGTTTACCCTACGCAATTCCTTTGGCATCGCTTTTTTTTTTTTTAGCACACTTTATCTCATCTCATCTCATCTCATCATGTTCCTCTTGTACCTTGCGGTGTCGAGGTGAAGTATAAACTTCGTGAGAGTGCCCGGTTATGGGCTTCGTATATCGACATTCCCATGGATCTTTATCTTTATGTGCTAAAATATTGAGGACGGAATGAATTCCATCTGTAATACACGATATTATGTAACACGATATGAGGTAGATATCACGTATTATACAAAACAAACTAAGCTACTAACATGCGACATTGTAAAGACACAATTAGGTTGAACAACGCGACAGCAAGAAGTAAAGTCATGGGTAACAGAGTTAATTTACGAGCAATAGAATGCCATTACATTAATGATGAAAGGGACATAAGATCTTACATAACTGGACGAAAACATCTAAGGATTAGGAGGGGGCGGGGTGCGTGGAAAACTGCATTTGTCTTATAAAATAACATACTTATTCACAATATCATATAATTCACTGGCCTTGTAAATAAAAGGATTATATAACATACCACATGAGGGAAAATTATCGACAACAAAAGTAACTTGACTGAGGGTAACATTACAGCATGCTACTAAACACAATACAGCATGTCTTTATAAAGACCTAGGCATGTACTGAAAAAGACAACGAGACTGAAAAGGAACCATAGTAAGTCAATGCTAATTTACACATGAATAAAGAGAATCTGTAAATGGGCTTGGTATAAACTTTCTGCGTGGTAGTGTGTTAGGCCAGAGAAGCATTTGCCGGGTCGTCTTTAAGGTCGACATACAATATGGATTACATTTCTTACTGTAGACAATGTGTGCTCACCTGCTTTTTGACTGCAAACTGTTTAAAAAAGAATTACGTTATTTTGAAAGTGTATAGTTTTGCTAATACCAGACTTAACAATGTTTCTTTTGCATTAAATGAAATATAAACTGCCCAATTTAAGAAAATATTCGAATACATCTGAAAAACTATTCAAAACGATTCTGCAACATAATTATTTAAAACAAATATTATTTACTTTCTGCTGCACATCGGCTTAGATGGAAAATATTTTTTTATTGTTTAAAATTTAATTATCTGTTTTATTTATTTATTTATTTATTTTTTTAAAATGTAGTAGCTATTAAAACTTGGACACGCCTTTGATTGCTTGGCACAAGATACACATAGTTATCATCATCATCATCATCATCATCGTCGTCGTCGTCATCATCATCTTCGCAATCATCGTCGTTGTCGTCGTCGTCGTCATAGTTATCATCATCATGATCGTGATCGTCATCATCATCGTCATTGTCGACATCATCATCGCCACAATAATCATCGTCATGGTCGTCATCATCATCGCCACAATAATCATCGTCATCATCATCGCCACCGTCATTATGATCATAATCATCATCGTCATTATCGTCAACATCATCCACATGATCGTCATCATCATCGCTACCATCATCGTCATCATCATCATCACCGTTGTCGCCTCATCGCCACCATCATCATCATCGCCACCATCATCATCATCGTCACAGTCATCATTATCATCATCATCGCCTCATCATCATCATCGTCACCATTATCATCATCATCGTCGCCTCATCATCATCATCATCATCGCCGTCGTCATCATTTCGCAGGCCTTTTGACGGACGGCGCTCTCACAAAGGCCCGTGGAACAGTTCTTTTCTGCCATAACTCCCGCCTCTTGCCCAGTGTGTCTGTAATGTCCAATGTCCATCTTCGTGCTAGTTGACCAGGAGCCATGTCTTCCATCACCGTTTTTTCCAAGACACTGTGGCTTTAATATGACTAGAGAACCTGTGTGATTAATAACAGGATGTTGTCATGTCGAGGTCGATGACTAAATAACGGTGCCTTTGTGCATCATTAATAATAATGTTTCTATGTCAAGGTATGTGACTAAATAGCCGTTCTATCGTATATTATTAATAATAGTATGTTTTAATGTCTAGGTCTATGATTAAATAGCTGTTCTTTTGTGTATTATTAATAATGCTGTTTTTATGTCAAGGCCTATGACTAAATAGTTGTACCTTTGTGAATTATTAATAATACTGTTTTAATGTCCAGGTCTGTGACTAAACAGTTGTTTCTTTGTGTATTATTAACGCAGTTTTAAATGTCAAGAAAAGATGCTGCCATACACTACACCTACGGCTCCTTGCCACTACAACTACAATAACCACACAGACAAACACACAGACACAGGAAAGAACCAAAATAGGTCGTGCAGAATAAAGGCCTGAACACCACCTGCAGTTGTTTGGTAGGAGAGGGTAGAAAGCAGCGCTGATCCTCATATCGTCTAGACTGCAGCAAGAGCAGCGAGTCGAGGAAGTCCGGTGCCTGCGTGAAGACCATGCTCATATGTATGTGATTCAGAACGTAACAGCTTTAATTTAAGAAAAGAAAAAAAAAACGATGTCAGTTAGTTAATTAGTTGCGATTCCAACTCCACGGTAAAGGGTCGCCCCCATTATGATCCGTTCCTGTGCCAGTGATTATCACACTAAATGCTCCTCAATGCCCCATGTGAAAAGTGAAGCAGACAGGAGTCTCGACAAACAACAGCCCGCACAGGTATACTATGCATAACATGCGATGATTACAGCGCTACAAATGTGTTCTTTGTGTTGACAAGCTAGTTGCCTGTTCTTTACGCAACGTCTCAGTCAACCTGAGCATTTCTTGGCTATGTGTGATTTACTAGGTAATTTGTATTTTCAGTAGTTCTTTTACTCCTTTCTGAAAGACCGACGTTCATACCATCGAAATTAACACACGGCGATCTGCCTTCAAATTGTCTGCATTAATTTAAAAAAAAAAAGACGTCAGTTTCATATTCTTTACATGACGTCGCAGTCAACCCGTAGCGGTTTTTTTGGTTCTTGCTTTTTGTGATTTCTGGGCAAGTTTACGTTCAGTAGTTTGCCATTGCTTTATGAACGACCAGCGCAAGACGGTCTGCTTCCAAATCGCCAGCAGCTGTGTTTCGAACTCAACATGCGGCACTGCGAATTGCGTTTGACACTCCGCCACGGGGAATTTGTCAAGCGCATTCACTGCCTCTAAGCCACATCCCGGCATACTGGAGTGTATTCAGAGAATGTTGAAATCTAGTGCAGCGGCTGGCCGAATGGCTAAGAACTCCGGGTTCTCCTCCGGGAGACCCGAGTTCCAATCCTCGGTAAAGTGTGGAATTTTTTTTTCTGTCGGGGGCGAAAAGAATAACCTAACCTGCATAGTTCGCGGCGATTGCACTAGCCAGGCGGCTGTAATTCCTCAGGGTCATCAAGACCCCCCTGCCCTACACTGGAAGTTTCTATAGTATGTTTTGTTTGTTTTGCACGTATAGGAGCAGCGAAACCAAGCATAGATTAGATAATATATAAGACGAATCAGTGATTCCAACGTTCCTGTGTTGTTGGCCATCACCTGCTTGCCATTAACACCACATGATAAGGGCGCCTATAAATATAATTGCCTTGTACAAGCCTTAAGCCGCCGTCTATGTCCAAGAGGTAGCGTCGAAATCAGTTGCAGACGATTCGGAAACAGACTGCCTTGTGTTGATTTTTAATAATGGTATGAGTGTCGGACGTTCAGAAAGCAATCGTAAAATAATGCACGGGAATTTGCTTAAAAATATCACCAGCAGTTTAATAAAAATATATGCTGAGGTTGAATACGATGTTCTATAAAGAACATACGACTAACTCTCAACACGTTTTAAGCCGCAATGGACACAAGGTGCTAAATCCATCTTATTATAGACCAAATGGTACTTGGTCGGTGATGTGATCAGTTTCACATCAAGTATATACATAAACAAATACAAACACCGCACAAGCATATTTTCTTATGAATCTACCTATTACAAATTCAAAAGCGCAATCGGAGCTTTTTTTTCCACCACCACGCACAATAGGGCGGTACCACATAGTCTAAGATAGTGGTTCTCAACCGGTGGGGAATTCCCCCCCCCCCCCCCCCCCTTAGGGGGAATTTTAGGATTTCGAGGGGTGGGGGGAGGATTAAGATTATTTCAAGATCGCGTTAATACAAGAACCGATTACTTGATATTGTTTTTCCCTACATACTTTACGGTTTTGTACTTCTCGCCCTTGTGAAATTCGTTGTATGTAGACGTCTAGACTTGTTCTAGTATGTGTTATTAAATTTAGCTTCCATTTTTACGTATACTCTGTAAAGGATTGGGGGAAGGGGGATTTAGAGGGAGGAAATACGAAAGGGGGAGGTGTGACATTCTGAACACATGATGAAGGGGTGCATGTGCTAAAAAAGGTTGAGAACCACTGTTCTAAGAACTACTGATGTATGTTAACACAACTGGAAATACAAACACCACACAAGAAATTGTCTTATTAATCTGTCTATTACACATTCAAAAGCGCAAGCGGGTTATTTTCACCACGTACAACAGACCGGTACAGTTTGAGAGCTACTGCTGTATGATAATATAACTGGAAGTACAGACCAGAATAACTCGAACGCGTGTACTTAATCTTTGTTCTTCCAAATCAGTTGCCCATTATCCGTGTCTTTCCGGGCGGCGGGATGTAGGAGTTGGTGTTTTTAACTACAATGGTTGTGGACCAAGTTCGATGCTAAGAAGAATGTTATCAATAGCCCGGAAACCTACGAGGTCATGGAACTAGAATATACCCACATTCACCACAAGCGTTGATTTTTGCTTATAGGAGCAGCGGAATAAAGTACAGATTAGAGTACATAAGTTAGTTAGTTAGTTAGTTTAGGTTCCAACTTCACGGCAACGGGTCGCCCTTTTATGCTCATTTCCTGTGCCAGTGAATGTCACACAAAATGCTCATCACAGCCCCACGTGACAAGTGGAGCAGACAGGAGTCTCGACAAACCAACAACCCGCATACTATACATCATGCCGCTGCCAGAATGCTAACACAAAAGTCCGTCACGAAAATACAATACACAAGAGACAAAATAATCATTACGAGGCTCCAGGTTCACATCAAGTGCCGGTATGGTACCGATAGATTTAAATTGTTATTTTGGTCGACTAAGAGTATCATGAAAGCCAGGGTGGTGCAATAGCTAGACGCTCGCCTGTCGGCCGGTAGACATGGGTTTGATTCGCACCAAAACAGATTCGGATTTTCAAAATCGTTATCGGCTTCCTGGCCAACCCAACCTAAAATGGTACCAAGAAATGACTTGGGAAATAAAAGCGGTCGATATGATACTGACAACATCACCCACCGAGTCCCAATTAGCCTATAAACATATAGTTCTTGAACTTGGAAGCAACAGCTATGTAGTTCCTGAGACGAATACTACGAATTCCCTGGACTGCCAGAGTAAATAACGACGATTGCATGAAAGCGGCTAATTCAACTAGAACGTTATATATAACAATAATAAAGAGACAAACAGCTTTCTTTGGTCATGTGATGAGAAGAGAGGCATAGGGAAACATCGTGATGACTGGAAAGATCGAGGGGTAGAGAGGTAGAACCGACCAAGAGAAATGATGCTGGATGGGTTGAGACGGTGACATAGAGGAATATCAACAGCAGAGTTGATCCAGAACATCAACGACCGAGATCTGTGGAGAGACATGCACGCCTTCGCCAGCTGGCAGGGCACTTGATGATGATGATGATGATGATGATGATGATGATGATGATGATGATGATGATGATGATGACGATGAACCATATGTCCAATGCTTCCTTAAGGCGTATAGAAAAGTCTTTTAGTTTCTTACTGAACAACATAATTGCTGCATTCCTTTATAGGACGTTGCGGTCAACCCTGGGTTGACCTGTCTAGGCAATTATACGTTCAGTAGTTTGCCTATGCTCTATGAAAGAGAAGTCGGTGTTTAAGTCAAAATTAATGCCGGTGTAAGAATTGAACCGCAGACTTCGTCATCAGTGTACCGGAAGTTTAAGAACAAGCGCTACAACAAATGGTTGACAGGAAATGTCTTGGGAAGTGTAGGCGATCGGAGGGGCACTGTCCACATCGCTTCTGGAGTGGCAAATGGGCCATACAAATGTGAATCTAGTACCAAACCCCCGCAGTGCCAAATGAGCCATACAAATGTGGATCTAGAACCAAACCCCCGCAGTGCCAAATGGGCCATACAAATGTGGATCTAGTACCAAACCCTCCCAGTGCCAAATGGGCCATACAAATGTGGATCTAGAACCAAACCCCCGCAGTGCCAAATGGGCCATACAAATGTGGATCTAGTACCAAACCCTCCCAGTGCCAAATGGGCCATACAAATGTGGATCTAGAACCAAACCCCCGCAGTGCCAAATGGGCCATACAAATGTGGATCTAGTACCAAACCCTCCCAGTGCCAAATGGGCCATCAAATGTGGATCTAGTACCAAACCCCCGCAGTGCCAAATGGGCCATACAAATGTGGATCTAGTACCAAACCCCCGCAGTGCCAAATGGGCCATACAAATGTCGATCTAGTACCAAACCCCCGCAGTGCCAAATGGGCCATACAAATGTGGATCTAGTACCAAACCCACAGTGCCAAATGGGCCATACAAATGTGGATCTAGTACCAAACCCCCGCAGTGCCAAATGTACCATACACATTCGGGTCTAGTACCAAACCCCCGCAGTGCCAAATGGTCCATACTCATGTGGACCTAGTACCAAACTCCCGCAATGCCAAATGGACCATACAAATGCGGGTCTTTTACGAAACCCCCGCAGTGCCAAATAATCCACACTCATGTGGGTCTAGTACCAAACTCCCGCAATGCCAAATGGACCATACACATGTGAGTCTTTTACGAAACCCCCCATTTGCCAAATGGACCATACAATTGTGGGTCTGTACCAAACCCTCGAAGTACCAAATAGATGATACAATTGTGGGTCTAGTACCAAACCCCCGCAGTGCCAAATGGAACACACACATGTTTGTCTAGTACCAAATCCTCGCAGTTCCAAATGGTCATAGGTGTAGATGGTTTACACAAGGCAACACCGTTAGTACTAAATAAACGGGCATGGCTGCTTTAGGGGGCGGACGAGCAACGGACTAGACTGACATCCTGGCTACCCATGAAGGCAAGACGAGCAAATGGCTCAAGGGATGGGAGTGATTCTGCAACGCAGACCAGGCAGCAAGGACATCATGTCAAACGAGGTCAAGCTAGGCAAGACGCGTCATGCAAGAAGCTAAAGATGGATAGTCAACGAACATAGAACTGCTGTTTCAGCTGCTATTGGCTGTGGGAGATACTGAGGAGAGGGCAAAGATTATGAGCGTTTATAGACGAATAGTTCGATGTGTAATGAGGATAAGTGAATGAACTGACTGACTGACTGACTGACTAAATAACTAGCTAACTAAAACGGTACAATACTCAGTTTATACTAAAGATTACTACAGGACTAAAACTATGTCGGGCAAAATAATCAATTCAGGCAACTTGTTTCTATGTCTAAAAATAATACTTTTGTTTATAGGTCGAGGTTAACCGCTAGTGTCATCATTACAATAGGCCGCTGATTAGTTGTCTAGACGGTGGTAATCCGAAAGATTGTGGTTATACTGAGTGTTTGTAAAGTCTCACTATGCTTTGTATGTAGAACAAATTTGAAAACTTAAGTACGTGATGCCATCAAAAAATGTGCTCCACAGCCAATCGTGAAGAAATATGCAGCGAATGGCTGTCGTCAGCTGGAATAAATCTGTGCACTCCAGATTTCTCTTTTTTTTTCATTTACGTGTATTAACAACTATACAGATGTGATGTCACATGTAAGGACTAAACACATCTATATACCTTTCACGCTGTTAAAATTCAATACTTTTATTACCACCCATGTAAATATCATTATTATCACAATTTCTGACCGTATTGTTTGTACGTGAATACGTTGCCAAAATCATACACACAGGAACGCCCTGTAACATACAACCAAATATACAAACATATGACATCATCTTAAACATAATAAAAATGTTGAATGTCCTTTGCAGAACGTTGCGACCCGGGTTAAATATTTAGGCCATTTTACGTTCATTGCGTACATAGATTTAGCTGAATCTAAGTCTTAACAACACGCATTGTTTTCAGATGAGGAATAATGGCTTGCCGTTCAGCTGAAGATAAGCGGGCCTTTAAGGCTTAAATCTAGTTAGTCAGCTATGTCCAGAACAATACGCTACTCTAACTAGCAAGCTAGGTGGATGGATGGATGGATGGATGGATGGATGGATGGATGGATGGATGGATGGATGGATGGATGGATAGATGGATGGATGGATAGATTGGTTAAACGGACGGACGGGCAGGCACAAGCAGGCCTATAGACAGGCAGCCGGATTGATGGATAGATGGATGGAGAGAGAGAGAGAGAACGAGACAGGCAACCAGCCGGACAGACAGACAGACAGACAGACAGACAGACAGACAGACAGACAGACAGACAGACAGACAGATAGATAGATAGATAGATAGATATATAGATACAACTGCTCACACAATACACACACACACAAACATGTATTAGAAAGCCGCGTAAACAAGAAGATACCACTAATGCGCAGCAACAAAACAAGAAATAAATGGGGAGAACCGTTGAGGCCACTAAGACGACTACATAAATAGACCCACATAGTATTATTTGGCGCTCACAGAAGACGAAGAAGAAGGAAATAGAGATTAGAAGATGCACTAGACAACATAAAATTTGAAAGCTATAATAGTTACTGACCGGGATCGAACCTGTCGCCTCCAAATGACGACGGCGCCTCGCTGCAGGAACAAGTGTACTTCGACGCACGACCAACTAGACACAAAACAAGGGAGCTCGTCTTGATGGAAAGCCATTGACGGCAGCTCTCTTTGCAACTGATCTCATATAACAACGTTCATAAAATAATAACGAGATAATAGCAATACACCACGGAATTCAGAGCTTCCAGCTACAGGAATGTCAATACATAACGGTACGGCGGGTACTCTAACAAACTGGGTCAACATTGGAATCAAAGCGACCTGGAAATTATAGTTTGCCGTCACCCGGGGCAACAATGGAAGGGGGAATAATTTGTTAGTGCAGACCAACGATTCTCACGTTATGTGTTTCTGGAGGCTGTATGTATGTAATGGAAATTTTCAGGTATTACGTGAAACGTATCGATGTATTTCCGATTTAAGCCGTTGCGGTAAGGTTTCCACTGAATAGCAACGGATAACCCCTAATTGTTCCGTTCCTGTGCCAGCGAGAACCACACGAAATGCTCAACATTGTCCCATGTGATCTTCGTAAGGAAGTAGCTTCGACAAGACAAAATCACCGCAGAGCCAACAACACGCCGTCTTTAATTTGAAAATGCAGTTCAATTTAGAAAAAAAAAGAAAGCCATCCGAACAAGCACAAGTAGCCGGCATGGGTCTTCTTCTTTTCCTCCAATTACCCTAGTGAAGTTTTGGGGAAGTTGTAAAGATCTTTTACGCGTTCTATCTAATGATCTTTGTAAGTTGATATTAATTTCTCTCAGGTTGTTCTTGATACCATACCTCCATCTCTCTACGTTGTCTTCCTCTTGCTCTGTATCCATTATATTTCTTCCACGTGGCTTAAGTATTGTCTTATATGTCAGTAGTTAGAGTGCCATCAACTAGCCGGCCGCCATTTTCTGAATCTGCACTTCACAACATAGTTGCCGCGGACATCATGAGAACTCTGAAAGAAATTTACAGCTCAGAGTGTGGTACCACAGACTCCACTCAGTAGTTGGGATAAAACCGAGTCCTGCAATTTGAACATGGAAACATACACCAGCAAAATTGTGCCAGCAGACAATCCGCTCTTCAAGGTTTTACCGATTCGTCTGCCTATTCACAATGATGGCTAGGTTTTCCCCCATTTCTTATTTAAACAAAGCATTTAATTGTTTGCCGGTCTCTCTGGCTGTGGGGTTACAACACTTTCTCTCTGTAATCCCGTTTATCACGCAGAGTCTCGCAGCGGAGCGAGAACTGAGGTGGTTCGACCCCCGCTCGTGACTTGCGGATACTGAGCCGGCCGCTCAGAAAGCAATGGCAAACTACTGAGCGTAATCTTGCCAAGAGATCAACAGACAGCTGAAAGATGCTGCTGTTGACAGCTAAGTCCTGTAAAAGGATACGCAAAACAAAAATTTAATTGTTTACATGTATTTGTGAAGCATGAGGATATGGAGGTAATTATGACAACTGGAAAGATAAGATGTGGTAGACGAAGAAGTTGACAGAATGAGAACAAACGTTTTAACCCGTATAGAGAGATAATAGGCCGGTAGGTCAGTGTCTAGCCACTACGCCACTGCGGCTTTAAGTGCAGGTTTTTTAAATGTTGCATATCCCTTGCAGGACGTTGCAATCAACACCAGCATTTTTCAGCTGCTGTTGATGTACTAGGCAAAGTTTACGTTCAGTAATTTGCCATTGCTTTCTGAACGACCGGCTCCCATACCAACACGTTATAACACAACGCGACGCGGTCTCCTGCACAAATCGGTCGCGGCTGCGTTTCAAAGGACTGGTAAGCAGCTCACGAACCGCGTTCGCAAGCCTTTGGCCACGGAGCTAGATAAATGTAGGTACTGCTTCAAAATCATCGTTCATCTTGTCACCTGTGACACTCATTTCCAAATAGGGTGAGCGTGCAACAGTTTGAGAATCACCGACGTTGACACATGCAGAATATTACTGGTGAAGCAGAAATGTTTACCAATAATACACATACATCGCACCCGAGACACGAAACACACTCACACAAACACATGATATGACCACTTGTTCACACCACAGACATACACATACACACACTCTCACACAGCTATATCATATGACCACTCACTCACACTCCAGCCATACACACACACACACACACACACACACACACACACACACTCACACAGATACATCATATGACCACTCGCTCACACTCCAGGCATACACACACACACACACACACTCACACAGATACATCAAATGACCACTCGTTCACACCCAGACATACACATACACTCACACAGATACATCATATGACCAATTTTTCACACTCCAGACATACATACACACACACCCACACAGATACATCATTTGACCAATCGCTCACACCCCAGACACACACACACACACACACACACACAAACTCACACGGATACATCATATGACCACTAATTCACACCCCAGACACACACGCAAACACACACACACACTCTCTCTCTCTCTCTCTCTCTCTCTCTCTCTCTCTCTCTCTTACAGGCATGGCCCCTGGAAGAAATAATAATGGAAGACATGGTTCCTGGAAGACACATTATGAAAGGTTTGGTTCATGGAAGAAACAGTAAAGGAAGGATTTGTTCCTGGAAGAAACGGTAATAGAAGGATTGGTTCCTGGAAGAAACAGTAATGGAAGGCATAGTTCCTAGAAGAAACAGTAGCGGGAGGCATAGTTCCTGGAAGAAACAGTAATGGAAGGCATCAGTTCTTGGAGAAACAGTAATGGAGGGCATCAGTTCTGGGATAAACAGTAATGGAAGGCATCAGTTCTGGGAGAAACAGTAATGGAGGGCATCGGTTCTGGGAGAAACAGTAATGGAAGGCATCAATTCTGGAAGAAACAGTAATGGAGGGCATCAATTCTAAGAGAAACAGTAAAGGAGGGCATCAATTCTGGAAGAAATAGTAATGGAAGGCATCAATTCTGGAAGAAACAGTAATGGAGGGCATCAATTCTGGGAGAAACAGTAATGGAGGGCATCAATTCTGGGAGAAACAGTAATGGAGGGCATCAATTCTGAGAGAAACAGTAATGGAAGGCATCAATTCTAGAAGAAACAGTAATGGAGGGCATCAATTCTGGAAGAAACAGTAATGGAAGGCATCAATTCTGGAAGAAACGGTAATGGAGGGCATATGGCACAAATACTAAAGAACAAACATGTATCAATAACTACTAAGAAAGCACTTTACAACACAATCTTCCTGCCAGCTCTATGTTACCAATGCCAAACCTGGACAATGACAGAAAAAGAGAAAAGAAAAATCACAACAACAGAAATGAGATTCATGGGAATAATACTCAATGTATCAAGAAGAGATAAGAGCAGAAATGAAGAAATCAGGACTAAAGTGGGGGTTATAGCTGCACTGGATTTTATTAGAAGGCACAAGTCAAATGGTTGGCCATGCAAGTAGGTTACCAACTAACAGTATACCACAACAAGCAATGATGTACAGACCAGAGGGAAGCAGAGGAAGAGGCCGACCGCGTAAACGATGGACGCAGGTAATAACAGAGTCCATGGGAATATCGATACATGAAGCCCATAAGCGGGCACTCTCCCTATGTTTATACTTCACCTCGATACCGTAAGGTACAAGAGGAACATGATGAGATGAGATGGGAACAGCAAACACCAACAGGAGCATCAAGACAATGTAGTAATGAAACTTCTGGTGGGGGGGGGGGGGCAATAAAAAGATGAATAAGCTAATGAAGTATATTCAGTGGAAGTCGTAGCTGAGAGGTTACAGAGTCTACCTCGGATTAAAAAGCACAGGGATCTATCTACAAACAGTGCTGGTAATGTGTCCAGTATCTTATATCTTGTATCTTATGATATGATCTATGGGTAATATGATAGGAAATTTCGCTGATAAGGGCGAACAGTCGGTGGTTCCGTGTGCCAGTTATGCACATTTGTAAATTCCATGACATTTGGAAATCGTAAAGAGTAGACCTTAGACCGTAAAACCTCGGCCCTGGTAAAGTTGTAGGGAAAGAAAACCTACTCACGGGTTGGATGGGAACTGTTTGGCGGGAATCACACAAAGGCATGCCGAAGTCGGACACGTTGGCATTTCAGGTGCATATATAAGTGTGACGCTTCCTACTCGATGGAGGAACAAAGAATATGCAGAAGACTAGTAAGTCGGAGGAACAAGAAGAAGAAGGAGGAGGAAAAGACGAAAGAGGTTGAGAAATAAATAAGATGGAGAAGGAGTTGAAAAAGAAAAAGATGGAGGAAGAGGAGGGGGAGTATTTGGAAAAGAAAGAAAAGATTGAGGAAGAAATAGATGGGGAAAGAAGAGAAAAAGAAGAAGGAGGAGGAGAAATAAAGGAGGGAGAGGAGGAGGAGGAGAAAAGATGGAAGAGGATGAGAAATAAAAAGATAGAGAAGGGTGAGAAAAAGGAAGGAGGAGGAGGAGAAGAACATAAAGGAGAATGGGAAGAAGAAGAAGAAGAAGAAGAAGAAGAAGAAGAAGAAGAAGAAGAAGAAGAAGAAGAAGAAGAAGAAGAAGACGAAGAAGAAGAAGAAGGCATAAGGAGAGGAGAAGGAGAAGAAGAAGAAGGATGAGAAGACGAAGTAAAAGAGAAAAACGAAAAATGAGAAGGAGGAGGAGAAGAAGGAAGGTAAAAAGAATAAGAAGGAGGAGAAGAAGAATAAACACACATGATAATGAAGTGAAGATAATCCGGTCAACAACATATTCCACATTACCTTTAGCTTGGGTGAGAAATGGCATGAATCCTCACTGTCTGATTGAAACGAATCGTCCGAGTCATAGTCCAGTTGTCCAGCAGAACAAAAGAAGATCTTTTTCAAAGTAGGAGTCCGACACGCGAAGGAGGTCATGTGTAATAAATCTGATTTAGGTCTCATTGCTCCGTGCGTATAGTTATAAGTTGGCATATAGTTTGTAAATACTAATGGATAATTTCACAGTCGATTTACTGCCGTGTTTCCGCACAGAGTTTGAATATGTTCGCTGACGACCTGTATTTATATTATATTATTTCGATTTAACTGCGTTGCAAATAAAGAAATAAGAGTCAACATGATTCCAGAATGAAATGATATATGATAACATATTAAATATGCTGTTTAACGGAATTACAAAGACAATTTAATACAGATGGGAATGTAACTGTTTCATGGGGAAATTTAACTTTTCCTTCTTGTTATTATTTCCAAGTCTATGAGGGATTATTTCTATTGAATACCACATTCGCTGCCAGAAGCTTCATGACAATGTATTGTCCGGTGTAATATGAAAGCTGCAGAAGAGAAAAGTGCCTCTTTCTACGCCATTTCTCGTATTAGGTGTATGGCGCTGAGCTCGTAATTGTGTAGACCAGTGGTTCTCAACCTTCTTTGGCCCATACACTCCTTTACCATATGTTCAGAATGTCACCCCCTCTCCCACTTTTTCGTATTTCCTGCCTATACCCCCCCCCCCTTTTTATACACAATATACGTAAAAATGGAAAAATGAAGCTAAATTAATAACACATACTAGAACAAGTCTAGATGTCACATAGAACGTGATTTGCGGGTCAACTTACGTTATAAAACGAATTTCAGAAGGGCGAGAAGTACAGAACCGTAAATTATGGATACAAAAACAATATCAAGTAATCGTCTTCTTGTATTAACGCGATTTCAAATAACCTCAATCCCTCCAGCTGGAAACCCCAAAATTCCCCCCGTGGGGGGGGGGGGGAGTATTCCCCACCGGTTGAGAACCACTGGTATAGACTAATCTAGTATTCGATAAGCGGTATGGCCGCCTTTGCTTCCCAAGATATGTATTGTGTCCAGTGTAGGCTGGGCATACCCGGGTGCGAAGTCAATCAAAATACCACTCCACGTGGAAGGGAATCCGAACATATGACCACCACTTGACAGTGGAGCGGCTGGCCGAGTGGCTAAAGTGCCAGATTAATTCTTCGAGAGACCCGGGTTCGAATCCTCGGTAAGGTGTGGAGTTGTTTTTTTTTTTCTGTCGGGGGCAAAAGAAAACCCTAACCTGCACATTTCGCGGCGACTGCAATAGCCAGGCGCTCTTAATACCTCAGGCTCAAAAACCCTGCCATTCACTCAAGGTGCTATATTGGCAGTAAATAACAGTTACATTTTATGATCACCACTTGGCAGGCAAGCTTTCAAGTGAAGCAATGTAATTTTATGTGGTCGGGGTGCAATACTATTTAACTCTTAAATGACTGCAAGCCACTTTTGTCTCTACTTCTTTTCTCTGTGTGTACATGTTTTTCTGTGTGTTGTGGTCTTGTTCTATTTCTTTTGCCGTGCGGCTTTCAGACAGAGGTCTTTCTAATTATACTATTTTCACCCCAAGTCGGAGTGGGTTTTCCGGATGGGAGGGGCACTGGTAACAGGGAAAGCTAATCCGCACGCAAAGATTAGTCCAGTGCACTAGAAGTAGTAGCACGTTATGGATTACATTTGAGTTCAAAGACAGCGAATGCCCCCCAAAAAAATAAATATACTATTCTCAATGTATATGCTCTATCCAGAGCCGTCGTCTTGTCTTTACATACTGATTGACTGGTATTTGTCTAGTTCTTTCTGTGAGCTCTAAGCTGGTAATTCTCTCATTCCATTAAATCCTTATATTTTGCGCAGGCACCAGTTAATGACTGCAGTTTATTTGTAATCGTCTTGGTCGTTCTCCGTCTTCCTCATGCATACGACATTACTGATCTAACGTTCAAAATCATCATCAAGTGCCTTGCCAGACATATAGGCGTCCATGTTTCTCCATAGATCACGGTCTTTGGTGTTCTCGATCAACTCTGCTGATGATATTCCTCCATGCCACTGTCTCAATCCATTCAGCATCATTTCTCTTGGTCTACCTCTGCCTCTCTTCCCCTTGATCTTTCAAGTCGTCACGATGTTCTCAAATGTCTTTCTTCTCACCACATGGCCAAAGAAAGCTTGTTGTCTCATTCTTATTTTTGTATTTAATGTTATAGTTTTATTAGCCTCTTTCAGGAATCGTTGTTAGTTACTCTGGCAGTCCAAGGAACTCGCAACATTCTCATCAGGAGCTACATCTCTGTTGCTTTTATTTTAACGATTCAACTTTAGAATTGAATATTTTAATTTTGGCGCTATGTTTAATTTCATTTGATTTTCATCCGATCTCTGTTTATATTAATATGTAGATAGGTTTATGATTCAGTCACTTAAAGCCAGGTGTACCCAACGGAGATCAGGATGTCATTTGCGTGTGTTATTCTCATGATCTTTGTCATTTCCATATGCATTTTTAAACCTAATTGTTATGACCCCCATCCAATGTGTGTATTCTGGCACGATGTATTCGCGACAACCACTACGTTACCGCGATCCATGTAAACACTGTAAACCTTCTAAAAATACTCTCTGGGAATTCACAAAATCGAAGAATCGTTAACACAGTAATACTTGCTACACACGGTCGGCGTAACTCTCGAATGAGTACTGTTTTTGGAGTCCAGCGTACGTGCACGATAGCAACCGTAGATCGCCTCTAGCGCACAGTGAGTTGATTCACAGAGCAACCTGATCATTAGTCAAATATCCGCTTTGTTGACAAAGACGGCCGATGTTGGTTGATGGAACGACAAGTCTGGTTCTTGTTTGTTCTATTTATTTTTCGTTACGCCATGACAGGTGTACCGTTTTGCTCTCTCTCTCTATCTCTCTCTCTCTCTCTCTCTCTCTCTCTCTCTCTCTCTCTCTCTCTCTCTCTCTCTCTCTCTCTCTGTTTGTCTGTGTCTTTCTGTATGTTTGTTTCTTTGTCAGTGTATTACCCCTGCTTTCTATTTCTCTAAATATTTTGGTCAGTGTCCTGGTTGATGAAAGAGTTAAAAAGGCCATATTAAAAGCCATTACATTCTTATAAAAATATTTACAGAAAACTACACAGGATGGAAAAGTTAAATACGTGCGAGCAAAATGTAGACAGCGATAAAACTGGGAGAATATCAAGAGACGGTGAACAGTAGTCAGTCAAAGTGTACAACCAGGGCGTGAGATAGAGAATGTTGGAGATCCTATGCAGTCAACCTTCATTGCGGAGAAGGCCCCTGATTTATTGAAATAAAAAACAGAGCTGGAAAGAATTAGAGCTACTGATATAAGGCAACGCATGGCAGAAACAAAAGATAATGTTTACAGATAATTCTTTTAAGATCTCAAGGTTCCCCATTTAGCAAGAGCCGCGCCATGTCGTTCCACGCCATTGTGTGTCATTCCATGCTGGTGGCCTAAGGTAGATCAAGAGCAGATTATTATAATACATAGCCAAAAGTCCGATAAACAAAAGAATCAGAAATGATTTGAAATTGGGGGTCCATAAAGCGTTTAACATAAAAAACACGCTTGCTCGCAAGATGAAGCAAAACAGACCTATTCCTCAGTGGGTTCGTATGCAGACAAGAAACAGAATCAGATACAAATCCAATAGGTAACACCGGGGATGTACTAAGCGCAAGATGGTTCATAACAAATACATATTATTTGGCGCTCATAGACTTGAAAAGAAGGAAGTAGAGACAAGAGGACGCACCAGACAATATAAAAATTGAAAGCTATTGTCACTGATATTTTTGTGTACGCTCAAGATGGCATCACTTAAATGCTAAAGTTTGGCCTCTGTAGCTATTCAGTGATGCAATTTTTGTGTGTTGCCGCCGCGTCTTGTTAGGCTACTGTCATAATGATAAAAAGACAAAACAAAAAGAATGAAAAGAAAAAGAAGATAATAAAGAAGAGCGGCTCAATTAAGAAAAAAAAAAACGACAAACCAGTAAACTGTCACAATGTCTCTAGTGTTGCAGATGGCGGGAAAACGCTTCGCTAAAGTCACAAAAAGCATAATAAAAATGAAACTCCAGAAATGAATTCGCGATAACAATCTACCACCACAATACTTCTAACCACGCAATCATTACCGTGTTTAAATCTATACTAATCAGATTGTTGTAGTGACTTCCGACCATCCATGAATATAACTCACAAAGTAAAACACCCACCATCCATCACTGCCTATTTACCACAACAGACGTTCCCTGGTTCATCTTTGAATGTTACAGAAATTGAAGTCACTCGTCAGGGGGACATAAACTCACTGAATGTTACAGAAATTGAAGTCACTCGTCAGGGGACACAAACTCACTGAATGTTACAGAAATACAAGTCAAACTCATCAGGGGAGACAATGTTCTTCTCTCGTACGCTGTCGACTGATTATCAGCAAGCAAATATTTCTTGTATTATCTCCGGCCCAGGGACTCACAGACAAGGCGGGAAATCAATACTAACCAAGATTCCGAACAAAGCCGCACAACATGCGGGGAAATGTTGGTGTTTTTTTTTTTGCTTTCTCTATACGAATATCACAGGTCGCTAGAATGTTGTGGGGAAGATGTGTTGTTGACATACAGTGACAGCGGCGAAACTAGGAGAGGTGTTGGAGGGTACGGGCCGCACCGGGTTACGCCATTAAAGAGGGCGACATCACAATAACTGCTTGTATAATAGATAAGTATTGCATCCCTCTCCCCCCCCCCCCCCCCAACATAGGATAGGCTGATAAAAATCAAGCTGAGCTTAGTTTTCTGGGAGCTTACGACATGTCTCTAGAATTATCCAAAACGCAAGTCTGAGAAAGGAGACGAAAACAGACGAGGAAGAGAATTAGTAAACCAGAGAGTAATGAATAATAATACATACTATGCATAGTTGTGAGGATGAAGAAGAAACATACTACTGAAGTGAAAGCAAAATTTTTTGATAATCTTCGCAGATACAATTGTGAGCAATCGTTCACAGAAAATGACAGAATCCACAAATCTCCTGAACATGCAATCGCAAGATATTTAAACTACCTATGAGAAGATAAGCCGGCTTCCTGGCCTAGAGGTTAGCGACTTTTCTCCGTTATCTCGTATACTCTCGTAAGTAACGTGACGACGGTGAGAATCAGCAGTGGTTCGAATCGCGTCGGTAACTTACGGGGTATGTGAGACGGCCGCTCAGAAAACAATGGCAAACTACTGAGCGTAATCTTGCCAAGAAATCAACAATCAGCTGAAAGATGCTGATGTTAACAGCGATGTCCTGTAAAGGATATCCAAACATTTATTCTATGAGAAGATAAAGTTAGTTGCATGTCCTTTACAGGACGCCTCAAACAACCTCAGCATTGTTTGGCTGTTTTTAAATTTTAAAGCACTTTTACGTTGAGTGGAGAAGGGGTTACGAACGCGGTTCGTTATCCCGCATACCCGTTTACGAAACACAGCTGCGCGCGATTTGGCAGCAGACCACGTTGCTTTGGATTTTTACGAAATGGTATGGGTGCCGGTAGTTCAGAAGGCAATGGAAAAGTACTGAACGTAAAACTTGCCAAGAGATCACAACAGCAAACAGAAATGCTGATGCTGACTGCAACGTCCTGTAAAGGATATGCAACTAACTATTAACTATAGTCTGTTTACTTTTGTCTGCCCCAATATAAAATTCCATATCTCAGTAACCAACTGAGGGAAAATGATGAGATTTAGCATGTAACCTTATTATTATGTCAACCAAACAAAAGAAATTTTGTTCTGGAGATTTTACTGCAGATTTCAAAGTTTGTTTGTATGCGGTATATAATTTACGGGTCAAAGATGAAATGCACATTATTTAATGTATTGCATCTTCACACGGAAACATTAGTTTTGAATAATTAATTTCCTCGTGGGACATGGGATTGGCCTTATGTCAAGAGCCTCGCGTAGTGAAACGGGGCATTATTGTAAAACAAGTTTGTTAGCGAGAAATCACTAGTTTTTCACCAAAACATCAAATAAATTTCGCCGCTTTCCATGATTTAAGTTGCTTTTGGACCTATCAAAGACATATTCCTTGGGTGGGGGTAAATATAAGACGGCAGGAAAAATTTCATAACGGTGCAACAGACAGTTTTCAAAATAATTGATCGTGAATGAAGGCATTCATTTCTGGACAGATTATAGTTTGCAATTGTTTTCAGACCGTCTGATCCTCATACCAAGGTGAAAATCAACACAAGGCGGTTTACTTTCAAATCGCCTGTGGCTATTTTCGAATCTTTATATGCGGCATTGTGTAGCTGCGTTCATTGCTCTTAACCCACACAAGGAGATGATAACACGTTAAAACAGCAAAGTAACCGTTTAGATATCTTGAGGCCTAATGAGTAAGAATGCTGTATGTATGCTGGATGTTTCATGACCTTAAATTGCAGTGCACGTAGTGTATCCACTATATGTGAAGTCGTATGATGGCGGGTGTTGTCGTACAGCAACAATACTCCTTTTGAGAGAAGTTCCCGGCCTTTGATCGTATTCCGAGCTTAACTTTGTTCACTTGCATGTCACTATATCGAATGCTATTAATTATTTCACGATTTTCTTGGAAATGCATCAATATAAGACCCTTGCTATCCCAAATAGGATTATCATGACTTTCCCAGCTGATTCCTGCGTCTTCCATTTTGAAATATACGAGTATCTACATATGCTTACACGGCATTCTGGAGACGGCATTATGTACAATGAAATGCTTTTAGATATGTCCGCGGTTGTTTGTAGCGTGAATTGCCATCTGTCAAAACTGTTAGCAGGAGCGGCTGGCGTGAACTGCATGTTCGGAAAAATGGCGGCTGGCTTTGTCGCAAAACGGACTGGTTTGCCTTATGCAGTAGTAGTACTTAATGACTTTTCCCTCTTATAAAAACGCGTTACTTCCCAGGAAACAAGAACATAAGACCACTTGATGATGATAATCCGATAATTGTAATGTACATTAACTGCGGAATGTGCTGTGTAAATCACTGCTATAATTTACGCCGCCCTTCTCTTACTCTTCATTATCATCCCCTTCTGGATCTTCTACCTCAGCACATAAAAAGACATATTACTCTGCTGTAAGCCATGTCAGAGAGAAAGTGTGAAAGGTGCAAGAGAAGAACGGTTGGTAATCAGAGAACCACACTATGATACGGATGATAATGAGGTGATGAAATTATGAGATAGATGGTAATGAGAGGATCACATCCATAGATGCATAGTAATGAGAGGATCAAATCCATATATGCATAGTAATGAGAGGATCAAACTGTGAGATGGGAGGTAAAGACCCATATCGAGAGTCAGAAAGTGCTGAAAATCGATCAAAGCCGACCTTGCTATTGACGATGGCAACAAATCTGATATATTCTGTTTGTCTGTCTGGCTGCCTGTTGCGTCACCCAATTTATTGCTTTCATAAAACTTATCACATTAAAGTTAATCCATATAGTGAATAACTGAGCACTGCTGAGAGATCTAATTAATACAGAAGAACCAATCGATCAAAAGAAATAATATTTAGCACACTTTTGTTTCCATATCCTATTTACAAGAAATCACTGTCAACACCAGCATTTTACTGCTGTTGTTAATGTCTTGGCAAGTTTACGTTCAGTAGTTTGAGATTGCTTTCTGAGCGACCGGTTCCCATACCAATACGTTAAGACCCACCGTGACGCGGTCTGCTGCCAAATCGGTCGCAGCTGTGTTTCGAACACAGGTAAACGGGCTCATGAATCCCGCCCGCAAGACCTTAGTTACGGAGACCGGCATTTAGCACCATACTTTAGAATTTTTAACTCTAGCGGTAAATCAGTACTTTATGGATCGGACAGTGGAGAACCACTAAACAATTATAAA
The DNA here is from genome assembly GCA_963921405.1 of Cepaea hortensis. Taxonomy (NCBI): domain Eukaryota; kingdom Metazoa; phylum Mollusca; class Gastropoda; order Stylommatophora; family Helicidae; genus Cepaea; species Cepaea hortensis. The sequence goes on from OY992896.1 coordinate 58,056,954, forward strand.
TGGATTTACTGAGGGGGCTGAGTGATCTCGAGGTATGGTGTCCGCCTCGAGTGCTGGAGATCGCGGGTTTAAGCCCTGGTGAGGGCCCGAATTTTTTTCACGTGGACTTCTAGTAACAATATTTCCACTGGTCTCTGTGTAATGAGATCGGGCGCCCGTGTGTATTGTTGCGCACGTAAAAAATCCCTTGGCAGTTGGAAATCGAAAAAGAGTAGCCTAACGGCGCTGCTCGGGCTAAATTTCGAGTTAAAAAATCTATCCAAAGTATTTCAGTATCCTCGCCAGTGCTACGGAGTTCGTGCATGAGCTGAGATTCTCCGGACTCAGGCTTAAGTTAGGGGTAGAACGGTGCACTTATGGGTTACAACTTACATTCGTTTGCCGTGATGTTGATACGTCGACCAAACTAAACTAAACTAAATAAATTTACTACAAACATTAATTAAATGGGTTCTGCTTAGAAAAGAATAGCTAAAATGATATGCCAGAATCTCCAACGTGAAGCTCATGGAGAGAACTAGACAAATACAAATGAATGATAAGGTGAGTAAAAGATGTGACACACGCTGAGAAAATCTGCGAATAGTAAACTAGACTGTACTGTATCTAGAATCCACAGGGCACACGAAACGGAGGAAGAACAAAACACACACGGAGAAGAGAATTAGAGACCGGAATTAATCATCTAGGTTGGGCATGCGAGGAGCCGCAGGAGATAGACAAGGAAAGGACGGGTTGGAGTGAGTTGGTTGATTGCGATTTTCACCCCAACAACTTAAATATCCTACACTTCTTCGTTTTAGGCCATCGCTAATTTAACAACACTCCATTCATACATTCATCCATCGATGTATTAACCAACCTGTTAACCTATGCCCAAATGGGAAATAAAGACCGAAAGAAGAAGAGGGAGAAGAAAATTACAGTTTTCGATAATTGTTAATGACTTAAATGTAATGAATATTTCGGAAGCCACGAATAATATTTTAGCAGTACCTTCACCCCTTCGTGCTATACTGTTTGGGAATCCCTGCGATACGCAATGCTATCTTCGACAACAGCTTCCTTCCATGTACCCTAGCCCAGATACCCACTAAGACGGAAAACCGGACCTCCAAACGGGTCAAGTCAACGACCGCCAAAGACTCACACACACACGCACGCGTGCACGATCTTATCAGCTCCCAGTAAGTAAACAACGCTAAAGGCAAGCCCAGCATTAGGTGCGCTGGCAGTTTCCGTCCCTAGGACAGGAGACGATCTCACACACGATCGATCGTTTAAATGTGATCCAGAACCGCAGTCCAGCAGACACGGCCAACTTGCTCCGAAGAGTAATTGATAGAGCGACATTGATTTCTGGCACATTTGACTCCCCATCTTCTCACTGTCCTTCCTACCACGACCGGCCATAGGATATCACCTACTCATCTGGCAGTCCATCGCTTTGGCTTGGGTTTGATACATATTTAATAGTATATAATACTTTGAATGTTTGCTTCCTAATTTCTTCTTACTCTCTTCTTCTTCTTCTTCTTCTTCTTCTTCTTCTTCTTCTTCTTCTTCTTCTTCTTCTTCTTCTTCTTCTTCCTTCCTCCTCCTCCTCCTCTCTCTCTCTCTCTCTCTCTCTCTCTCTCTCTCTCCATAACTACCTACCAACCTACCTCTCTCCCATACAACGCGCGCACTCTCTCTCTCTACCTACCTACCTACCCACCCACACATCCGTTTGTCTAATCTAATCTAATCTAATCTAATCTAATCTAATCTAATCTGCCCACCTGTCTGATCTGATCTAATCTAATCTAATCTAATCTGTCTGTCTGTCTGTCTGCCAGCCTACCTGCCTGCCCGCCCACCTGTCTCTTAATCTATATTTAAATAAATCAACATCTCTTCCAATCAACCCTTTTAGTATCTCTCTAAGAGTTCACATCTCTACCAATCTACAAATCGTTTCGCCCATCCATGTATCCATCCCGCTATTGCCTACATCTCTAGGAATCCATTAGTCTGGCTTCTGGTGGTTAACTGTGTGACAAAATCAATTTTTGTTTCTAGATGTTTCTCTGCCACTCATTCTCTATCTATTATATCAACCCATGTTACTGTCCATTTATCAGTATCATCATCTACGTTTCTATTTATCAGTCCACCATAACCATCCACCCATTCATCTATTAACCCAAGTATCCACCAAATCATCAATCCATCCTGCCGCCTGTCTATCCATCTTCGACCCACCCACCCATCCATCCATCCATCCATACATCCATCCATCTATCCGTCCGTCCATCCACCCACCCATCCATCCATCCTGCCGTCAATCCATCCATCTTCCAACTACCCATTCATCTATCCACCCACCAATCCATTAACTCACCTTTATCAATCAACCCCTCCATTCATTCATCATCCTTTTATCCATCCATCCGTCCACCAATTTCCTACCCAGCGACTCATCTATCCATCAATACTTCTATTAAAATCATCATAAATTCACCAACATATCATCCATACATTCACCCATCAATCTTTCAATCCATCTTTCCAATCATCCTTGCATTTATCCTTCCAGCCGTTCATCATCAGTTTACAAACACATAGGTGCACCCATCTCCACACCCAGCCTTCCATACATCCTCTCACTTATCAACTCTTTTGTACATTCACGCACCCACCCATCAACCCACCTATTCACCCACATATCTGCCTAACGGTCTGTTTATCCGCCTTTCCATCTGTCCGTCTGCACACTTCGGTTGTTTGTTTTCCCCCAACAACTCGAGGTCGCATCGATTTCTTGTTAGCAGCTGCGCGTGTATATCCCAAGTAATGATTGCTACAGACGGAAGTTGTGTACTGTCCACGAAATAACAGCACCAACACCATTCTCAGACAGGACTAAAGCTCAGATCAGGCAATGTCCCAGCTCACATCATAATAGACCCTACTTCACACCATAACATACTCCAGCTCACATCATAATAGACCCCAACTCACACCATAACAGACCCAGCTAACATAAGACCAGGCCACCCCCCCCCCTTCCCTTAGTTCACAGCACAACAGACCCCAGCTCACAGGATAACAGACCCCCAGATCACATAGACAGATCTACCTCACATCACACCAGATCCAGCTCACATCATAACATACCCCAGATCACATCATAATAGACCTCACTTCCCACCATGACATACCCCAGTTCAAATCAAACCAAATCCTAACTCACATCATAACAGACCCAAGCTCACATCATAACAGACCCAGTTGACATCATTACAGACCCAGTTGACATCATATCAGACCCAGTTGACATCATAACAGACCCAGTTGACATCATAACAGACCCAAGCTCACATCACAACAGACCCAAGCTCACATCATAACAGACCCAGTTGACATCATTACAGATCCAGTTGACATCATAACAGACCCAAGCTCACATCATAACAGACCCAGTTGACATCACAACAGATCCAGCTCACATCATAACAGACCCAGTTGACACCATAACAGACCCAGTTGACATCATAACAGACCCAGTTGACATCATAACAGACCCAGTTGACATCATAACAGACCCAAGCTCACATCATAACAGATCCAGCTCACATCATAACAGACCCAGTTGACATCATAACAGACCCAGTTGACATCATAACAGACCCAAGCTCACATCATAACAGACCCAGTTGACATCATAACAGATCCAGCTAACATCATAACAGACCCAGTTGACATCATAACAGACCCAGTTGACATCATAACAGACCCAGTTGACATCATAACAGACCCAGTTGACATCATAACAGACCCAGTTGACATCATAACTGACCCAGTTGACATCATAACTGACCCAGTTGACATAATAACAGACCCAGTTGACATAATAGCAGACCCAGTTGACATCATAACAGACCTAGTTAACATCATAACAGACCCAGTTGACATAATAACAGACCCAAGCTCACATCATAACAGACCCAGTTGACATCATAACAGATCCAGCTCACATCATAACAGATCCAGTTGACATCATAACAGACCCAGTTGACATCATAACAGACCCAGTTGACATCATAACAGATCCAGCTCACATCATAACAGACCCAGTTGACATCATAACAGACCCAGTTGACATCATAACAGACCCAGTTGACATCATAACAGACCCAGTTGACATCATAACAGACCCAGTTGACATCATAACAGACCCAGTTGACATCATAACAGACCCAGTTGACATCATAGCAGACCCAGTTGACATCATACCAGACCCCAGCTCACATCATACCACACACCAGCTCACATCATACCACACACCAGCTCACATCATACCAGACCCCCAGTTCACATCATACCAGACCCCGGCTCACATCATACCAGACCCCGGCTCACATCATACCAAACTCATCAGGCATCATAACAGATCCATCTCACACCGTAACAGACTCCAGCTCACGTAATAACATATAATATGAAATGAGCAAGATCACAAGCTAGAGAGCCGGGTTACTGTGGAAAGTGGGAGCCCAATAGACCGTATGATGTAGTGAATGTCGTCACCCAAGGCGATGACACGAATCAAGGGATGACGGCGAATCTGCAACTTTGACCGACTGTATGAACATCAACCAACACACCAACTAACTATTTGACACCAAAGAAGATTTCATGTTTTTTTTTTTTTTTAAATAATTTTCCTCACTCTTTGAGTTTATATGTTGCTAATACCACTTCAGATAGTCTATGCCGAGTGACGTTGGTGATCGATTGGCGTTGGTGAAAATGTCTGTCCACAGCCTTCTGTCTCTTGTGCTATCAATCATTTCTAATACCTATGTTCTTCCACGTCATAATGCCAAGCTGCCCAGCATTTTCTCTCTTTGTCTCCTTCTGCTTCTCTTCCACTGCAATGTTGCCGCTGTAGCAATAAAATCCAGCTTTCCCCTTATCATGATATGCCTAAACAATGCGGGCTATCTCCTTCTAATACAGGTATTCATTTCTCTTTCTGAGATGACTTCTTTCTGAGATAACTTATTTCGAGATATATTTATACCCAGGCTTGGCCATGGGAATGTTATTCCCATGGGAAAGATCCCATGGGATGGGATGGGATGCGACAGCATACATTTGTATTTCCCATGGGACAGTAGCCATGATATAGCAACGTGATCTACGTCAGAGCTACCTTCAATTTTTTTTTTTTTACTTTTTACCTTTTTAAAGTGTTTTATCCTTTTTTCTTTATATATTTGTATTTATTATTTATCTTGTGGTGGGACATCGGATAAATAAATATATACACATAGCCTTTTATTATATAAGATTACATTTTGGTGCGTCACCTGCAATTACAATTAGAAAAGTGTGACGTGACAGGAAAAAGGTTGCAGAGCACTGATCTACGTAGCAAAAATACGTAATACGCACTGCTAAGCAGTGTTGCCAGTTGGGCAGATTTCACGCCAAATTGGGCTACCTTTCGGGACTATTTGAGGGAAATTTAACGCGTTGACGGGATGCGGTTTTTTGGGCTAGTTTTGGTAGCGTGTGTGGATTTTTGGGCGGGTTGTAATAGTGCAATACATCAATGTACCATTTCATTAAAAATGTTATAAAATTTTGACTATCTGACACCAATAAATGGGCCCATGATTGGATCGCTTTTTCTAAGTCTGTTGTTCCAACTGTTATTTCAGTCATCAAGGATTTAAATCTTTCTTCTGAATCATCTGCTGCGTGTGAAGTAGCAAGAATTGAAGAAACAAAAGCCGAAAAGCGATGTTGACTTATTTTTTGAGCTTCCACCAAACATAGCACTTAAGTCTGATTACCCCAGAATCAAATGCCTTGAGGATGAAGTCACCATGTTTAAAAAATTACGCCAGCCAACTTCATAACGATTACATTATAGGGAAAATGAACATAGGTTTCAGTTGCTAAAACCAAGTGTGAAAATTGTTTTAGCCATTCCAGTGGCGTCAGCAGCAGTAGAGCGCTTATTTAGTGCAGCTAGATTGTTGTTGTGTAAGTTAGGAAAACGGATGTTACCAGTTCTCGATATAAACTCTGTGTATATCAGATTTCCATGTAAGATTAACATTGTGGAAATGGTTCAAGGATTACCTGGATTAACTGAATTATTAGAAACAGTCGATCAGTAGGAAATTGGTAATGTACTGAATGAGAAGAGTGACTCAGAAACAGAATGAGAGTGTCAGAATGACACCGAATTTTATTTAAATTTAACTTTAAAAAAATAAAATAAAAGGCCCTTGAATATTAAAATCAATAAGTTCTGTCGTTTTAAATTTCTCTTTGTACATGTAGTCCTATCTAGTAGACACTAAACCTAAACTTTCATAATTTTATTTGAACTGTATTCCATATTAATATTATAATGGGAATCACATGGAATGGGATGGGATGGGACATGCATAAATTACCATGGGATACGATGGGATGCGACAGAAAATATGTCCCATGGATAAGCTTGTTTATAGCTATTTCTGAGCGTCGACAGTTTTCTCAACATGTAAACACAGAAGCCTCAAGATGCTCAGTTGTCAGGTCTCCGAGATGAATAATATATCCCCCGCATAACGGTGGTATTGAAACAGGTCCTTAATATTCGAGGCTCTTTATTCGTCTAAATGAGAAAAGAGAATGGGACCAAGAGGATTTTCCATGGCTACTCCATACATTTGGCGGTAGGATCTTAATCAGTCTTCAGGAATCCCCCCCCCCCCCCCCCCCCGCAGTAAAAGACTATAAAACGCCGTCCTCGTCTATTTCTTAACAACTCATAAAATATGTCATCAGCATAGCCCAGCTTGTTTACATTATGCCCACCATCTTATATTTCTCACATGTCTTGTAGGGTTCGCATTATTATTTAGCTGTACAAATTGAACAGTTCGAGAGATAGAACACAACTCTATTTAACATCTTGTTAAATGCGTTGAAAGTCCCGCGATGGTTGTAAATTCTGATGACTGCTCTTTGTTACCGATAAACATTCTTTATTATTATGAGTTTCTTATCACCCATGTTTAAAATTTCCAACATTCTAATCATTTCTTCGTGTTTGTCCTTATCAACATGTCTTAGCTTAGTCAATAAATAACTTCTCATGGTGCTTTTTCTAAGCTATTTCCATATTTTAATATCAAAACTTTATTGATAGCATAGTTGATAATAAATGGAAGACTTCACAATTATTATCACGAAACAAATGAAAGAAAATCGTTGTCAACACTACGGTCACAAATACAGAACTCACATGATAAACATTAGGACAAATCGTCCCAAGAAATGGCTGGCTATCTGATCTCCAGGAGAAAATTAAACTGTGCCGTAGAATAATGCAGCGGTAAATTAATAGTTGGGCGCATACCGCTGTCCATCGATCCAGCAGCCCATCTCATCTGGCCCTAGTCACAACAAAAGCATCATTTGCCTGCTGTTGATGGCCTTATCTCTCATATCCGTTTTGTCACCCTCCCCCCCCCCTCTCTCTCTCTCACTCACTCTCTCTCTCTCTTTCCCCCTCTCTCTCTCTCTCTCTCTCTCTCTCTCTCTCTCTCTCTCTCTCTCTCTCTCTCGTTATTCTTCTCGCTTTTTCGTTCTCTCTTCCGCGCTGAATTTCTTTTTCCAAAATATCTCTTTTTCTGTCATTCTCTCTCTGCGGCGTTCTCTCTCAAACTGTCTTTCTCTCGGTTGTTCTTTCCGACCCTCTCTGTCGCGCTCTCTCTCTCTCTCTGCTCCTATCTCCCTCTATACCAAATTAACTCTCCCTTTTTTCTCTCCTTCTCTCTTCTCTCTCTCACATTATCTCTCTGTCACTTTCTCTCCTCTCTCTGTTGTTTCCGCTGTGCCATTATAATCTCTCATTCCTTCTCTCTCTGACGTTATCTCTCTCCAAATTTTCTTCCCCTGCAACGCAACAGCTTTCTGTTATTCTAACCTTCCCCCACCTCATATATATATATATATATATATATATATATATACACACACACACACACACACACACACACACACACACACACACACACAGATTGACATACGTAGATCGTAGATAGGTTTATGAACATATGCAGACTATGAACATATGCAGACAGGCATACAATGAACATATGTAGACAGGCAGAAAATGAACATATGTAGACAGACAGAAAATAAACATACGCAGATAGGCAGAAAATGAACATATGTAGACAGGCAGTAAATGAACATATGCAGACAGGCAGAAAATGAACATATGCAGACAAGCAGAAAATAAAGATATGCAGACAGGCAGAAGATGAACATATGCAGACAGGCAGAAAATGAACATATGCAGACAGGAGACAGATGGACACATGCAGACAGGCAGAAAATGAACATATGTAGACAGGCAGTAAATGAACATATGCAGACAAACAGAAAATAAAGATATGCAGACAGGCAGAAGATGAACATATGCAGACAGGCAGAAAATGAACATATGCAGACAGGAGACAGATGGACAAATGCAGACAGGCAGTAAATGAACATATGCAGACAGGCAGTAAATGAACATATGCAGACAGGCAGAATATGAACATATGTAAACAGGCAGTAAATGAACATATGCAGACAGGCAGTAAATGAACATATGTAGACAGGCAGATAGTTGGCTATATGTTGATAGGCAGACAGAAGGATATATGTCAATTGGCAGACAGAAGGGTAAAAGTAGATAGATAAACAGTTGGGTAAACAGTTGGACATATGAAGTCGGAGTGGGTTCGCCTGTAGGCGACCGACCCGGTAAAAGGGAAAGCAAACCCACACGCAAATTTCAGTCCCTTACTACTTTAAACAGTGTGAGGACTAAGCATGAGTTTAAGCGAGCGAACGAAAAAGAAAGAAAAAACAAACAGATGGACAAATGTAGATAGCTAATTAAGTTAGTTGCATATCATTTACAAGACGTCTCAGTCAACACCAGCATATTTTGCTGTTGTGATCTCTTGGCAGTCTAAGTTCAGTAGTTTGGCATTGCTTTCTGAACGACCGGTACCTATACCATTTCGTTAAAAAAACCAAAAAAAAAAAAAAAAGAACGCATGCGCTCTTATGCCATATCGCTCGCAGCTGTTGTTTCGAACGCGGGTATACGGGATTACGAACTGCGTCTGTAACCGCTTCACCACGGAGAGAGCTGGATATACAGATACAGATAGACAAATGCAGATACACAACAGATGGACATACGCAGATAGGCAAACATTTGGACACACACATACACACACACATATATGTCCATATACAATCTGAAGACCCAAAGAAATCGGGAGGGACAAGGCTAGAAGTAGTTGGCTGGGGTTTATAAGGAGAGCAAGCAAGAGAACAACCAGGTGTATTTGTGTGAAAGGACACACGGGTGTAAGATCAAATGAGCAAAGTGATAGGCTTACGGGTCGGGATATTGTGGACAGCTCGCTCGCTCGCTCAACTCACTCAATTCAACTCAACTCAACTGACTCACTCACTCAACTTACTCGACTTACTCACTCAACTCATCCAACTCACTCAACTCATCCAACTCACTCACTCAACTCAACTCACTCACTCAACTCACTTAACTAAATTCAACTCACTCAACTCACACACTAAATTAACTCACTCAACTAAACTCACTCACTCACTGACATCACTCGCTCAACTCACTCACTCTGCCAGAATTTCTTCTTCCATTCATTCTAACCAGTCGATCCATCGGTCAGTCCGTCCATCAGTCTACAGCCTGCCTGCTCATCTGCCTGTCTGCCTATGTATATATCGATTTACGAGGGGAAGTCAATAAGTAAGTTACAAATGGCTGTAGAAAAATATATAAATATGATAACAAATTGAAACTATTTGTATACATACATTGTCCCTTTATTTCTCAACATAATTCCCACCAACATTGATGCACCTATCCCAACGTTTTATCAGTCCTCCCAAACCGGTTGCATAGAACTGCGTGCTCTGTTTTCTAAACCAAGTTTTCACTTCATATTCAACTTCGGCGTCATTCTCGAAATGTCTCCCCCCAAGGAGGGTTTTCAGTGGATCAAAAACGTGGAAATCGCTAGGGGCTAAGTCGGGGCTGTAAGGTGGATGTTCCAGAACTTCCCACCTTAGTTGGTTAATGTTCTCCTGAGTTAATCAAGCCGTATCTGGCCTGGCATTGTCATGGAGAAGCAACACTCTTCTAGTCAGCAGTCCTGGACGTTTTCTTCGAATCGCATTATGAAGCATCGATAGAACTTCCCAGTACGATTCAGAATTCACATTGCCACTTTTCTTCTTGAAATGGGTTAAAAGCACTCCTTGACAATTCCTGAACACTGTCAGCATAACCTTCCCTGCTGATGGCGTAACCTTGAATTTTTGGACACAAGGTGAAGAATAATGTTTACATTGCATTGAAGCACGCTTTCTTTCGGACTGGTAGTGATGAACCCATGATTCGTCCCCAGTAACAATCCTGTTCAGCATGTCTTCTCCTTCATCTTCGTATCGACAGAGATGATGCAAGGATAGGTCAAATCGTGTTTGTGTTCCTCCTCCAATTGTCTGGGTACCCACCTTGAGCACACTTTCTTACATTTCAATCAATCATGAATTATGCTGTATGCTGAACCACGTGAGCACCCTTTGCAGATGCTACAGTCTATCTCGCCTGACACCTCTAATCATCTCATATACCCACTGCACGGATGCTTCTGTTGCAATCTCAACAGGACGACCAGATCGGATTTCATCAACAATTGTAGAGCGTCCTTGAGAAAATTTTCTACCCAGCTATGCACCACTTTACGGGACAAACATTTGTCAGCATAAACAGAAAGCATTTCCTTATGAATGTCCTTTGCAGGCAGTCCTTTTGCCTACAAAAAACGCACAACAGCACGTTGCTCTTTGGTTGTACACTCCGTAAGTACAGTCGCCATTTTTTTAATGATCTGCGCATGCGCAGGAGACACCTAGCGCCACCTGGCGAACGGGAATATAAAGTTCGATGTTGCTGTCACCCATTGACACCTGTAGAAAACACCAACTACATTTACCTGCCATCACATAGAACTGAGTGACATACTTATTGACTCGCCTTCGTATTTCTCTACCCATCCATTATTCTTTCCTCCATTCTTTCGTCTACTTCTGTACATTTATTAATCGTCGCACGGAATATGTGTTCCTTCTTCTTCTTTCTTCTTCGTTTTGTTCGCTCGCTTAAACTCGAGCATAGTCCTTACACACTGTTTAAAGTAGTAAAGGACTGAATTTTGCGTGTGGGCTTGCTTTCCCTTTTACCGGTGTCCCTAACCATTCAGGTGAGCCCAATCCGACTTCAGAGGTATGTTTGTTTCATTTTTTTCATTTTGCGAAGACAGGTATAACCAAATCTGTCCCTCTAATATACCTAGAATCTTGAATCATTTTGTTATTCAATGTACATCGACATCTGCCTCTGTGCCCTAGTCTTCCATCAGTGAATTAATACTAATGCGTTGGTCATGACAGCAACGTGCCACCTATTTCCTCCCTGTAACATAGTTTTATCACGTTGCTAATTTTCTTTCACCTGTCTGGAAGCTGATGCCGGTAAATCCCAGAGTCCACGTTTTAAAATTAACATACAGTTCAACCTACCTGCACTGTCAACCGATTGCTGCCCTATATTTCACGTGCCGCGACCTGACATGCTTAGTCGTTGTTATTGTTGGGAGGTCACAACAATAAATCAAACAATCCACATGGGAAAGACAGCCGTAATTAAATTACATCAAGCACAAGGAGGTCAGGTTGACCGATTGAATAAGAGCACTTGCTCTTAACCATCCAGTGTGCTGATGCTGAGTTAGCGGTTTAAACACCCACACCAGTCAGTTGAACTAAAGTGTTGACTTCTCGTCCTTGACTTGGGAACTCAACTAAAAGTACCTCTAAAGTCGGAGTGGGTTCGCCTGATGACGAGGGACACTGGTAATAGCTGAAGCTAATCCACACGCAAATATCAGAACAGTGCGCTGGAATTCGTAGCACTTATATTCAAACAAACAATAAAACACATGATCACCTGATCTTCCTTGAAGAAACCTCATTACAAGAGTTGGAATCATACACTTTTTATGTAGCAATTTAGACTACATAAAAAGACAGATATTAAAATAAGATTACGAAAAGCAGGATGAGGTTTCATAGCAATGGAAAACAGATTAACGTCACAAGAAATTGAAATTAAGACCAGACTTAAAATATGTAACTCTGATGTGAAATCAACGAGGTTAATGCGGCAGATTATATGAATTTGAATAACGAAGACACAAACAATAGATTGCACGATTTATTGCCTGGCATATTTCGCTGCATCTCGTCAGGTACATACTGCAGAAATCACACAACTTACGTGAAATTAACTAGATAAATCCTTCAAGTTGAAATATACATTTTACACTTCAGCTTGAGTAATCCATCTAATCGCTTCACAGTTGGTAATGGGAGGCGACGTTTGAGAAATTCAAAACAATGTTTTCCCGTAGTGAATTTGAATAACGAAGACACAAACAATAGATTGCATGATTTATTGCCTGGCATATTTCGCTGCATCTCGTCAGGTACATACTGCAGAAATCACACAACTTACGTGAAATTAACTAGATTATATGAAGCCCATGGGCACTATCAGGTCTGTTTATGCTTCACCTAGACACAGCGAGGTACAAGATGATGTGAGGTGAGATGCCGAGGTAGATGATGTGAGATGACGTGAGGTGAGACGCCTAGGTAGATGAGATGAGGTGAGATGCCTGAGGTAGACGAGATGAGGTGAGGTTAGATACCGAGGTTGATGAGGCGAGATGAGGTGAGATGGAGTGAGGTTGGGAGAGGTGAGCTGAGCTGAGATGCCGAGGTAGATGAGGTGAGGTGATATGCCGAGGTAGATGAGGTGAGGTGAGATGCCGAAGTAGATGAGGTGAGATGATATGCCGAGACAGATGAGGAGAGAAGAGGTGACGTGAGATGCCAAGGTAGATTAGGTGAGATGAGGTGAGATGTAGTGAGTTGCCGAGGAATATGAGGTGAGATGAAATGCCAAGGAAGATGAAATGACGAGGTGAGATGAGATGAGACGGGGTTAGGTGAGATGAGGTGAGATGAGATTAGACAGGGTTAGGTGAGACAAGACGAAACGTCTAGGTGAGGTGAGATGAGATGAGGTGTGACAAGATGAGACGATAAATACGGAGACTGGCTCAAATTATGATAAATAATTTCACTAACTGGTGACTGTGCTGAAATTAAACAAATGTTGCATGTTCTTTGCAGGACGTTGCAGTCAATTCCTGGTTAATTATCTTATCAATTTGCGTTTGCCATGGCGTTCTGAACGAAAATCAGCGTTGCAATCCAAAACGGACGCGTGTAAGAAACGATCCCGCTACATGTCATCGGCATACCAGAAGTTTAAGATCTAGAGCGCTCTTATATGTTCCGAACATAGAAGTCTGTGCTGACTATGGTACGACTGAATCACAAATAAAATGTTCCGACTGAATGACAAAAGAAAATGGTACGACTGAATCACTAATGTGGAGTTGAATGAGAGAACTAAACAGACTTCTGCAAGCCATCATCATCATCATCATCATCATGCGCCATGACGGTAAACGGGGGCGGTCATGTTTCGCCATCTTACTCGATCACCAGAGTCGTGGGTTAGCTCGGTGTTCTTGTCTCGAAGCCATCCAGATATTTAGTTTTCTGCCTTCCACTTGATTATTTTCCACTTAATCTTACCAGTTGTCACCAAGTTCTCCAATTTATTTCTTCTCATAATATGTCCAAAAATTGTGACTGTCTACGTCTGATTTCTCTAACGAGTTTACGGTTTTCATTTGCTTCTTGTAGGACTTGCTTATTGCTCTTTCTGATGGGAGGCGTCGTCGTGTAGAAGATCCTTTGCAGAACGTCGCTCATACCCCGGTTTGCCGAAAAAACCCCTCGATCTCGCGTAGTTCGCATACCGCAAGCAGCCTCCTACCCAAAGTATCTACAAGCAGCCTCCTACCCAAAGTATCTACAATGTCCTGTATTCATCGTCGTCCAGGTCCCAATTCTGCCACTTCTTTCAAGAAAAACCACTGATCTTTTCAAGTTGCAGTGACGTTTAATATCGCTAAAGCATTTCAGTTTGCGACACCGATGCTGCTGTGACTGTTACAGTATTGTGATGTGTGGTGGTTATATTCTGGATAAGGAAGCCTGTACACGCATACACACAAGTTCATCTACACACGAAATGATCAGCACAGACCCACCTACCCACTTATCATGCACTGACACATAAACACATGCTGTCACAAAATGAAACCGTGTGTTTATCCGGTTGATTATTACAGAGGATTTTCGGATTAAGCGGACGATCGACCAGCGACATCTATTTGTACTAACAGAGTAAACACAGTTGTACAGGTTACATCGTGTCAGCCCATAAACACATTTGGTGGTGAGGGAGAAGGATATGGAATGGTTCCGTTTGTCATCTATACTGCCGGACATCAGACGGAAATGGCTGCTGGGATTGTCACCACGGAACAGAAGAGTGACAAGTTTGTCAACATTTGAATGCAGATGGAAGCAGTGAGATCACAGGGGCAGATGTAAAACGGAAGTACCTAGTACGGAAAACAGTGCATCTGTCAATTCTTGGTTTCCGGAACATCAAGATGATTGGCAGCTTGGTATCGAAACTCTTTGTTGGGAGTTTACAGAAACTAGCTGGCTTGTTTTGAGAATCTAGGCAATTACTGACAACTTTGACAGGATTTAAGCCAGGAAAATAGTTCTTGACAGGGGATGATTTGCCACTGTGCCACCTGTGTGGGGGAGTAAAGGATAACGTCACGTGGACAACTTTGGTAGTTTGCCATATAAACTCGAGTTGAGATCAACTAGGGGGGACTTGAATAATGCTCTAGACAGAGTGCAGGGCACTGCAGTGCCAGTGGAAATAATATCTAACCGTGTGTTAATTAGTGACTTAATTTTACACGTGCCTATATGGCAGATGTAGATATGATTTATAGGACTGCAGTAGTGCCAATTAAGGTATAACTTATTATATATATTCGTTATAATTACTATAGACTGTGGCCTTGTTAAACTATAGTGTGATGATTAGCACTGTTAGTGGAAACTAGCTAGAGTAGTGAAGTGATACTTGGCTCTGTTAGCTAGAATAGATTAGTGAAGTGTTGATAAGCTTTACTAGTTGAGAATTGAGTAATGAGGGATAATTGGGATCTTCCCGTAGGTGTCCCTGGTGGGCGGGGTTCCGCATTCTGTTTGCTGATTTTTCCTTTGTCATAGCCTGATTCGGCTCTAGGTGGGTAGCTAATCTGCTCTATGACTAATTCTAGTTAGCTAAAGATCATTAAGCAAGGTGATAGGCTTACACTCAGCCGAAAGGATCAGTGACGAGTACTATCACCAGATGTGTTGTTTCTATCCTAGGTTCCCTACCAGATCCAAGGAAACTCAACAAGTTTTTGGGAAAAAATCAAATCCATTAGGAAGAACACCAGTTCAAGAGTCACTAGAGTTGCATACAGAACATAACTTACGCTAGAAGGAAATTGATTCATCAAAGAGAGTGATGCATACTGATGCACCACACAGCATTAGACAGTAGTAACGAACCGAGAACCGGCTAAGAGTACCTAGTGTTAGTACAGCAACAATTACCATTAGAAATTAGCACTTATGGACTGAATGGTTCGATGTGCAACGAGGATGATCTGTCGACTAACTAACTAACTAACTAACTGCGTACACACTACAAAAGACTTGTGCAGTTTGTTAAGGAACATTAGGAACGGACATTGTGTAGAGTGCAACCGGTCCATGATTAACTGTTAATACCACCGGTGTCTATTTCGGATGTTCATGAAATTGGATTACCAGAGGTCTACAGAGGCAAAGCATTATCCGGCAAGATGGTTCCGGCAACGGGTGAGACGTACTTGTTCTGACGTAACGTGCTGTGGTCTATCTTTGCTGTGATCAGCTGACTGAGTTGATGTCTGAGAGACAGAGTCTACACACTTTATAGAACACGTCACACATTTTCTTCGCATACACGTCTCATACACGTTACACTTTTATTTTAATAAATTAATCTTTATTAATTTCTAGAAGCAAGAGTTGTTGAGTATGTTGCGTTGGGGAAGTATGAGAAGGGGGCATAGTACGACAGTGAGAGAGTGATAGGAAAAGGTGTCCATAGGCTGATGGAGTGTGTTGGACGGAAGCGGGTGGATTCTCCAGAATATTGAGGGGGAAAAAAAATAATATTATAATGTGGGTGTCGGATCTCCTCACTCCAGGGACGACACTTTAAAGGAGGACACGACATTATTGGGGGCTCGTCCGGGATCTTAGGACAGCGGGATCTCTCGTAAACGGGATCTTTGGACAGCGGGATCTCTCGCAAACGGAATCTTAGGACAGCGGGATCTCTCGTAAACGGGATCTTTGGACAGCGGGATCTCTCGTAAACGGGATCTTTGGACAGCGGGATCTCTCGTAAACGGAATCCTTGGACAGCGGGATCTCCCGTAAACGGAATCCTTGGACAGCGAGATCTCCTGCAAGCAGGAACCTTTGACAGTGGGATCTTCTCACAACGGGGTCTTTAGACACGGGATCCTTAGTTATAAGAGGGAGATATCATGTTGGAGAATCCAGCTAGAGTGAATGTGGATAGGGGTTAGGACTAATATCTTACCTGTTCACACTTCACACGTCTGCATAGGTCTGTGGTCCTGATTCTACTCTTGTCACTGAGTGAATGTGCTGTGTGTAGTAATATCTAGATTTATAGTACTTGTTCATATAGTAATTTGCAGTTATATTGTACTCGACCTGCTAGCTTACCTCTCTGTATAATGGCCACCCCTAAACTTACCACGTTAGAATTAAGGGCAAAGGGGGAAGACATGGGACTGTCGGGGTCTGCTCTAACGGATTACATACAGGAAGTGGAGAGAGAGTATCGTCAAGCAGAAAGGGAAGATCGAAAGGCCGAGTTGGAATTGAGAAGGATGGAATTGGAAGCTGAGCAATCAGCTAAGAAATTGGAAGCTGAGCAAGCAGCTAGGAAATTTGAAGCTGAGCAAGCAGCTAGGAAATTAGAAGCTGAACAGGAAGCACAGAAAAGGGAGCACGAGTACCGGATGAGGGAACTCGAGTTGAAGAGTCAATCTAATGGAGAAACTGAGGGAGCAGTTGGAAGTTCCTCCATCCCAAGCTCAACACCAGTAGGTGGACATGGGTACCATGCCATGAAGTTTCCTTTGGCGGTCTACGAGGAGGACAAAGAGAAGATTGACCAGTACCTTCAACGCTTCGAGGCTATGTCGGTTGCTATGGGTCTGGAGCGTAACAAATGGAATCTTAAGCTATCCCAGGGTTTACGCGGGACCGGTTACGAGGTTTATACTCGCCTGCCACCAGGACACGAGAACAATTATGACGAGTTAAAGACGGCTCTGCTGAAACGATTCGAGGTTACGTCACATACCTACCGGAAAAAATTTCGAGCAGCGAAACGAGAACCGGGGGAGTTGTTTGCCGCCTACAGTTTGCGTCTAAAATCTTATCTCCACAAGTGGATGGATTTGGCTGGGTTCGCACATGACTATGAGAGTCTGGAAGAGCTCATGGTGGTCGACCAGCTGAAGAAGCAAATGTCTAAACCTCTCAGGACGTTCCTGGGAGAACAAGGAGCGGAACGTATTGACCTCGTGACTAAATTAGCAGAACGGTTCGTCGAAGTACATGGGGAGGCAGGGGAAAACCTTTCCACCAACTCCAAAAGTCAAGAGAAACATGACAAGAAAACCAAAAACTCAGGAACAAAAAAGTGGGAACCTTATGTGCAAAAATCAGAGGATAGTTCAGAGAAGAAGAAGGAGGGAAGCAAGAGCACTTCAAGCTCTACACCAAAACGACCGTGGTCGGAGAAGTGGTGTTCAATTTGTAAGTCACCCTCTCACAATACGAGGGACTGCAAATCGAAGGCTAAGAACCCTCACTTCGCAGCATGTCAAGTGACTTCCAAGGAGGTTGTCAGGGAAAATGCCAAGGTCAACAAGGAAGCTAGCCACCAGGAGAGCTTACTCAAGTCTGGCAATAGAAAATCTAGGACAGGGAAATGGTGCAACCAATGTCAGTCAAACACGCACAATGCTATTGACTGCAGAGGAGAGTCAGGAGACACTCAATTCGTCGTGTGCTCAGGGAAACCTAAGGTGGAGCCCACCGAACAGGTCGAGGCCGAGGAAGAGACTCCAGACCAGGAAAAACCACCTGTAGTGGAATTGGTAGAGGTTAACGGTCGTCAAGTGGAGTGTTTATACGACACAGGACTGGACGGGGAGGCCGTGATTTCTGCGGATCTGGTACATCCAGAACAATTCACAGGTGAAACATTGGACATACAGCCTGCACAGAAGAGTGCTGTAACCATGAAGTTGCCCATTGCTAATGTGGAGATTCGGTCAAGGTACGTCACCGGCACCATCAAGGCCGCTGTATTGACCGATCCCATTTTTCCAGTCATCCTAGGTTGCCGGTATGTCTTTCTGGGAATGCCCAGGGAGCCAATCCATATGGGAGCAATGCAGACTCGCTCTCAGACGAAAACGGAAGAGGCAGACGCAATTGTGACTAACCCAATGCCGGGGGAGCTACGAACTGCCCAGAGTGAGGATGATACTTTACGTTCTTGCTACAAAAAGCTGCAGAAAAGTGCTGATCCACCAGGACGGGGGCAGTACTACATGAAGAATAGGATACTCTACAGGAGAGCAGGAAGGGGAGACAACCTATACGGTCAGTTGGTCGTCCCAAAAGCTCACAGGTCCCAGATTCTTCATATGGGGCATACCATCTCCTTTAGTGGACACATGGGTATTGCCGCCACCATGCAGCGGATTTCCTGCCACTACTATTGGCCGGGAATGACAGATGATGTGCGTCGGTATGTGAAGTCATGCCCTGAGTGCCAGAGGGTGGCACCGAAACACTGGACAGCACCGGTGGTGTTGGGTGAGATGCCCATCATGAACTCTCCTTTCGAGAGGGTAGCCATCGATATCGTGGGTCCACTTCCCAGGACTAGGAAGAGGAACATGTATATACTCACAATGGTGGATTGCTGTACAATGTGGGGTGAAGCCATACCGTTGACCACGATTGACTCGAAAAGAGTGGCGGACGCACTGATGGAGGCCTTTACCAGATTAGGCTTTCCGGATCAAATTCTGACGGACAATGGATCTCAGTTTTGTGGAAAACTCATGGAGGAGGTATTTAGGGTGTTTCACTCTAACCACATACATACCAGCCCTTACCACCCTCAAGCCAATGGACAAGTAGAGCGTTTCAACGGCACGTTGATGACAATGCTCAGGAAACTAGCGCAGGAAAAACCTGATAGGTGGGATGAATATATCCCAGCAGCACTCTTTGCCTATCGGGAAGTTCCTCATGGCTCAACAGGACTACCACCCGCTACGTTGCTGTTTGGTCGTCCAATCAAAGGACCGTTGGAAGCCATGTTGAGGAGTTGGACTGAAGAGGGGACGTCAGAAGAAGTGATCTCATCCTACAAATACGTGGAGGAACTGAAAGAAAAACTCCACAAGGGATGGACTCTGGCAAATCAAAACTTGAAAAAGGCCAGGAAAAGACATGCGGCTTACTACAACCGTAGGTCTAAAGAAAGATCTCTAGAGGTGGGAGATAAAGTCTTGTTGCTACTCCCAACGGGAAACAACAAACTGGAGATAGGTTGGCAAGGACCATTTCCCGTGGAAAGGGTGATATCCAGAACCAACTATCAAATCCGGATCCGGGGAAAGTCGAAGATTTTCCATATCAATCTCTTGCGGAAATACGAAGAGAGACCCGGAGACAAGGCAGCTCACCTCATGGCAATGGCAGTTGCAGTGGAGACAGAAGTGGGAACCAGCGAGGGCAGGGAATATCCCTTGGTACACCAGGAAACCTATAGGGATGTGCAAGTGAACCCTGATCTGACCTCCCAGGAGAGGGAAAGGATAACCCAGGTTCTCAAGTCTCATAAGGAGATACTGACTGATAAACCAGGACGAACGAGGTTGGTTGAGTTCGAGATGACTTTGACCACACAGGAGCCGGTTCGCCAAAAGGTTTACCCAGTGCCCTTCTCTAAAGAAAAGGCCCTGGAGGAGGAAATACAAAAACTGCTGGAGGATGACGTGATTGCACCATCCACATCCCCATACAATGCAGGGGTAGTTTTGTTACGCAAACCAAGTGGAGAACACAGGTTGTGTATAGATTACCGACTTCTGAACAGTCATACACAGTTTCAGGTGGAACCTTTGCCGAATCCAACTCAGTTATTCGCTAGGCTCCATAAGGCTCGGTACTTTTTGAAGGTGGATCTGAGTCGGGGGTACTATCAGATACCAGTCAAACCGGAGATTCGACCACTGTTAGCTTTCAGTACACCCAGTGGACACTACGAATTCAAGGTCATGCCCTTTGGACTCAGCAATGCACCTAGTGTGTTTACACGCATGATGAGGACTTTACTAGATCCGTTACAGGATCCGTCCATCATCTCATTCATGGATGATATTCTGATTTCCAGTGACAGCTTGGATGACCACTTACAATCCTTGGAGAGAGTGTTTAATAGGCTCAAGGAAGCAGGGCTTACTGCTCGTCCAACCAAGTGCATGATTGGTTACCAGACTCTGGAATTTCTAGGTCACACCATCACTCCAGGACACATTGTTCCAGAAGAGAAGAACCTGGAGAAAATCAGAAATGCACCAAGGCCAAAAACGAAGAAGGATGTGCGATCTTTTCTCTCGTTGTGTGGGTTCTACCACAAATTTATCCCACATTTCACGGAACTGGGAGCTCCGTTGACGGAAACCTTGAAAAAGGGATTACCGGATCAAATCATTTGGACACCAGAATGTGAGAATGCCTATAGTCAGTTAAAGGAGGCCTTGGTCAGCAAACCTGTATTACAGCTCCCTGACCTTTCCAAACAATTTGTGTTGAGAACAGATGTGAGTGCGATTGGAATTGGAGCCGCTTTGTTACAGGAAGGAAAAGACGATGCTTCGGTTTTGAAACCTGTAGCATACGCAAGTAAGAAACTTCTACAGGCGGAGAGGAATTATTCAACCGTCGAGAGAGAGTGCTTGTCCCTCGTATGGGCAGTGCAAAAATTTCAGCCATATTTGTATGGAGTTAAGTTTCGAGTCCAGTCGGATCATCAACCTCTGATGTTCCTGGCTACTTCTCAGAAGCTCAACGCACGTTTGATGCGGTGGTCGTTGTTACTTCAACCGTATAATTTCACAGTAGAGTACATTCCTGGGAAGGAAAATGTTGGAGCGGATTTCTTGTCAAGACACCCAGCTCCTGAAGAAGAAGAATGAATCATCTGGATTAAACTCACGGTGGAGAAGAGTGAGATGGACTACTCTCTTAGGAGGGGGCCTATGTCACAAAATGAAACCGTGTGTTTATCCGGTTGATTATTACAGAGGATTTTCGGATTAAGCGGACGATCGACCAGCGACATCTATTTGTACTAACAGAGTAAACACAGTTGTACAGGTTACATCGTGTCAGCCCATAAACACATTTGGTGGTGAGGGAGAAGGATATGGAATGGTTCCGTTTGTCATCTATACTGCCGGACATCAGACGGAAATGGCTGCTGGGATTGTCACCACGGAACAGAAGAGTGACAAGTTTGTCAACATTTGAATGCAGATGGAAGCCGTGAGATCACAGGGGCAGATGTAAAACGGAAGTACCTAGTACGGAAAACAGTGCATCTGTCAATTCTTGGTTTCCGGAACATCAAGATGATTGGCAGCTTGGTATCGAAACTCTTTGTTGGGAGTTTACAGAAACTAGCTGGCTTGTTTTGAGAATCTAGGCAATTACTGACAACTTTGACAGGATTTAAGCCAGGAAAATAGTTCTTGACAGGGGATGATTTGCCACTGTGCCACCTGTGTGGGGGAGTAAAGGATAACGTCACGTGGACAACTTTGGTAGTTTGCCATATAAACTCGAGTTGAGATCAACTAGGGGGGACTTGAATAATGCTCTAGACAGAGTGCAGGGCACTGCAGTGCCAGTGGAAATAATATCTACCGTGTGTTAATTAGTGACTTAATTTTACACGTGCCTATATGGCAGATGTAGATATGATTTATAGGACTGCAGTAGTGCCAATTAAGGTATAACTTATTATATATATTCGTTATAATTACTATAGACTGTGGCCTTGTTAAACTATAGTGTGATGATTAGCACTGTTAGTGGAAACTAGCTAGAGTAGTGAAGTGATACTTGGCTCTGTTAGCTAGAATAGATTAGTGAAGTGTTGATAAGCTTTACTAGTTGAGAATTGAGTAATGAGGGATAATTGGGATCTTCCCGTAGGTGTCCCTGGTGGGCGGGGTTCCGCATTCTGTTTGCTGATTTTTCCTTTGTCATAGCCTGATTCGGCTCTAGGTGGGTAGCTAATCTGCTCTATGACTAATTCTAGTTAGCTAAAGATCATTAAGCAAGGTGATAGGCTTACACTCAGCCGAAAGGATCAGTGACGAGTACTATCACCAGATGTGTTGTTTCTATCCTAGGTTCCCTACCAGATCCAAGGAAACTCAACAAGTTTTTGGGAAAAAATCAAATCCATTAGGAAGAACACCAGTTCAAGAGTCACTAGAGTTGCATACAGAACATAACTTACGCTAGAAGGAAATTGATTCATCAAAGAGAGTGATGCATACTGATGCACCACACAGCATTAGACAGTAGTAACGAACCGAGAACCGGCTAAGAGTACCTAGTGTTAGTACAGCAACAATTACCATTAGAAATTAGCACTTATGGACTGAATGGTTCGATGTGCAACGAGGATGATCTGTCGACTAACTAACTAACTAACTAACTGCGTACACACTACAAAAGACTTGTGCAGTTTGTTAAGGAACATTAGGAACGGACATTGTGTAGAGTGCAACCGGTCCATGATTAACTGTTAATACCACCGGTGTCTATTTCGGATGTTCATGAAATTGGATTACCAGAGGTCTACAGAGGCAAAGCATTATCCGGCAAGATGGTTCCGGCAACGGGTGAGACGTACTTGTTCTGACGTAACGTGCTGTGGTCTATCTTTGCTGTGATCAGCTGACTGAGTTGATGTCTGAGAGACAGAGTCTACACACTTTATAGAACACGTCACACATTTTCTTCGCATACACGTCTCATACACGTTACACTTTTATTTTAATAAATTAATCTTTATTAATTTCTAGAAGCAAGAGTTGTTGAGTATGTTGCGTTGGGGAAGTATGAGAAGGGAGCATAGTACGACAGTGAGAGAGTGATAGGAAAAGGTGTCCATAGGCTGATGGAGTGTGTTGGACGGAAGCGGGTGGATTCTCCAGAATATTGAGGGGGAAAAAAAATAATATTATAATGTGGGTGTCGGATCTCCTCACTCCAGGGACGACACTTTAAAGGAGGACACGACACATGCACACACTAATACACACACATACACAAACACACATAAAGTCGCTTAAAAGTCGAGAAGATCGACTTCATTGGGTTTTATCTCATATTGCTCGGTCTCTTTCCGCAGGGCGGCCTGTAGAAAGCGTCGCACAAAGCACGAACTCCGTAGCCCCAGCAACGACCCCCGGGAGTCTCCGAGAAAAATTCACTCGTAAACCGAAAGACGTAACCCGGAATCGAACTCACACACGCACACACACACACACACACACACACACACACACACACACACACACACACACACACACACACACACACGGACGGATAAGGCTGGCGAAAATAGAACATTATACACAACAATAAGAAAGAGACAAACAGCTTTTTTTGGGCATGTGATGAGAAGAGAGGCGCTGGAGAACATCGTGACAACTAGAAAGATCCGAGGGGAAGAGAGGCAGAGACAGACCACGAGAAATGATGCTGGATGGATTGCTACGGTGGCATGGAGGAATATCAACGACAGAGTTGATCCAGAAAACCAAGGACAAAGATCTGTGGAGAGTCATGACGCCTACGCCAGTCGGCACGGCACTTGACGATGATGATGATGATGTGTGTATGTGTATATATATATATATATATATATATCCCCCCCCCCCCGATGGTGTTTCCACCTTGTCGTGGTGGGGGAGCTTGAGTTTCTCAATGACCCTGAGAGCTATGCCGGCGGTAGCGTAGCTACCAGCAGGGCCTCCCAAGCCGGACAGGTCAAAGGGTAGAGAACAGACAAAGAGAAACACCCTGGTCCTCCAGGTTGGGGGTTGAAGCGTGGGGTTAACATCCCCACCTTTGTAAAAACCTTTCTTTGTTACGAAACAAATACATGAGCCTCGATATCGGACTGACTTATCTGGATAACGACCTTGGAACGTTAAAGGACTTTTGAGATTTGGAACATGGAATGTACGGACACTATATCGAGCTGGAGCGGCCGAAGAACTAACCCGGGAGCTGGGTGAATATCAAATGGATATAACAGCAATTCAAGAAATAAGGTGGCCAGGAGAGGGTACTTTAGAGCAAAATGGAATGATTATAATATATGGAGGAAACACCCAAAATAAACATGAATTAGGAACAGGATTTGTCATCAAAAAAGAGTTATGGGGGGAACGTTTTAAACTTTAAAGCTTTTAATGACAGGATTAGTAAATTACGAATAAAAGGTAAATGGAAAATATAACGATGATTAATGTACATGCACCTACTGAAGAGAAAGAAGATGATATTAAAGAAGACTTTTATAATGATCTGGAAGATGTCATAGAAGAAACCCCCAAACAGGACATCCTGATTGTGCTGGGAGACTTCAATGCAAAAATAGGTAGAGAGCAAACTAATAAAAAAGTGGCCGGTATGGTAAGCCTACATACAACTTCAAATGATAATGGATGGAGAGTCATCAACCTGGCAGAAGCCAAAGGACTGCAGATTAGCAGTACCAGACTACAAAGAAAGGATATACACAAACAAACTTGGAAATCATGTGACAAGAGAACCTATAATCAAATAGATCACATTTTAATTAACAACAGAAATGCATCAAACATACAGCAAGTCAGAAGTTATAGAGGAGCTGAGTGCCACAGTGACCACTTCCTCGTTGGAGCAAAATTTAAAATAAAACTTAAGAGAGCTTTCTATACTAAATTACAAAGATTACACCCAATATATAACAGAGAAAAACTGCAAGACATTACAGTCAAAGAGAAATTTACAGATGAAATAAAATGTAAACTTGAAACTCTGCAAAACCCTTTGGAGGAAAGCGTTGACCAAACTTGATTGAACATCAAGAATACAATTCAGTCTACCGCAGAAGAATGTCTCGGTGTGTTAACCACGCATAGAAAGAACAGATGGTTCAATCAAAAATGTGAAGAAGCAGTCATTAGGAAGAAGAATGCCAGACATGTATGGTTAAATGACATCAATAACATCCAAAAGGAAGAGCATTATAGAAATGAATGTAAAGAGGCTACAAAAATAGTCAGACAGCAGAAGCGAGAATATATGAGTAATATAATCAAAGATATGGAAACTAATCACCAGAAAAATGAATCCAGAAAATTTTTTAAAGAACTGAAGTCAATGAAACGAGGGCACCAACAAAACACATATGGTTTAAAAGACAAAAATGGGAATATGATAAATACCAATGAGGAAATGTGCAACACATGGAAAGAATATTTTATTGAATTACTAAATTGTGAAGCTCCAAGTCACATTTTCCCACAGGAAGAGGTTCTAACATGCGAACCACAAATTGAAGAACCTACATTTGAAGAAATCCTATATGTAATCACACGACTTAAAAACAATAAGGCAACTGGGACTGATGGAATTGCTGCTGAATTTATAAAGGCAGGTGGCCATGCATTACATCTAAAGCTATACGAACTAATAATAAAAATCTGGAGGACAGAAGAATTACCCCATGACTGGAAAGAGTCATTATTGATACCTATCTTTAAGAAAGGAGACAAGTTCCAATGTGGAAATTATAGAGGAATATCACTACTGTCCACAAGCTATAAGATACTATCCGCAGTGTTACTAAATAGACTAAAACCGTATTCAGAAGACATATTAGGTGACTACCAGGCGGGTTTTAGACAAAACAGATCAACAATAGATCAGATATTTATCTTACGACAAATAGCCGAGAAACATTGGGAATATAAAAGAGATCTCCATAACATTTTTGTGGATTTTAAAAAGGCTTATGATAGTGTCCATAGGAATAGTCTATGGAATGCTATGCAGGAATTTGGAATACCAAGGAAGTTAATCAACATGACCAGACTATGCATGGAAGATACTTATAATATAGTAACATATAAAGGCAGGAAATCAGACCCCTTCCAAATAACATCTGGCTTGAAACAGGGTGATGCACTATCGCCGCTACTCTTCAATCTGGCTCTAGAGAAAGTTGTAAGGAAGGTAAAGGAGGAATGTGATATTGGAGGAACATCCAAGCTGCTTGGTTATGCAGATGATATAGATATTATAGGGCAAAGTGAACTAAAGACATTGGAAATATTGACTCATTTAAAGGGAAAAGCACAACAGATGGGGCTGGTTATCAACCAAGATAAGACAGAATATATGGTAATTTCAAGAGACGGAATGGCTAGAAACTCTGGCCACATACAAATAGATAATATGACCATTAAAAGAACGGAAACATACAAATACCTGGGTACAATCTTCAACTGCTCCAACATCATAAGGGAAGAAATACAAACTAGAATCAACTCTGGAAATAAGATATACTATGCACTACAACATCTACTAAAATCAAAGGCGCTATCTCGTAACACCAAAATCACAATATACAAAACACTGATCAGACCAGTTGTGCTGTATGGCTCTGAAACCTGGAGTACAACGAAAGGAGACGAAGCCTTGTTACAAACCTTTGAGAACAAAATTTTAAGACGCATCTTTGGACCCATTAGGGATACACAAAGTGGAGAGTGGAAAAGAAGAAGTAACAAAGACATGTATGATCTGTTTAAGTCCCCGCTAATCACTGGTATCATGAAGGCTAATAGACTACAATGGCTGGGGCATATAGAAAGAATGGAAGATAATAGGGAAACAAAACTCGCTTACACTCAGGAAATAAATGACCGTAGACCCCGAGGTAGACCAAGAAGGCGGTGGAGAGATAATACATGTACAGACCTACAAGCACTTGGAATCAACGACTGGCAAGAGAAGGTCTACCAGAGAGACGAATGGAGACGGATTGTATTTGCAGCAAAGAACCTCAATGGTTCGGAACGCTGAAGAAGAAGAAGAAGAAGAATATATATATATATATATATATATATATATATATATATATATATATATATATATATATATATATATATATATACATACACACATCATCATCATCATCGTCAAGTGCCGTGCCGACTGGCGTAGGCGTCATGACTCTCCACAGATCTCTGTCCTTGGTTTTCTGGATCAACTCTGTCGTTGATATTCCTCCATGCCACCGTCGCAATCCATCCAGCATCATTTCTCGTGGTCTGCCTCTGCCTCTCTTCCCCTCGGATCTTTCTAGTTGTCACGATGTTCTCCAGCGCCTCTCTTCTCATCACATGCCCAAAAAAAGCTGTTTGTCTCTTTCTTATTGTTGTGTATAATGTTCTATTTTCGCCAGCCTTATCCGTCCGTCTGTGTGTGTGTGTGTGTGTGTGTGTGTGTGCGCGCGCGCGCACGTGTGTGTGTGTGTGAGTTCGATTCCGGGTTACGCCTTTCGGTTTACGAGTGAATTTTTCTCGGAGACTCCCGGGGGTCGTTGCTGGAGCTACGGAGTTCGTGCTTTGTGCGACGCTTTCTACAGGCCGCCCTGCGGAAAGAGACCGAGCAATATGAGATAAAACCCAATGAAGTCGATCCTCTCGACTTTTAAGCGACTTTATGTGTGTTTGTGTATGTGTGTGTATTAGTGTGTGCATGTGTTTATGTGTCAGTGCATGATAAGTGGGTAGGTGGATCTGTGCTGATCATTTCGTGTGTAGATGCACTTGTGTGTATGCTTACATGGGTATATGGGTACTGAGATAGACACTATCTAAACACCCGTTCCGACACGTTCTCTCGCCCGGCCCACCGTCCATCCCTTCTAACCTAATATTGACACCCACATCAGCATACATATCCTTGCTTGTATAAAATGTTTACGGGTTGAAGACATTTAAATATTGCCTGACCCAGATCTCATTCAAGCATGTATGTGTTTGTTTTTGTCTTCTGACATGATATCCCTCCTATTGGTTTATATAACCCCATTTGGAAATCTTCAATTTCACACCCACTTTTGTTTATTCACTGTCCATGTTTGTGAACCACGCAGTAATGTGGAGTACACGAACATTTTATCGCCCTTAATTTTAATTGGTAACTTAATCGTTTAAACAATGGTTCTCAACTTTCTTTTATGTGTGCTCATTAATTAATATTAATCGTTGTACCCCCCTCCCCCAGTTGTGCAATTGTTTCTCTGGTTTTCACTTTATCCTATGATTTGCTCCGGTTCTGTGGCGAAGAGGTTATATACGAACTGATAATCCCACACAACGCCTTCGAAACACAGCTGCGGGCGGTTAGGCAGCAGACCGCTTTAAGTTGGTTTTCATACAGTGGTATGATTGATTATGTGGTTGTTTCGGGATTTGAAATTTAAATATTGAGCACAACCCACTACTGGCAACGCCGATCGCATTCTGGTATGAACCTAAGGCCTATCCACGTCAATATGGAAGCACTATACTCGAGTTTCGCCCTCATTTGAGCTCGTCAGTAGTGCATATCCCTGACCGGATCCGGAAACAGTCCCGGATCACGCGTGTGAAGCGGGTGTGTAACCACGCGGCACACACTGGACACACCAAATTATCACAACAGAACATCACAACGCTACCCATCGTAGGCTATGCTCAAGATTGCCCAATCGCCGCGACCGACGTCCGTCAATCGATGGGACCCGAACGATCAGGACTTCTCACTGGCAAGGAACACCAGGCCTCCTAAATCCAGTGAGCAATAATCAATTGATTATGTGGTTGTTTCGGGATTTGAAATTTAAATATTGAGCACAACCCACTACTGGCAACGCCGATCGCATTCTGGTATGAACCTAAGGCCTATCCACGTCAATATGGAAGCACTATACTCGAGTTTCGCCCTCATTTGAGCTCGTCAGTAGTGCATATCCCTGACCGGATCCGGAAACAGTCCCGGATCACGCGTGTGAAGCGGGTGTGTAACCACGCGGCACACACTGGACACACCAAATTATCACAACAGAACATCACAACGCTACCCATCGTAGGCTATGCTCAATGGTATGATTGCCGGTCGTTGAGAAAGCAAATGCAAACTACTGAACGTTACCGTGCCAAGAAATCATAAGAAATCAATTGGGGAACCCGTTGAGGCCGCTGAGACAGTTACATAAATAAACCACACATAGTATTGTTTGGCGCTCACAGAAGGAGAAACATTTAATGTTGTCTAGCGAGTCCTCTAGTCTCTACTTCCTTCTTCTCCTTCTGTCAGCGCCAAGAAATCATAATCAGCCAAAGAATACTGGGGTTGACTGCGACGTCCTGTTAAGGATATGAAGCAAAATTTAACTATGATTTCCAACGTGTTTGAGTCAACACTCTTGAGGTATTTCGTGCGCCCCAAACGTTGAGAATCAATTGTTTAGACGTGTGTGTGTGTGTGTGTGTGTGTGTGTGTTTGTGTTCCCGGCTTTGAGCTCAAGCGTAGTCATTACTATTGCTACGTCTTCTAGTGCACTGGACTGATTTGTGCGTGTGTATTTGCTTTCTTTATTACCAGTGTCCCTCGCCATCAACGGAACCCACTCAGACTTCAGAGATACATGTAAAAATATATGTCAAGGACCAGAAGTGCATATTTTAGTCCAGCTGACCGGTGTAGGGGTTAAACCCTCTACCTCGCCATCTGCGCAACGGAAATTTAAGAGCAAGCACTCTTATCAATTCAGCCGTGCTGGCCTCCTAGATAAAGAAGTAAATGAAACCCGAACACTTTCTGGCAATCATAATTGACTATGTTTTTTTTCTTTTTAAACATCTGTCCGAGGTTGTTTTGTTGCGTGAACTGCATTTCGGAGATAAAATGGCGTGGCTATCTAGAAAACATCTAGAGACGGAACACCAACATCTAGAAACATTGACACGTTGTAGGTGAACATCTGGCTGGGAAAGTGACTGTCACTTCCATCAAGGATGGTGACATTCTGTTGGCGGCATTATGTACAGTGTGCCTGAGGGGGCTGTTGTTTGTAGAGACTCCTGTCTTTTCCACTTTTCACATGGGGCAGTGAGGAACATTTTATGTGATATTCACTGGCACAAGAACGGAGCATAATGGGGACGACCCATTTCTGTGATGTTGGAACCGCGACTGAACTGAACTTAACTGAATTGACTATCAAGGCATTCATTTTGCAAAGTAACGTTCTTTAGCTCTGCCATCCATCCATCTTTCCCGCCCGTCCATTCATGTATCCGACTATCTATCTGTCCGTTTGACATTCTTCCATTCATCCATATCTTTGACCGTCTGCCCGTTCATTCTCCCTCACTTCATCCCCCGTTTGTCCATCGGTCCATCCATATGATCAGCCCATCCATACAATCAACCCATACACACTATCAACCCATCCATATGATCAACCCATCCATATGATCAACCAATCCATATGATCAACATACTCAATGATCAACCCGCCAAATGATAAACACATCCATATGATCAACCTACCCATATGATCAGCCCATCCACATGAACAGCCCATCTATATGATCAACCCATCCATATGATCGATTAATGTATGAAAGAGAGTGATAGAAGGGCAGAATGTTAGACAGGCCTGCGTGCCCAATTCTTAACCATTTGAAAATAAAGTTTGTTCGTTCGTTCGTTCGTTCGTTTGTTCAGCCTACCCTTATGATCATCTCATCCACCTACTCATAATATGACTCTTGATAATTGTAGAAAGGAAATTGCCAGCAGCGAAGCAACAGCAATAAATCAACAACGCTACTAACCAAACCAGCCAGCCAAGATTGAATATATTTCTGCCCTTTGCTT
The DNA here is from genome assembly GCA_963921405.1 of Cepaea hortensis. Taxonomy (NCBI): domain Eukaryota; kingdom Metazoa; phylum Mollusca; class Gastropoda; order Stylommatophora; family Helicidae; genus Cepaea; species Cepaea hortensis. The sequence goes on from OY992896.1 coordinate 58,088,307, forward strand.
CTTGTGCCAATCTATACGCGTGATCTGTTCAAATTAGGAAACTATTGCGTGAACTGACTTAATACCTCCATCGTCCTGGGTGCTGATAAATACATGTGGAATGTCTTTCTCATGTCATTTCAATGACCCCAAGGGCGTAACGGTAACTGGTTTATGTGTATGTGTGTGTGTGTGTGTGTGTGTGTGTGTGTGTGTGTGTGTGTATGTGTGTGTGTGTATGCGTGCGTGCGTGCGTGCTCGCGCTGTCAGTTATACAGCGAGACCATAACCATTAGTACTAACTGCAGTAACTTTATGGGGATATTTGCCGAGCGCTAAGTAAACGAAACAAATATAGTTCAAAAAGTCCCAACTAAAGCTACAACTTTGCAGGGAAAAGAAGGATTGGGGCGAGTATAAATACAATGAAACCTGCATAGAAGACAATGAGATACCACAATGAGATACCACAATGAGATAACAACAAAATATAACGAAACTTCCATAGTAACACAGTGAAATACCACGATGAGATAACACAAGAAAAAGCCATGAAACCTCATGATTACAATGAGAGTTCAGTAACTCCAACGGAAGCTAGACTACTTCGGAGCAGGAAAGGGGGTATAAACACAATGACATATCAGTGTAACATAACCCTAAATGTCAGGGGGACATAAGGCATGTCATTTGCGGAGCAATCAGGTCAACGGAGAATGCTCAAGGTAGCGTTGTAATTTATTGTGAAGAGTGCATGTGCTATAGTGAGAGGTTACCGTAACCGAAAGGATAAGAACGCTCGCCCCTAAACTCCATGTGAGTTGAAGACGGAGTATAGGGTTCACTCAATGTACCGGTTAGTTGGATTTCACAGTTGACTTCTCTTTCAGAAAGCTATGGCAAACTGCTAAACGTAAACTTGTCTAGTAAATTCACATGGGGTTGGGTTGATTGCAACGTCCTGACAAGGACATGCCACATTTTTAGTGTGTGCAGTCACGGAAGACTGTTTGTATAGTTAGTGAGTAGTTAGGTGGGCAGTTGAATGAGTGAGTGAAAAGATGGGTTGCTGAAATCATAGAGAGTGGGTGTGTGAGTTGGTGAGTAAATATGTTGATGAGAGAGTGACTGAGCAAATGTATATGTGAGTGGATATGTGGGTGGGTGAGTAAATGAATATGCGAGTAGGTATCCGGGAGAATGAACCAACGAACGAACGAACAAACTTTATTTTCAAAGGTCATCAATTGGGCATGCAAGCCCGTCTTACATTCGGCCCTTCCAATAACTCATCTTTCGTTCATCAATTGTACATGTTACATTCACATAGAAACAAAACAAAAAAATATTGTCAAATAAATGTTGTAAACATAAACAATGCACATTACCATGTTATGAGACAGGCAGGCAGACACACCTACACACGTACATTTATAAACACATACATAGAATCCAGCATACATACATACATCATTGACACAAGCTCTCACAGTTATACACCCACTCAATAACACACAAATACACACTCCCCCGCATATACATTTACTTACTCACAATAACAAACTCACTAACAAAAGAGTAGTTAGTGAGTGGATATGAGAGTAGGCGTGGCGATAATTGAGTAAATGAACACATACGTAGGTGTGGGGCGAGTGAGTAAATTAAATTGTGAGTCGATGTGGTGGTGAGTGAGTATATTAATATGTGAGTGATTGTGGGGGTTGGTGAGTAAATGAATATGTGAGTGAGTGTGGGGTGAGTGAGTGTGGTGGTGAGTGAGTAAATGAATATTTTAGTGGATGTGGAGGTGGGTAAGTGGGTGAACGAACGAATGAACAAACTTTATTTTCATGGGGTTAAGAAAGCACTGCCGGGCTCCGTGGCAGAGGGCTTACGAACACGATTCGTTAGCCCGCTTACCCGCGTTCGAAACACAGCAGCGACCGATTTGGCAGCAGACCGCGTTGCGCTGGGTTTAAACGAGTTGGTATGGGAGCCGGTCGCTCACAAAGCAATGGCAAACTACTGAACGTAAACTTGCCAAGACATCAAAAACAGCAGTAAAATGCTGGTGTTGACAGCGATTCATGTAAAAAGGATTTTTTGAGTTAAAAGCACTGCCCACGAATTCATTTATTAGAGGATCGAGGGAAAGCGTTGGGGCCAGAGAGTAGCGGGACAAGCGACCCAAATGTATAGCGGATAAACGCACACATAGCAAAAGACATACATACATAAATTGATACACACATACCCATATAATACATACATATTCATACATATACACCCACATAATACATACATACATATACATACATACACATCCACATAATACAAACTTATACATACACACCCACATACATACATCATTTCGTTACTAACACCAGCCTATCGAGACAAATAACGTCAGCAGACGTATAGCCACAAACATTGACACACAAATAACTGTAGCCGGAACACCCACTGACATCCATTCATTATAAATATAGACTCGCAGATCTATTAACAGATTCATTAACCCGATTTCTAGAACTAATTAACCACCCAATTTAAACTTTAATAATTTATACACTAATATCTGTCTTATAAAGTCGGTCGTTAGCAAACAAATTAGTTCCTTTTGCGAATTCTGTCTCGACAGATAAAATGATGTGTGATATGATTTTGTACTCCTGGGATCAAATGCACTCAATACTGCAACCATCTTATTAAGTTTATACAATACGTAATTATTGCAGGTCACCTATTTAATACTGTCAACATCGAAACGTGAGATGAGCTCTGATTTATCAAGTAAACAGAATTCCGGAATCCGATGTAAATATTAATGTGTTCAATTGTATGCAAGTCACTATCGTTAATATAAGAAAGAGTGTGCTGGAGTGCTATATACAGCCTGTTTTTCTGTATGGCAGTGAATCTTGGAAGAACTTGGAAGCAACAGAGTTGTGGTTCCTAAGACAAATGTTGCGAATTCCTTGGACTGCCAGAGTAACTAACGACGATTGCCTGAAAGAGGCTAATGAAACTAGAACATTATATAGAACAATAAGAAAGAGACAAACAGCTTTCTTAGGTCATGTTATGAGAAGAGAGGCATTGGAGAACAACGTGACGACTGGACAGATCGAGGGACAGAGAGGCAGAGGCCGAAAAAGAGAGTTGATGCTGTATGGATTGAGAGGGTGGCATGGAGGAATATCATCAGCAGTGTTGATCCAGAACACCAAAGACCGAGACATTCGGAGAGACATGAACGCCTACGCCAGCTGGTTTGGCACTTGATAAATATGATGATGGCTTGTATAATTATATGTAGAGTATGGTCTTCTCTATGAATACAGAAATACATGAATACAACAATGTAGCATCCACGAGGATGGGACAAATTTTATACAAGCGAATCAGTTTCAATATCTTGAAGCAGTCATGACAACAACAACAACAACAACAACAACAACAACAACAACAACAACAACAACAACAACAACAACAACAACAACAACAACAACAACAACAACAACAACAACAACAACAACACTTTATTTTGAAAGGGTTAAGAATTGGGTACGCAGGCCCGTCTAACATTCAGCCCTTTTATCACTCTCTTTCATACATTATACCATTCACACATCATTCAAGGCTAACTGAAAACAGCAACAAAATAAAAGATATGCATTATAAAGGCATGTGGAAAATGAAAAATCAATACTACACGACTCAGTAATAGTAATAACTGGTGTGGCACTTATTATTAGCTATGTGTAATATACTGGCCTACCGAAAGGGGACTGGCTGTTATACTAGGGTTTTATTGTTATTATTACTTCTATTATTGATGGAACGTACCTTATAGAGATTAGCACAAGAATCGCTATGGCCAAAGTAGCCTTTTGCAAGATGGAAAATATAATGACCAATAACATACTGCTAATCCATCCATCCATCATGTGCCATGCCGATAAGCGTGGGCGGTCATGTTCTGCCATCTCACTCGATCACCAGAGTCGTGAATCAGCTCCATGTTCCTGTCTCGACCATGCCACGTGGCCAAACCATCCAGGTATTTACGTCTTCGCCTTCTCCTTGGTCTCATCCCTTCGATCTTGCCCGTTGTCACCAAGTTCTCCAAGTCATTTCTTCTCATAACATGCCCAAAAAAATTTGACTGTCTACGTCTAATGACACTAATCAGTTTACGATCTTCATTTGTTTCTTGAAGGACTTGTTCATTGCAGTGGGAAAAAGTGTGTTGAACGCTATAAAAAAACTTTAGCTAATATAGGCGTGTGAAACATGAACAAAAAGTTGACAAGCTGAGAGACACGTAATGGCGGTGGAAATATAGTTTACATGGTCGGCCACTTCTTCTGGTTCAATTTGGTCTGTACATCATTGATTGTTGTGGTATACTTTCAGTTGGTAGCCTTCTTATTTGGCCGAGCCATTTTACTTGCTATTTTCTAATAAGTGTTGGAACTCTTCGCTGGATGCTGAGAATGGGGACGGAGCGCTTATGGGAATGTACCGAATGCTGTGATGTCGGTTCCTAAATCAATCAATCAATAAATCATTCTAATGAAATCCAGCACTGCTATTACCCCTACTTTAGTCCTGATGTCATAATTTCTGATTTTCTCTCTTCTTGATGCGTTGAGCATCTCCTGGAAAATAGCAGCATATCTGATCATCGAATTCAGAATCATCGTTGTCGTGGATTTATACCACAATGTCGTGATTAAGACAAATTTATCTTGGATTTATACGACGCTGTCGCTTTATTATTACTTTAAAAAAAAAAAAAAAATAATTGCATTTTTTTAGGCTGAATTCATCGCAGCTAATTATTTCCTGACCAGAAATACACTATTGACCGTCCCATTTCCTCATAATTGAGATATGGCATTGCTGAATCTAATCATCGCCCTGTGGCATCTTGGCAGTGAAGAAAGTGGGTTGTAATATTATCTTCAGTAGGGATCTCCGTGGCCCAGTAGTTAAGCCGCCGCCTTAGCTCTGAAGGTTGTCAGCTCGATTCAAAACTCCGTCAATCGGTTCACGAGTGTAGGTATTTCCGATTCTACTGGGGGTCGTCGATGCCGTATAGGATAAAAACCTGGTGCAATGATGTCGCTCTTCTCACCCCTATATCCGGTAAACTGTTACATCTGTATTAGCCTCCGCCCTGAGCCTTTGTTGTGCACTACATGGTTGTAAAATAGTAGTATATATGCTGTTATATTTCCAGTTATATATTTTATGTCTTCTAGCTCATTTTTTTATCGTCTTACAACTCCATTATAATAAGACAACATGGATAAGATCGTTCGTTCGTAATTATCCAGTGTCCTGATGCCGAGGTAGCGGGTTCAACCCCTACACCGGTCAGTTGGACTAAAATGTTGACTTCTCGTCCTTGACTTAGGGACGTAAATTACAAGTACCTCAGAAGTCGGAGGGGGTTCGCCTGGTGGCGAGGGACACTGGCAATAGGAACAACTAATCCACACGCAAAATTCAGTCCAGTGCACTAGAAGTAATAGCACGTGCATGGACTACGATTGAGTTCAAAGCGTGCGAACGACGCCCCTCCCCCCGCCGCCTCAAAAAAAAAAAAAAATCTACAGTCTAAGGTAACGTGCTCCATCTACATTTTGGCAGGTGGTTATGCTCTAATAACACAATAACACAACCCTACAAACAAACATTGTTTTTGGTGTCAAACATTTTATATCTGATTTTGCATAAACGAGGCCTGCTATATCCAAATATCACATTTATTTGTCTGTAGCAGCTCTAGTGTTTTTTTTTTTTTTGAGATACAGGGGTAGGCGTATTTAATTAATATTATTACAATATTTTTTATATAAGGGGGGGGGGGGGGAGAGAGAGAGAGAGAGACTGTTGCTATCTAGCCCCTTACACAATTTGAAATTCTAATAGTTTGGAGAGCGCCCAAGAACCATTATGACGACTGTTATTTCTGTGTTTTCAATATTAAGGGAATTAATAGGGAAAATCACAAACAATGGAAATATCCAGATTTAGATTCTGCTAGACTACCTGTTTCACACGGATATGACATACAATTCCAACTTTCAGTCAGATTTCGGATTCACTGCTAGAAGATGAAACAGCAGTTGCATGTTGAACGACAAGTGACAGTGATAGTTATTTCGATTACTTCTTCTTCTGCGTTCATCCAGAGTTATTTTTTTTCTTTTTCGGACGTGATTGCGTTGTGCCTGTTTACAGCAGAGCTGCGTTCTTGCGCCGTTAGGCCGATACATCCGACTTCTGCGGGCATTTGTTGACCGGGTTTACCTTCCCGGGGGATTTCGATTAAGATTTTCCTCCTGTTCAACGCTTCGACCAGCGTAAACTGAATTTTCTAATCCGAGATCTATATCTCTCCAAGGAATCTTCACAACATTTGACTTCAAGATTGAAATAAAAACATTACTGACTGCTGAAACAAAGGTTACATTTTGTCGCAGCACAGGGCAATGTTTTCTTCCATTCTTTTGTAAAGAAAACCTTGTGGTTTGTACTAATGTAGGATGTCTTGTAACCGAAATTGGTATAAGTTATACACCAGATGAGTGGCGACTGTTCATTGACAGCTCTAAAAGAACTTTGAAAGGTGTTCTCTTACACAAAGGTAACAAATATCGCTCAATTCCAATTGCCCATTCTACTATAACGAAGGAGGTGTATGCTACAATAAGCACAGTTCTGGAAAAACAATGAAGTATTTAGAACATAACTGGATGGCTTGTGTAGATCTTGAAATGATTAACTTCTTGCTCGGACAGCAAAGGGGATAACCAAATATCCATGCTTTATATCCTTGTGGGATAGCAGGGCAACAGATCCACACTGGGCAAAGAAATAGTGACCGTTGAGGGATGAAATTAAAGACAGAGAAGAAAATATTGCCAAGCCTCTCTTTGGTCGAAAAAGAGTTATATTGCCATCATTATATATAAAGCTTGGCTGTATGAAGGAATTTGTTAAGGTGCTGAAAAAATATGGTACCTGCTTTAATTATTTGTGTAGAAACCTTTCCGAATTGAGCATAACAAAACTTAAAGCTGGAAGATTTGATGGACCTCAAATTAGAAAGTTAATCATCATCATCATCATCATCTTCCACTTCTGCCGTCAAGCGTCGTGGGGAGGAATAATTTGCGTTCCAGTGCCCGGTGGACGGCACTGGATAGTGTCATTCCGTGTGGTTGTACAATGTCTCTGATGTCGTCAATCCATTTTCTTCTTGGACGTCCTCGTGGTCTCGTCGCAGATGATCTTTGATGTAAGGCCAGTGATGGTAGTTGCTGATGTTGCATTCTAACAACATGGCCAAACCACTTGATCTTCTGTCTTTCAATAAATGTGGCACAAGGTGTTGATCCCACAGTCTGTCTGATAGTAGCATTCCTTACTCGGTCTCGGATTGTTAAGTTGGCAGCTCTCCTCAGGCATCTCATTTCGCAGGTGTTGATCTTGCGAAGGTGTAATTTGGATAAAGTCCAGGTTTGAGATTGGTAGCATAGGGTTGGTGTGGATATGCTGTTTATTATCTGTCGTTTTGCGGACATGGGTATGTTTGGATGTTTCAGTAAGGGTGACAGTTGATATGTAAGTGCACTAGCTTTTTGACATCTGATTTCAATTTCTCTGTCTAATCTGCCATCTTCTGTGATCATACTTCTAAGGTATTTGAATTCTTTAACTTGTTTCAGAGGTGTGTTATTTATCTGTATACTTAGTGGGCCTGGCAATCTGCTAACTTGCATTACTTCGGTTTTGGCTGTGTTTATACTCATATTGTATCTGCTGCAGGTTGAACTCAGATTAGTAATATGATTTTGTAATCTGCCCTCATCGCTGTAAAACAGGCACTGATCATCTGCAAATAGAAGTTCATTTATTCCCTGTGGGTCAGTTGTTTCATCTGGAGTTAAGAGTTCTAAATTTTCTGAATCTGGTCTGTCGAGACTTGCTTCTTTGGAAATTCTGTCCATGTAGATATTGAATAGCAGGGGAGAGAGCACACATCCCTGTCTCACTCCTGTATTGACTGTGAACATATCTGATATACCTTCCTGTGTTCTTATTGCACTTTGGCTCGAGTGGTACATGGCTATGATGTTTTCTAGCAGTTGCCCTTCTATCCCATAGTCTTCAAGGATGGTCCATAATTTGTATCTGTCTACTCTATCAAAAGCCTTTTCCTGATCTACAAACACAATATTCTGCTGGTCACTATATTCAATAGTTTTTTCACAAATTTGTCTAAGTGTAAATAATGCATCAGTGCAACTTTTACCTTTCCGAAAACCGAATTGTGCTTTGCTTAACTGTTGTTCAACTATTGGTCTAGCTCTTTGTTCCAAAAGTTTTGCATACATTTTCCCTATATGGCTCAGGAGTGATATACCTCTGTATGTTTCGCACTCTCTCATATTGCCTTTCTTTTTCCATATTGGTAATATTATTGCCTGTTGCCAATCATCTGGGACTTTTCTTTCTTCCCATGCTATATTAAAAAGTCTTGTTAGCCATTTAACTCCTGTTTCCCCACAGGCCTGAATAGCTTCTGTGGTTATTCCATCTGGACCTGGTGATTTGTTTTTAGGACTTTTCTGTATAACTGCTTTGACTTCTGCAGGTATGAAATTTGGTTCTTGCTGTCCCTGGCGTTTAGGCACAAAAGTGAGGTTTCCTATGTTATCTGTGGGGTTAAGTAGTTCTTGAAAGTATTCAGCCCACCTTGCTAGTCTTTGTTGTGGATTAAATATTGGTATACCTCTTTTGTTGTTTATGATGGTGGTTGGGTTGTAACATGCATCTCTGTTTCTAATTGTGGTGACACGTTTATAAAATTCTCTTGGGCAGTCTTTGCTAAGGGTGGCCATCTGTTCACCGTATATTCTCCAGGATTCATCTTTAGATGCTCTAATTGTTCATTTGGCATTACGTCGTGCTATTCTATAAGTAATATAGTCCTGTTCAGATTTAGTTGTGATCCACTTTTTGAATGCTACCTTCTTTTTGAATATGCTATCTTTAACTTCGTTGTTCCACCAGGCTGTTCTTAATCTTTTGTCCTGCCCTACTTTAGAAAGTTAATAACCGGTCCAAATTTTATTGATTCCATGAGCGTAACAATCCACAGCCTGGTCATCGTTTGTTTTAGTTGTGCAAAACTTTCTGGATAACATTAAAGCAGCCAATTATTCTGAATTAGTTGAAAACATTATGTTGAGTTTTTGTAAGCTTGGATGCAATATAAGCATAAAATTTCACTACTTCCATAACCATTTATATTTCTTTCCAGATAATCTTGGCGACTTTAGTGAGGAGCAAGGTGAAAGATTTAACAAGATATAAAAGCAATGGAAGAGAGATACTAGGGACTTTGGGATGACCGCATGATGGCAGATTACTGTTGGACCCTTAAGCATGTCTGTCCGGGCATATCACGTTCCAAGAAGTCCTCGAAAAGAAGCTGTTTGTGTGTTGACTACAGATTAACAAAATGCTAGTGATAACATTTTAATACATGTTTGGTGTTTTATATGAAGGCAATAAATGCACAGTAATTACGTATAATATGAATGCAGATTACAGTCAAAATTTCACTGATGGCACCTTAGTATAGGCTTGTACATAACAATTTCTCTATTAAGAAAGCCATTCTTGGTTATCTCAAAAACTTGAGGTGATAAAAAAAATAAATTTGCTGATTACATTTTTGGAATCAGCCACACAAAATTACCCAAGAACAGCTAAAACATTTAAGGCACCAAAATGTTTGTAGTCTAGTGTAATTTTGCCATGGTTGGCTACCTAATGCCTACTCTTTGCGATTTTCATGTATCGTGGGATTTTTAACTTCTTCTTCTTCTTCTTCTTCTTCTTCTTCTTCTTCTTCTTCTTCTTCTTCTTCTTCTTCTACTACTTTCGTTCGCTTGAAATATGTCTATATCTGCAATGTTGTCTCTTGTATTAATTTAACTGTTCTTTTAGTTCACCCAGTGGTGTATAGAGTTTATCTTCTACTGTTGTCTCTCTAGGCCAGAAGGTTTGCCTTTGGGTAATCTTGGAGTTTGTGCTCTTGTCTCCCTTAGCCGAGATGACATGGTACCTTATCTCACTATCTAAGAGATCGCGTAAGGGGTGGGGGTGGGGGTGGGGGATGTCTGATATCTTCTTCTTCTTCTTCTTCTTCTTCTTCTTCTTCTTCTTCTTCTTCTTCTTCTTCTTCTTCTTCTACTGCGTTCATCCGGAGTGTTTTTTTTTCCCCCAGACGGTGTCTCGTTAGGCACCCGTGGACTAAAACCTTTAGGCCAACACATCCGATTTTAGCGTGCGTTTTTTAACCAGGTTAGCATTCCTGTGGTGTCTGATATTAGATACCAATGGTTTTTGAGAAAATTTCCACTCATATGCCAAGGTCAAAGCCAGTACCTTCTGTGCATGACATGGACCAGCATCTCCCAGCTATGGCGACTCCATTTACTCCACACGATAATTGTACAAGCGGGATTTTCAGGAACAAGAAAATAACCTACACAACTCACACACGAGATCACATGTTAAGACTGACGTAGATAACTAAACAGGGCAAAGAACTACGGTATGTAACTACCGGTTCATTCACCCCGACTTTGGTCTTACATTCTAAACTTTCGATCACTTGCTGATCACAAAGATAATTGCTGAAGGATGCGGAGTTCCACTCAGGGGGCACTGGGCCATTCGCGTCAATGTGATTGTGTTACAGCACATGACTGCATGCACCCGGCTGGTGGAACGCGTGGCGTACCAACCATTATTTTAGCATTATAATTGGGCATACTTTTCTTAAACGAGATAACAATTATATCCACGTCTTTAGTTATGTTGCCAGTTCTAAATCCAGCTTCACGCATGCTGTATAATCAAAGGAAAGGCATTATTTAATAATTCACGAAGTCGCACGATGTTTGCAAATGGAACATGTAAAAGAAATCGCTTTAAAAACGTATCTGGTGCTGTACTCTTCGGTTAGTAAGTACGGTATAACTTGGGGTATCATTCTTAAAGTCCGGACAAGTCCATAGTTGCACAAACCTTCTCTTCCTTCCCTTTTCCCCCACAACACATGAATCAGCGTCAGGGCTAAAAGTGTTGGTTGGTAAAAGTCTGTGTTGGTTGACGAGGCTCATTCTCCCGATGTGCTTCTCGTGTCTGGACGAGTCAATTCTACCTTCCAAGACTCTTTCTGCAGGCCGCCCCTTGGAAAGAAACTTGTTGTATGGCGTCATACCCGGTACAATTAAATCAATCGTCTTGCTTTTAAACGCCACCTTTTACAATATTTAATCTATAGGTCCATACCATATCTGCAGGCAAGCGGAACCTTCATAATAATGTCAACAGGTTGCTACGATTTTCCAACCAGTAGCATTGAGATTAACAACAACAGTAGCAATAACGACAAAAACAACAGTAGCACTAATGACAACAAGAACAGTGGCAACAACGACAACATGAACAGTAGCAATAACGACAATACCAACAGTGGCAACAACAACAACTACAGTAGCAACAACAACTACAGTAGCAACAACAACAACAACTACAGTAGCAACAACGACAACAACTACAGTAGCAACAACGACAATACCAACAGTGGCAACAACAACAACTACAGTAGCAACAACAACAACTACAGTAGCAACAACAACTACAGTAGCAACAACAACAGTAGCAACAACAACAACAACTACAGTAGCAACAACAACTACAGTAGCAATAACGACAACAACTACAGTAGCAACGACAACAACTACAGTAGCAATAACAACAATACCAACAGTGGCAACAACAACAACTACAGTAGCAACAACAACAACTACAGTAGCAACAACAACTACAGTAGCAACAACAACAGTAGCAACAACAACAACAACTACAGTAGCAACAACAACTACAGTAGCAATAACGACAACAACTACAGTAGCAACGACAACAACTACAGTAGCAACAACAACAACAACAACAGTAGCAACAACAACAACAACAGTAGCAACAACAACAACAACAACAACAGTAGCAACAACAACAACAGTAGCAATAACGACAAAAAAAAACAGTAGCACTAATGACAACAAGAACAGTGGCAACAACGACAATACCAACAGTGGCAACAACAACAACTACAGTAGCAACAACAACAACAACTACAGTAGCAACAACAACTACAGTAGCAATAACGACAACAACTACAGTAGCAACAACCACAACAACAACAGTAGCAATAACGACAATACCAACAGTAGCAACAACAACAACAACTACAGTAGCAACAACAACTACAGTAGCAACAACGACAACAACTACAGTAGCAACAACCACAACAACAACAGTAGCAACAACAACTACAGTAGCAACAACAACTACAGTAATCACAACAACTACAGTAGCAACAACAACTACAGTAGCAACAACAACTACAGTAGCAACAACAACAACAACTACAGTAGCAACAACAACTACAGTAGCAATAACGACAACAACTACAGTAGCAACGACAACAACTACAGTAGCAATAACGACAATACCAACAGTGGCAACAACAACAACTACAGTAGCAACAACAACAACAACTACAGTAGCAACAACAACTACAGTAGCAACAACGACAACAACTACAGTAGCAACAACCACAACAACAACAGTAGCAATAACAATCCCTTAATTATCATCTGTGATTATGGGTTGCGAACGAGATTCGTTATCCCGCATAACGCGTTCCAAATCAGCTGCATCGGCTATGTAAGCAGACCGGTTTGTGTTGATTTTTAACAATAGTGTGAGCATCGGTCGTTTAGAAAGCACAGGTACACTACTGAACGTAAACTTGCCTTATACATCAGAAACAGCCTAAACATGTTGGTGTCGATTGCGACGTCCTGTAAAGGACATGTCACTAACTGACTGACTAATTTACTACAAGATAAATACAACACACACGAACACATGTGTGGGTTATCTGTAAGCTATATATAACTGAGGGTTTTTGTGTTGGCATTCTGGCAGCGGAATTATCCATAGCATACCTGTGCGGGTTGTTGGTTTGTCGAGACTCCTGTCTGTTCCACTTTTCACATGGGGCAGTGAGGAGCATTTTACCGTGAAGCTGGAACTGAGACTGACTACATGACTAACTATATATAACTGTACATGTAATAATAGCATTACTATATTTTTACGGAAGTTAAAACTATTACCCTCTATAGACAACAATCAGCTTCAAATTAAAATAGGAACTGTGGCTGACTCGAGAGCCAGGCTATGGGCCCTAATATAACTTCTATTCTGAGGTTGAACAGATTAGGGTTAATGGTAGAGTGAATATTATACTATCAGTCCAACATTTAGCACAAGAACAGTAGCAACAACAACATTAAGAACAGTAGCAACAACGACATTAAGAATAGTAGCAACTACGACAACAAGAACAGTAACAACAACGATAAGAACAGTAGCAACAACTACAACAAGAACAGTAGCAACAACGACAACTGTTTTCTTTCAAAACCTACATTTCCAGTGTCTCTAGAATTTTTTTTGGAGCACTGCAATAATAAAACACGTATCAATCTATTTTAGAAATTCCTTGCAAATTATGCAACTTAAAATAGTCGCAATGGTAGCGAGAGGAAAATCAAAATGCACAATGCACGCGGTGTGGAGTTGCGTAATGTAAACATGCAACTGTTTATAGAATTTGGAAATGTCAAGGTTTATGTCTAGAAATTTCCGTGACGTTGGTTGTTAGTCGATGAGGTTGTGTTGTACTTGTTTATGTGATGGGTTTGTGTGCAATTAAATTGTAAGAAGACAGAGATTATGGTTGCCTCTAAATGGAAAGAAATACCACAATTAGAAATATTCTTAAACAAGTGAATCGGTACAACTATCTCGGAACAGTCATAATATCTGATGGGAGGTGGCTGAAAGAGTTTTGAACACGAATATCTATGATAAAGGTAGCCTTTTGCAAAATGGAAAATGTACGGTTTAATAAAATGACGTCAATTGCAATGTAAAAAACAGTGCAGAAGTGCTACATAGATGGATGTGAGGCGTGGACGATGAACAGACAAGCCGAGGGGCGTCTAATGACAGTGCGGATGTGGTTTCTGAGGAAAATGCAAAGAATACCAGAGACAGAAAGAACAACCAATGACCAAGTCCTACAAGGGGCAAATGAAAGCAGGAAAACTGATGAGAGAAATTATAGGTAGACAGAGACATATTTTGGGGGTACGTTATGAGAACAAATAAACTCGAGAACTTAGTGACAACAGGAAATATTGTGGGGACAAGAACAAGGGGAAGGCAGATAAGTAAATATCTGGATGACTTGACCACATGGCATGGTCGGGACAAGAATACAGAGCTAATCAACAACTCAAGTGATCGTATGAGATGGCGAAACAGACCGCCCACGCTTACCGGCATGGCACATTATGATGATGCGTGCAATACAATCTAACAGAACGATCTACTCACACTGAAATGCAATCTCACATAATGATCTACTCACATTGAAATACAATCTCACAGAGTGATCCACTCACACTGAAACACAATCTCACAGAGTGATCCACTCACACTGAAATACAATCTCACAGAGTGATCCACTCACACTGAAATACAATCTCACTGAATGATCAACTCACACTGAAATACAATCTCACAGAATGATCCACTCACACTGCAATACAATCTCACAGAATGATCTACTCACACTGAAATACAATCTCACAGAATGATCTACTCACATTGAAATACAATCTCACAGAAAGAACTACTCACATTGAAGTACAATCTCACAGAAAGAACTACTCACATTGAAGTACAATCTCACAGAAAGAACTACTCACATTTAAGTACAATCTCACAGAAAGAACTACTCACATTGAAGTACAATCTCACAGAAAGAACTACTCACACTCTCACACTGAAATACACTCTTACAGAACGATCTGCTCACACTGAAATACAATCTCACATAAAGACCCACTCACACTCTTACACTGAAAAACATATCTCAAAGAATGATCAACTCACACTGAAATATAATCTCACAGAACAATCTACTCACACTGAAATACAATCTCACAGGAAGACCTACTCACACTCTTACATTGAAAAACATTTATCTCAAAGAATGATCCACTCACATTGAAATACAATCTCACAGAACAATCTACTCACACTGAAATTCAAACGCACAGAATGATCTAGTCACACTGAAATACAATCTCACAGAACGATCTACTCATACTGAAATACAATCACACAGAATGATCTACTCACATTGAAATACAATCTCACAGAACGATCTACTCACAATGAAATACAATCTCACAGAACGATATACTCACATTGAAATACAATCTCACATAACGATCTACTCATACTGAAATACAATGTCACAGAACAATCTACTCACATTGAAATACAATCTCACAGAACGATCTACTGACACTGAAATACAATCGCACAGAATGATCTACTCAAACTGAAATACAATCTCACAGAACAATCTACTCACATTGAAATACAATCTCACAGAACGATCTACTCACATTGAAATACAATCGCACAGAATGATCTACTCAAACTGAAATACAATCTCATAGAACGATCTACTCACATTGAAATACAATCGCACAGAATGATCTACTCAAACTGAAATACAATCTCACAGAACAATCTACTCACATTGAAATACAATCTCACAGAACGATCTACTCATACTGAAATACAATCTCACAGAACGATCTGCTCACATTGAAATACAATCTCACAGAAAGATCTACTCATACTGAAATACAATCTCACAGAACGATCTACTCAAACTGAAATACAATCTCACAGAACGATCTACTCACATTGAAATACAATCTCACAGAACGATCTACTCATACTGAAATACAATCTCACAGAACGATCTACTCATACTGAAATACAATCTCACAGAACGATCTACTCATACTGAAATACAATCTCACAGAACGATCTACTCAAACTGAAATGCAATCTCACAGAACGATCTACTCACATTGAAATACAATCTCACAGAACGATCTACTCATACTGAAATACAATCTCACAGAACGATCTACTCATACTGAAATACAATCTCACAGAACGATCTACTCATACTGAAATACAATCTCACAGAACGATCTACTCATACTGAAATACAATCTCACAGAACGATCTACTCATACTGAAATACAATCTCACAGAACGATCTACTCAAACTGAAATACAATGTCACAGAACGATCTACTCACAATGAAATACAATCTCACAGAATGATCTACTCAAACTGAAATACAATCTCACAGAATGATCTACTCAAACTGAAATACAATCTCACAGAATTATCTACTGTCACTTAAGTACAATCTCACAGAACGATCTACTCATACTGAAATACAATCTCACAGAACGATCTACTCAAACTGAAATACAATCTCACAGAATGATCTACTCTCACTTACGTACAATCTCACATAATGATCTACTCACAATGAAATACAATCTCAATCCTGATTGTGATGAAGCTAAAAGGGGGATAACAGCAGGGATCATAGATCAAAAAAACAAATCTGTAGTTTCGCGTTAAGAGACAACAACAGCACACGGGCTGTTCTATGGCTTTAGCTGGGAGGAGGCTGGGGGGAAACAGGGACGTGTTGATAAATCAGTGTGGCATTTAACGGCCGAGATTACTTTGATGAAAAAAAACAAATAAACAAAATGGGAAAGGAGTAGAGGGAGAGACGGAAGGAAGCCAGGAAAGACGGAAGGTGCTAGGAAGAAAGGAGGACAGAAAGAAGGACGAAAAAAATAACGAGGAAGGAAGTAATGAAATAATTAACACAAAAGGAAGGACTGACTTAGAAGAATTACGGAAGAGGGTAAACGGGCAGAAAAAGGAAAAACAGAAAGAAGAATGAAGGAAATAAGAACGAAAAGAAAAAGAAAGGAGAAAAGAATAGATTCAACAAGACATAATAAAAAGACGGGGGATGAAAGAAGGGGCAAGATGGAAGAAATCGGAGAGGAGAAGGCGATGAACGAGAAAGGAATGACAAGAAGAAGAAGAAGAAGATGAGATGCAGGTGGAGATAGAAAAGATAGAGGAGGAGACGAAGGAGAAAATGAAGGACAGGGAGATCGATGTGAAGGAGAAGGGAGAAACAAAAGTATATAGTACGTGATAGAGGAACACACGATAACGAGGGACGAATAGAACAATAAAAAAAAAAACAAAAAAAAAAAACAACGAAGCAAGAATGAGAAGAAGAAGTTAACAGAAGGAGAAGAAGAAGTTAACAGAAGGAAAAGAAAGTAAGTGGAACAATAGACAGTTAACCACGATGACACAAGAAGAAGAAAGTGCAGCAACAGAAAACAAGAAGTACGTTCATCAACAGCAACGCTAATGAAACGACATTTGGAGAAGGCACAGCAACAACTAAAAAAAAAAGCAGAAACACGATGCTACAAGACGATTTGAAATACACCACCCAACCAAGGAGGGTCCTTACAAGCTCGTGTGCTGAAATCCTTCCGTGCCATACCGCAAGCCAACCCACCACCCTTGTTCCTCTTCAATGCCCATTTACTTTTGTATCAACAAAGTAACCGCACAACCCTAACACTCCAGCAGCATTTAACTATTATATTGGATGTGGTTCTATAGAAGAATGTTGACAATTCCTAGGACAGCCAAGTTAAGTAATCCGGACATTTTAAGGGAGGTTAAGTTGCAAAGACAGCTTATCGCAAACAACAGAAAGACGCTGTCTTCATTTTTTTTGGGCAACATTATGAGAAGACAAAAACTGGAACATGTTGTGACAACTGAAACGTTTTGTGGAAGAGAGAGAGAGAGAGAGAGAGAGAGAGAGAGAGAGAGAGAGAGAGAGAGAGAGAGAGAGAGAGAGAGAGAGAGAGAGAGAGAGAGAGAGAATGAAGCATAAGAGAGAAAGAGAAAGAAAATAATATTTTTTGTTGTTGCGTATCCCTTACGGGACGTTGCAGTCAACACCAGCATTTTCAGCTGCTGTTGATGTACTAGGCAAGTGTTACGTTCAGTAGTTTGCCATTGCTTTCTGAACGACCGGCCCCTATACCTTTTTCGAAAAAACCAGCACCGCTGTGTTTCGAACCAGGGTATACGGGCTAACAAACCGCGTTCGCAAGCTCTTAGCCACAGAGACCGATGCTGGACTCTCATAGAATAATCTGCTGGACAGATTATTACGTGTGGGCTAGCTTTCCATACTACAAGTATCCCACGCCATCAGGTGAACCCACTCCGACTTCTAAGTTTCATGGAATTTTGAAATTATAGTTATTTTCTTTTAATGTGACCTAAATACAATTCTGTTTCCCTTGTATTGGTTCTAGTTAATATAGAAATGTTTACGTTTTTCAAAGCGTCTTGATGTATTGTTGTTGATGATGACATTGGTGATAATCAACCTGTGTATTTACACGGACTATAACGTCCTACAAGGCCGGGCGAGGTGACTTTATGTTAACGAAGTGATTATTCCCAAACAGGGCTGGTCACGTGACATCTATATCTTCATTATTAGAGAGCAGTACAAACTGCGCTCTGTTACTTTTCCCCATAATATTTACATCTGGGCGGAAATTAGGTCAAGGATTCGACTGCGAGATGACAATTGGAAAACAAACAAATTATAGAGTGACATATAAAATATCGGTCGGAGAGAGAGAGAGAGAGAGAGAGAGAGAGAGAGAGAGAGAGAGAGAGAGAGAGAGAGAGAGAGAGAGACAGAGAGAGAGACAGAGAGAGAGAGTGTGTTAGTAGGGCGGAGATGTGTGAAGAATTGTTGGATATGATTATGTGGAGAGGAGGAGGGTGTCTAGGCCTAGATGGAGTGTGTTTGTGGCATGTTGATGTTAGAAGATGAAGGAGTGCTTGTGCTGTAGTAGTAGTTGTTGTAGTAGCAGTAGTAGTTTCTCTCTCTCTCTCTCTCTCTCTCTCTCTCTCTCTCTCTCTCTCTCTATTAGAAGTAGTAATTGTTGTAGTAGCAGTAGTTGCAGTAGTCTCTCTCTTTCTATAGTAGTAGTTAGTGTAGTAGTTGTTGTAGTAGCAGTAATTGTTGTAGTAATTGTTGTGGTAACAGTAGTAGTTGTTGTAGAAGTACAATAGATGTATTAGTCCCTCTTTCTCTCAAGTAGTAGTAGTTGTAGTAGTAGCAATAGTTCTCTCTCTCTCTCTCTCTCTCTCTCTATCTCTCTCTCTCTCTCTCTCTCTCTCTCTCTCTCTCTCTCTCTCTCTCTCGTAGTAGTAGTAGTAGTAGTAGTAGTTGTTGTTGTTGTATGAACTCCATTCGGGGGCAAGCAAGACGGGGGGCTTCTGATCATCAGAAGCGGTCTCTCTCTCTCTCTCTCTCTCTCTCTCTTTCTTTCTTTCACTCTCTCTGTGTTTGTATGAAACATATCGTGGACTACTCTCTTCTGGTGCGAGTAACAAATTGTATTTGTGGGTTAACTTCTTTCAAGACATCTCCATTGCTGTGCCTATGTATCCAAGCTGTTTTTATCCGTTATGATATAAAACAACATCTTCATTGCTGTGCCTATGTATCCAAGCTGTTTTCATCCGTTATGATATAAAACAACATCTTCATTGCTGTGCCTATGTATCCAAGCTGTTTTCATCCGTTATGATATAAAACAACATCTTCATTGCTGTGCCTATGTATCCAAGCTGTTTTCATCCGTTATGATATAAAACAACATCTTCATTGCTGTGCCTATGTATCCAAGCTGTTTTCATCCGTTATGATATAAAACAACATCTTCATTGCTGTGCCTATGTATCCAAGCTGTTTTCATCCGTTATGATATAAAACAACATCTCCATTGCTGTGCCTATGTATCCAAGCTGTTTTCATCCGTTATGATATAAAACAACATCTCCATTGCTGTGCCTATGTATCCAAGCTGTTTTCATCCGTTATGATATAAAAAAAACATCTCCTCAGCCTGCACATAATTCCTTACGTGTCTGCTAACTGTCATGATTCACTTTCGTACTCAGAATTTGATCGATATAGCTCTTCAGAAAGAAATTTCTCAACATCTTTATCATTATTATTATCAGCATTATTATCATGATCATCAAGTATCTTACAGACTGTCGCGGATATCATGCTCCTGCACATCTTGCTAACTCCAACCACATCTATCAGTACATATACTGACATCTTCCATGCCATACCACAAGGCTGTCACCAATTTTATCTCCCTGTCTTCTTCTATTTCTCTTTCCATAAATCTTTCCAGTTGTCACAACATGTTCCAGTTATTGTCTTCTTAAAATGTGTCTAAACTCATTTTATCGCTTCGATAAAATTGACCCATAACATCAAGGATACAGATTTCAGGGGAGTCATGGTCGCCTGCGTTATTTTAAAAGGCTAGCGAAACGAAAGAGGATGCAGCCTTTTTAGAGTGGACAAAAGAACAGGAAATGGTTGTTACAATCACCTGGTTTAAACCACATCCTAGAAGATTATGGATATTGAGGAGTCATGACAGCAGGATTAGAAACCAAATTGATTACATCCTGATTGGCAGAATGTTTCGAAATACATTAACAATCGCAAAAACAGTTCCCAAGCAGACTGTTGCAGTGATCACAGATTGCTAACAGGCACACTAAGAGTAAAGTTAAAAGAAAGTCGAGTATGCGCTAGGAAACACTAATGTGCATATTGAAACATGACTAGGAAGTACAAGACAATTTCAACATAGAAGTACAGAATATATTTGATATATTGTCTGATCTAGAGATCCTGTTTCAAGATGTGGATGATTAATGGGAAATGTTCAAGACTTTAATCAGTTTGGCTGCAGAAACAACTATTCAAAAATTAAGGAAAGTGGGTCTTAAGAAATAGATGACTGAAGAAATTTTACAATAACGGAAACAAGAAGACACAACAAAAATAACCCTGTCAAATATGAAGAGGTTCACAGAAAAGTCAGATCAAGATTCTACATGTATAGTCAGATTATATGAAAAACCGTTATTGTGGTTCCATAGAACAGTATGATATTCGAAATAATAATGAAGGACCATCAATTTTGAAGATGAATGTTCAGAACTCTCTTAACATATGAAAACTGGCAAGACCCCGTGTCCAGGCAACATCACAACAGATATGATCAATGCCTTAGAAGAACATGGAATAGACCAAGTCACCAGACTGCAGAACACAATATACGATACTGGAAATATACCTCCTGAATTATGTAATTCCATATTTATTGCAATCCCAAAGAAATCGAGAGCCTTAGAATGTGATCAACATCGAACAATTAGTATAATGAGCCGCATCAGGAAGATTTTTCTAGGGCATTATCATGCAAAGAGTTAGGAAGAAAATACAACCCGAAATAGGAGAACAATGTGGCGTTGTAGAAGGCACAGGTACAATTAATGCTGTGTATATGTTGAGAACATTAATGAGTAGTAGTAGTAGTAGTAGTAGTAGTAGTAGTAGTAGTAGTAGTAGTAGTAGTAGTAGTAGTAGCAGCAGTAGTAGCAGCAACAACAACAGCAGTAGTGGTGGTAGTAGTAGTCGTAGTAGTAGTAGTAGCAGTAGTAGCAGCAGCAGCAGCAGTAGTAGTAGTAGTAGTAGTAGTAGTAGTAGTAGTAGTACTAGTAGTAGTAGTAGTAGTAGTAGTAGTAGTAGTAGTAGTAGTAGTAGTAGTAGTAATAGTAGTAGTTGTAGTAGTAATTGTAGTAGTAGTAGTATAGTAGCAGCAGCGGCAGCAGCAGCAGCAGTGGTAGTAGTAGTAGTAGTAGTAGTAGTAGTAGTAGTAGTAGTAGTAATAGTAGTAGTAGTAGCAGCAGCAGCAGCAGTAGTAGCAGCAACAGCAGTAGTGGTAGTAGTAGTAGTAGTAGTAGTAGTAGTAGCAGCAGCAGCAGCAGTTGTTGTAATAGTAGTTGTTGTAGCAGCAGTAGTAGTAATAGTATCCGTAGTAGAACAGTAGTGGTAGTAGTAGTAGTGGTAATAGTAGTGGTAGTAGTAGTATCAGTAGCAGTAGCACGAGTGTTGACTTCACTTGTGGTCAAAGCAACTGAATGCGAGAACGAAAGAACTCAAGTAAACTAAGAGACATAACTGAAGAAATTTATAAGTGGACATTTGTTGTGTAGTGTTGTTTCCCTTGTTAACAACATCGACCCCAATGAGATACTATTTCTGCTTCTCGAGCACAAAAAAACCAGGACCACACGCTAGGAAAGCTTGAAGACACAGTTCTTATGTCATACTGCGGCAGACGATAGAATAATTACTGTCATGGACAGAAATGAGTTAAGACTGACATAGGATGGGAGAACAGTAGAGTGATTTCCATTCACTACAATCCGCAAGACAGGAACAGTAAGAGTTAAGCAGGTATATCAGAAAGTGGCTTGGAGCATCAACGTGCCTCACGACTGTCGCACTATATTGCAAGCAGAGTAAGCTCGTCCTCTCGTTCGTTCCCATCTCTCATGGAGGAGTTCAAAGCCGAAAAAATACAGACTCGAGATGATGCTGCGGGAGTCTCCATATGTAACTATTAGTACCTCAGTACACGCTCTGAGAACGGGAAGGAAGTGGAATGTCGTCAGCGCTGTCGAAGATGCCCAGGCAGCACTCCAGCTGAAGGAGGTCATGGGCCACACCCAGTCAGACAGAAGGGGGTTCGGCTGCAAAGACAAAGATCCGATGTGTTCCACGGCGACGACCAAGGAACGGCCAAGGACCTGGTGGTTATGGAGAACCCACAAAGGAGAGTCTGGAAGGCGGCCCACCAGGCACAGCAAGCCCAGTGGATGTCATGGGAAAAGATAGTGCAGAGATCTTTTACCTGGAATGACATTTGGCGCACGGCAACACTGCGCCTAAGTTTCGTCGTCCGATCCGTCTATGATGTCTTGCCATCAGATTCTAACTTGTTAAAGTAGGGAAAAGCCACCGACCCGTTCTGTCCCCTCTGTACACAGGTTCAAAAGGTTCCGACAGCGGAACACGTATTGTCCGCATGTAAGGTCGCCCTGACCCAAGGCCGATTGACTTGGCGGCACAGCAAAGTCCTTACTGAGTTGGCTGCCAGAGTGGAAGTTGCCAAAATGAAGGCGAACAAAACGGGACCAGGCCGAGGCCGATGGAGATTTCGTTCGTTCAAGCCGGACAACAACGCAGAGACAACGCGGAAACGGAGTTGACAACTTGCCGCTTCCGACCATTTTCGATGGTGCGAGGGACAGGGAACTGACCGTGGATCTAAAAGGCCGTGACAAATACCCTAAGGTGATTCAAAAGTTTGGCTTGCGACCAGACATCGTACTTAGCTCCTCGTCAGCCAAGCAGCTAACGCTGATTGAGCTGACAGTCTCTTACGAGTCCAATATTGAGGAGCAGCATGCATACAAGATACAGAAGTACGATAACATGGTCGCGAGTCTTAGGCTGGAAGATTACACCGTCAGGCTATTCGCCGTAGAGGTAGGCGCCAGAGGTCAAGTCTCCCATTCCGTGTATGATGTGCTAAAACGAATGGGCATTAAAGGACAAGCAAGAACTCTGGCTCAAAAACAACTGTGTGAGGCAACCGAAAAGGCCTCGTGCTGGCTATGGAATTGTCGGAACCTGAAGTGGGACGAGACTCGAAACTAGTATGGTTAGAAGCGGTAACTGCAGAACACCCAACAATCTCCGAACCAAGACTTCGAACTTTAACGTCTCGTGTCAGATCTTTAGCCTTTCCTTCGAGCGTGAATGGTGAATCTGAGTGCAGTCAAATCGTGCAAATGTCAGCCGAAGTCCAGCCTCCATAACATAGCGGTAATTCCCGTAAGTCGCTTTCAGTCAGCTGCAGAGACCAAGGGGTGGGTCCAGAAACGGAAAGGAAGAGCCGGCTTCCTAGTAGAGTGTGGCGCTGTGAACGGAGCACAAAGAAGGAACATGGCAACGGAGACAAATGGAGGCGATAGGGGCCGTGGCTGGGGAAGAAGTTGGTTCCCAACGACCACACGTGCTAAAGGGCAAGCACAGGCTGCACGGACTCTCCTCACGGAGGTAGGGGAGGCTTGAGAGTGGACATGGTAACAGCGAAGGGACAAGCACGACAACAGGGACAAATAATGTGACCGAACGTCTCCATGGCAGGGGAAATACGGCCGGAGTCATGCCCTGACGGGTCCGCCCCTATAGAGTGTTAACGGTAGAATGGGCCGAAACACTTGGGGAAGGGGGTACACTTCTGACGATCAGAAGACCCTTCTGTGTTTGCACCGCGACGGAGTTTTTATGGCTAAAGAATACAACAATGATAGAGTTAGCAACACTCAAGAAGCTCACCGGTTTACGGGAACACTAGGGGTCACCGCAAGCGACCCGAACGGAAAAGCTAGCTAGACTGGTCATTCGGGGCGCGGATAACTGACATAACACACACACCTACCCACCCCCACCCAGACACACACCCACACACACCACTCCCCCCCCCCCCCCCCCAGACTCCATTCAAGAATTTCTATACAAGCCATCTACACAATTAATGGAGATTTCCGATAATTGGACTAAAGCAGATTCAGACAACTATTAGTTCAGCTTTACAGTCAACGTCGAATCTTTAAGTCGTTACTTTGACGGGGTAAGAACAATTTTATTACACTATTGGCATCGCATAAATTTGCAGCGATTAACTGAGGACAGCACCAGCGAAAATATCAGTGTAGGATACAGATAGCAACTGAACGGACGGTCAGTAATGGACAGCGACAAAAATTAGCACACAGCGTGTGGGCATGTCCTGGCTGGTTGTTGAGGCCCTGCGTTGTGTTTTTTTAAAAAATGTTTTAAAAACAATTTATTTAAAATAAGTCAACATTGTTGATAACCAAGTTGATAATTTTAGATACCTAGGGGCATTTATAACATCAGATGGAAGATGTACAACAGAGATTAGGAGCAGAATAGGGCAGGCAAAAGCCGCATTTCAGAAAATGAAGAGTATCTTATGCAATAAGTCACTATCACTGAATGTAAGAAAGAGAGTGATGAAATGCTATGTAGAACCAGTTTTGCTGTATGGCAGTGAATCTTGGAATGTAAATGAACAAATTAAGAAGAAATTAGAAGCAACAGAGATGTGGTTCATTAGACGAATGTTGCGAATTCCTTGGACTGCCAGAGTAACTAACGACGACTGCCTGAAACAGGCTAACGAAACTAGAACATTATATACAACAATAAGACAGAGACAAACAGCTTTCCTCGGTCATGTGATGAGAAGAGAGGCATTGGAGAACATCGTAACAACTGGAAAGATCGAGGGGAAGAGAGGCAGAGGTAGACCAAGAGAAGTGATGCTGGATGGATTGAGACGGTGGCATGGAGGAATATCAGCAACAGAGTTGATCCAGAAAACCAAAGACCGAGATCTATGGAGAGCCATGAACGCCTACGCCAGCCGGCACGGCACTCGATGATGATGAAGTCAACATTTAAGTCCAGCTGGTCAGTGCGTGGAATAAACCCACAAATCGGTGGTCACCAGATCACGTTTAAGCCCGGTTGTGTTGAACCTTTAGGCCAGGCCGACCTCCACATGAAGTGAAGAGATGAATCATGTAACGGCTGGAATACACAACAGACATAGTTGCCGCTACTGTTGGAATGTGGAGCATTTGTTATCCCTACGGTAATCTTAGATTCGCCATGAAGTCTTTCCGTCTCCATAACACATGTGATAAGATGCACCTGACGAAACGTAGCGATGGATCCCTGGCAATAAATCGTGCAGCATGTTGTTTGTGGCTTTTGTGTTTAAATTCACTCAGAGGATACATTGTTGTGAACCATCACAGATTATACAAGAGAGTGCACTCTCTCGTTATGTCACACAACATTGTGTGAATTATCATAGATTTTATAACAGAGAGCACTTTGACACTATGTAACACAACATTGTGTGAATAATCATAGATTTTACAACAGAGAGAACCCTGACGCTGTGTCACACAACATTGTGTGAATTATCATAGATGTTACAACAGAGAGCACTCTGGCACTATGTCACACAACATTCTGTGAATTATCTAAGATTCTACAACAGAGAGCAATATGACACTATGTCACACAACATTTTGTGAATTATAGATTTTATAACAGAGCAATATGACACTATGTCACACAACATTGTGTGAATTATAGATTTTATAACAGAGAGCAATATGACACTATGTCATACAACATTGTGTGAATTTTAGATTTTATAACAGAGAGCAATATGACACTATGTCACACAACATTGTGTGAATTATAGATTTTATAACAGAGAGCAATATGACACTATGTCACACAACATTTTGTGAATTATAGATTTTATAACAGAGCAATATGACACTATGTCACACAACATTGTGTGAATTATAGATTTTATAACAGAGAGCAATATGACACTATGTCACACAACATTTTGTGAATTATAGATTTTATAACAGAGCAATATGACACTATGTCACACAACATTGTGTGAATTATAGATTTTATAACAGAGAGCAATATGACACTATGTCACACAACATTGTGTGAATTATCATAGATGTTACAACAGAGCACACTCTCTCGCTATGTAACACAACATTGTTATATTACCGAGGGATTACCGTTTACGCTACAGGCTCACACGATGACGGATCCGATCTCAGAACTGAGCTGGGCATTTTCCCAACAGCCACTCGGCACGTATGATTCGCCCAGCACCACACGGAACACCCTTACTTTCCATAACCTTTCCTTCAAGTCGGCAGACAAGCGTACTAGCCACCACACTACCGTTGCTCCCTATTCTATTCTCTAGCGGCACATTATTACCTGTTCTCGCCAGAACAAGCAATGTCATGTAAAACCATATTTGGATGTTACTTGTCCTTCATTGGCAAATATGTGTATAAGTAAATATTTCATTTAATAAGACAATTATAAACAAATGTTTCTTCGGACATCGTGCTTTGTTTTGTTAATAATATAATACACTCGGAGTATAAGGCGGCACTTTGGCGGGCAAATTAGCGAAGTTGGTAGCAAACTGCATTGGTAATATCACATTCACGGCCAACCGCGGGTCCACGCCTGGCTCATTGCTTGCCAAAGTGATGGAAAGATTAGCCATCCGTTCGTCCTTGATCTAAGGCCTATAAAACGTGAATAACGCTTTCATATAACAGACTCATGGCAGGAAACTGCTTCGGCAAATTTTAACAAAATCAATTAGGCAGCTTTACAAGACACAATAACGAAAACAAAAAACAACATCTTTCGTAAAGCTGCCTTAGATGTGTTGTAAATATTGTATACATTTTCACAGGTCAACTAATTTTATTCGTACCTTGACTTGACAGTGTGGAAACTGGGGCGTTATTATTTGGCAACGTATGCCTTAGTTATGGTTAAAAAAAAGAAGATCAACTGACCACATAAATTCCGTAACGAACTAAAAATGAAACAAACGTAGAAATCTTTGGGGGAAAAAACAGAGGATGCATCACACGTATACACCGATCACATGCGTAAATATATCACAAATTGGTATTGTAAACAAACTAAAGAATAATTTATTGGGTGAACAAAACTAACACATATGCATATTTTGCTGAAATAAATAAACGATATACGTGTGCAGTGAATTCATATATCATAAACATGCTGTAAAGAAATGAATACAGAATGAATGCAATATAAGAAAACTAATGTGTCAATATATGTTCTTTCCTACTTCTTGTTTCACGAAGACTCCTAGTATAGTCTAGTCCAGTAGTTCTCAACCGGTGGGGAATTACTCCCCCCCCCCCCACCCAGGGGGGGATTTTAGGGTTTCCAGGGGGGGGGGGAATTGAAGATTATTTCAAGATCTCGTTAATACAAGAACCGATTACTTGATATTGTTTTTCCCTTCATACTTTACAGTTCTGTACGTCTCACCCCTTCTAAAATTCATTTTATAAAGTAAGTAGACCCAGAAATCACGTTTTATGTGGACGTCTAGACTTGTTTTTGGTATGTGCTTCCATTATTACGTATACTGTGTAGGGGCAGGAGCGGGAGGGGGGAATTTAAGTAGGAAATACGAAAGGGGGGGGGATGACGTGAAAATATGGTGAAGGGTGCACTGGCCAAGCCTTTAGGTAGGAAATACGATAGTGGGAGTGTGGGGGGGGGGGGGATGACGTTGTGAAAATATGGTGAAGGGGTGCACTGGCCAAAAAAGGTTGAGAACCACTGGTCTAGTCCAACAACCACGCTAGCCAACCTTCGTGAAGGCCGGTTCGTGGGTATATAGTTTACATAAATAAATGAGCAATGCATAGACAGAAAATGATATTGAAGTATGAATATATAATGTGTATGTTAGAACATACAGATATCACATAAATCCGTGACATAAACGGATACATGATGAATGTGTTATCAGATAATTAATGTATCTCATATTTAAGTAAATAACCGGTTTGCTAAGCCCTGTAGCGTACTAGGTATATTACATTAGCTTAATATTGTTATGAATTGACGAAACATGGTTGAAAAGAACAAGGGGAAGGTAGAGAAGTAAATACCTGGATGGCTTGGCCACATGGCATAGACGAGACAGGAACACTGAGCTGATCCACGACTCTGGTGATCGAGTGAAATGGCGACTCATGACCGCCCACGCTTTCCGGCATGGTACATGATTGATTGATTGATTATGTTGCATGAAATTTACAGATGGTGAATACAAAACATGGACCGGCAATATTTTCAAACACTTATTTTTAAAAACCACATTTAGTTACATGTCATCCACAGGACGTAACAATCAACCCAAGCATTTTGGCTGTTCGTGATTCCTGGGCAAGTTTTACGTTCAAAAGTTTGCCATTGCTTTCTGAACGACCGGAACCTATACCATTTTCGGAAAAAAAAATCAGCACCGCTGTGTTTCAAACCCGGGTATACGGGATTACGAATCGCATCCGTAACACGGAGACCGGCTTTCAAACACTGCACAGTCATTAAAAATAAGCCCTATATGAGACGCTTTTCAGGCCTTAAGGCCGGGCGTACGGTGAAAGATCAAAATTGTTATGGACCAGTGGGCATTCTGTAAGTGATGTGGTCAGTATCACACGGGTCGCCTTTACTCTCCTCGACATTCTTGGTACCCATTTTAGACTGAGTCGACCTGGGAACCCCTGTCAGGTTTGAAACAACCGAATTCACCCAGCTGCGAATCGAACACATGAGCTCCGGGTCGACAGTCGTGTGTCTAGCCATTACGTTACAGAGGGAAGCTTACTCGATGCTTGAGGTAGTCAATATCACAGCGGCCCCCTGAACTCTCCAGGACATTTCCTGGTGTATGATTTTAGACTGGGTCGACGTGGGAGGAGAAATAAACATCTACGTTTTAGTTGGAGATTAGGACATAAGAGCACACGGCCGGCAGTAAAGAATTTGAGCCATTGTACTACCTTGGTTCCCAATAGCAAACATAGATTAACGACATGAATGAATGATATAGGGTGTATTTTTAATAGCCGTGGAGTATTTGAAAATATTGCCGGTCCAAGTTTTGTATTTACCCTCTGTAAAGTTCATGCAGCCGGTTTAAATGACGAAGGGGTTAACGACGCTGTTCGTAATCCCGTATACTCTCATAATAAACACAGCTGCATGAGATTCGGCAGTGGATTGCGTCGCGATGGTTACTTACGGAGGGTATGTGAGCCGGTCGTTCAGAAAGCAATGGCAAACTACTGAACGGCGTAAAACTTGCCAAGACATCAACAGCAGCTGAAACATGCTGGTGTTGACTGCAGTGTCCTATAAAAGGATAGGCGAAAAAAAAGGTCATGCAACATAATAGGTACATACAAAACTTGGAACGGCAATATTTTTAAACACTGCACAGTCATTAAAAATACATACTATATTAGTCAGAAGAACTTGAAATTAAGAGAGACGAATGTTGCAAATTCCTTGGACTGCCAGAAACACTAACAACGACTGCCTGAAAGAGGCTAATAAAACTAGAAAGAAAACAAAATTAAGAAAGAGACAAACAGCTTTCTTTGGTCATGTGATGAGAAGCGAGGCATTGGAGAACATCGCGACAACCGGAAAGATCAATGTAAAGAGAGTAGACCAGGAGAAATGATGCTGGATGGACTGAGACAGTGGCATGGAGGAATATCATCAACAGAGTGTATCCAGAACACCAAAGACCGAGATCTGTGGAGAGTCATGAACGTCAACGCCAGCTGGCATGGCACTTGATGATGATGATGATTTGTGAGAAAGTGAAAATAGCATATTAACAGTTGAACCAAATTTATGCATGATGTATTTTAACCAGTAAGCCTGATCTACAGAAAATGCAAATATCATATATACTCAGACGGAGGTCAGTTTGATCGAATGGATAAAGGTTCTCGCTCTTAAACTTCCGGTGCGCTGATGCTGAGGTAGCGAGTTGAACCCCTACACTGGTCAGCTGGAATACAATGTTGACCTCTCGTCTACTTGATTTGGGGACTTAAATTACATGCACCTAAAAGTCTGGATGGGTTCGCCTGATGGCGGGGGACGCTGGTACACACAGAGGCACAAATAAATAAATTGTGTGTGCGTGAGTGTTTGCGTGCGTATGTGCTCTAGTGCGATCCATGCTCAGAAAGTGAAAGTGTCAAATATACACCCGACAGAATTGAACGCAAGTTCAGCTCAGATTTATGTCAGCAAGGACCGGATAGATCTAAAGAGTACTGACCTTGTAGAAGGAGGCCATGTCGCATCTCTGATCGTCAATTCTGGTGCCCTGGAGCCGTTCCAACATCTCAAACAGGTCAGCATTCTGGAAACATGGCAAGGAACACATTTACAGCTCATTAGAAGTTCATTTGCTTTCAACTTTCAATGTTCATCTGTTTTCAACATTCAAAGTCCGTGAGTCTTCTAATATTCAAACTCCACTTGTTTTCAACATTCAAACTTCACATAATTTCAACAGTGAAACTTAATGTGTTTTCAACATTCAAACTTCACATAATTTCAACAGTGAAACTTAATCTGTTTTCAACATTCAAAATTCACGTATTTTCAACAGTGAAACTTGGTTTCTTTGCATCATTTAAAATTCACATATTTTCAACAGTGAACCATAATCTTTTTTCAACATTCAAAACCCATTGGTATTCAACAGTAATTGCTGTACTCGTGAACCGAACGACGTGTTCCGGAATCGAACCCAGAACCTTCAGAGCTCGAGGCAGACGGCGTTACCACATCGCCAGGGAGACTCCAGAATAGTACAATTACATAACATGACAACAAATAGGAGGTAACTCTAAATAAAATAAAGGCACAGCTGGATACGTCCATTTGGTGGTTCCTGTACGGCGTCTCGTCATTGCCTCCTCATTTCCCAGCTTCCTACCAACCCGCTCTCTCTATCAAAATACATCATTACTTATTTATTTATGTTTTCAGTTTCTCAATGCTCCAAGAAGTAATATCCTATTTGTTAATTTCCGTGCGCTTCTTGCCACCGATAGAAACCATTCAGTCACGACTATTATGTATATTCAATTTTCATTATAAACAGAGAAGGAACTAGGAAGTGCGCCCAACGTGTGTTTTATTGATCTCATCTTCATCCCGGTCTCTTGCACCTTGCCGTGTCGAGGTGAAACATAAACAGCGGGAGAGTGCCCACTTATGAGCTTCATATATCGAGATTCCCGTGGACTTTTACACCTGTTGTCCATCGTTTACTTGGAGGGCCTCTTCCTCTGGTTCTATTTAGTCTATACACCTTTGTTGTCTTTGTTGTCTTGGTGGAATTTTGCCTATGGACAAGGGGGAGGTGGTCGTGCGCTTGTGGGACCAGGTGGAGAAGGCGGAAGAACAGATTGAGAACCCATGTGAGGAAAGAATGAGATTGCGGAGGATCGGCAGGGGTTCTGGAAGAATCTCAAAACCGAGAGGGGAGACCAGGACAACCTTTAATCAGATAGCGGTGGGAACGATTAGTAGTATGACTCTTCGCTGGCTGTTGAACGAGTGGACGGAGTACATATGGGAATGTCCTGAGTGCAGTGATGTCGGTTCTTAACTAAACTCAACTCAACTATACACCTTTGCTTGTTGTAGCATACAGTTAGTTAGTAATCTAGGAATATGGCCGAACCATATAACTTGTTGTTTTCTCATGAAAACTAGCGCTGCTATAATCCCCACTTTAGTCCTGATTTCTGCATTTTTGATTTTCTATTTTCTTGATGCATTGAGTATTCTTATAAGGAATCTCATTTTGGTTGTAGTAATTTTTTCTTTTTTTCTTTTTTCAGTCACTGTCAACATTTAGCATTTGTAGCATAGAGGTGGTAGGAAAATTGTGTTGTAGAGAGCTTTGTTGTGTCTAATGATATGTATTTGTTCTTTAGTATTGGTGCTAAGTGCATATCTTGCATTAGTAATAAGAACAGATGGAGTCTAAATTTTCATTGCGAAGCGTCTTTGTCTGATTCACAGACAGAGAAAATGAACTATATTAATAGTAAATAACAAGAATCCCCATATCCAAGGATTACATATAAAAGGACGAGGACGATTACAACTGATTAGTAGTATGTAATGAGAATCGTCGTATCCAAAGATGTAAGAGCGAATTTACCCTGTGCAGTCACAATGATACTGTTGTTCATAACTTATATAGACAACATATGCAAAGAAACCAGCAAAACAGAGACCGCAAGAACACGCGCATGATGACAACACAGAAGAAGAACCATCTGCACATTACAACATTAGAGAACTCCTGTCTGAGGACGACCAAGCACTAATAGCGAAGTAAGAAAATGAATTACAAGACCACATGTATAATCTAAAGGGAATGTGTAGGGAACATAACATGAAAATTAGCACAAGTAAAACAGAGGTAATGACTAAAGAAGAAAATAAAACAACAACAATTCACCTAAACGAAACCCCCTGAAACAGGTAAAGAGTTATACCTAGGAAGTATAATATCATCAAATGGCAAATCAGAAGACGAGATCAAAGATAGATGCAATAAGGTAAAACAACTCATTGAACAAATGGCACCAATACTAAAGAACAAACATGTATCAATAAATACTAAGAAAGCACTTTACAACACAATCTTCTTACCAACTTCATGCTACCAATGCCAAACCTGAACAATGACAGAAAAATAGGAAAGAAACATCACAACAACAAAAATTAGATTCCTGAGAAAAATACTGAATATATCAAGAAGAAATAAGATCATAAATAAAGAAATCAGGACTTTTAAAAAAAATTAAAAAAGGGGGGGGGGGGGTTATAGCAGCGCTATATTTTATAAGAAGGCAGGAAGTCAAATGGTTTGGCCATGCAAGTATGTTACCAACTAGCCATATACCACAACAAGCAATGATGTATAGATCAGATGGAAGCAAAGGAAGAGGCCGACCACGTAAACGATGGACGGATGGAATTGCAGAGACCTCGGGAATATCGATACACTCTCCCGCTGTTTATACTTCACCTCGACACCGCAAGGTACAAGAGGAACATGATGAGATGGGATGAGATGAGTCACAATGACACAAATAAACGTTGCAACGTTTCCACAGGTTTTCTCCCATCATCTGCAGGCTGTAACCATACGTTACACACAATCAGTATCTACGAGTTCCTTTACAGAAGGCTACACTCAACACCTGCCGCCGTAAAGATTCCCGACTCTTTGACATTTTCCTCGCCTCATGCATTTTCATGCCCAAGAGATCTTCAATGCCCTGTGCCCATCTTCGTACAGATCTACCTTAGCCTCTTTTCTAGGAACCCCGCCTTCTGCGGCTTTTATTTCTAAACCGTTACACGAAAATATAACAACTAAACTGTATTAGAAAATATGAGACGGTGAGAGCTCATCGCAGTTTTCCACCTTCTTCAGTTGGGTTCTATTTTCTTACAGCTCTTTATTCTACCACTTTCTACCATGCTTTCCTTTTCCAACAACTCATGTATTCTACAATCTGAAACTTGGCTCCATTTTCCCAACAATTCCTGTATTCTGCCATTTTAAACTTGACTGCACTTTCCCAACAATACATGTATTATAATCTTAAACTTCGTTCCACTTTCACAACAACCCCCGTATTCTATAATCTTAAATGTGCTTCCACTCTTACAACT